>PVIU01000313.1:0-357541 GCA_004026605.1 Ondatra zibethicus
GAAGCTTCTGTAAAGCAAAAGACACAGTCATTAAGACAAAAAGGCAACCTACTGAATGGGAGAAGATCTTCACTGACCCCACATCAGACAAAGGTCTGATCTCCAAAATATACAAAGAACTCAAGAAACTAGACATTAAAATTCTAAATACCACAATTAAAAAATGGGGTAAGGATCTGAATAGAGAATTCTCAACAGATGATGTTCGAATGGCCAAAAGATACTTAAGGTCATGTTCAACTTCCTTAGCAATCAGGGAAATGCAGATCAAAACAACTTTGAGATACCATCTTACACCTGTCAGAATGGCCAAAATCAAAAACACCAACGATTCCCTATGCTGGATGTGGAGTAAGGGGAACTCTCATAGTTTCTTTTCTATTGCTGTGAAGAGACATCATAACCAAGAAAACTTATGGGGGGGGAACCCACATGTATTGGGGCTCACAGATCCAGAGAATTAGAGTTCATGACGATCATGTTGGGACACATGGCAGCAGGTGGGCAGGCATGACACTGGAGCACTAGCTGAGAGCTCATATTTTGATATACAAGCATGAGGCAGAGCAAGAGCGAGTTAAGTGGAAAGGTAGTGGGCTTTTGCCATCGCAAAGTCTACTTCCAGTGACACCCTTCCTCCAGCAAGGCCGTACTTTGTAGCACGCATATTAAAAACCTAGAGACAGAAATTAGGGTTCAACCTGAAAACCAGAAAAGCAAACCAACCAAGCCACTAGAGAAGTCTTACCTCTACCAAGGCTGGGCGACCACAGACTAAGCTGACTAAGCCTCTCTCTCCTCCCATTCATATTCCCTTTAGTGCTGGGATTAAAGGCTTGTGACTTCCCAGTACTGGGATCAAAAGTGTGAGCCATCACCACTGGGATTTGTTTCTGCGTTGATCTTGTGTAGACCAAGGGTGACTTTGAACTCACAGAGATCCATCTGCCTCTGTCACCCAAATCCTGGGATTAAATGTGTGTGTCATCATTTCCTGACCTCTAGTGGCTTTAGCTTAGCCTCTGGTCTTCAGGCAAGACTTATTTATTAAAAGACAAATAATATGCCACTACAACACCTCCTAATCCTTCCCAAATGGTTCCACTAACTTTGGACAAAGAATTGAAATATATAAGCCTATGGAGGCTCTTCCCATTCGAACACCACACAGACAGATATACTAGTAAGTAATACTAATTTAGAATGAATAGAGTAAAACTTTATTTATATGTAGCCATAATTTTATATATAGTATGCATATATTCATAATATATATGTGTGTATATAACTATATATAGTCATACATATATTTATACTTAGTACCTGGATATAATCCAGAGAACAAAATGAAATTTGTTACTATAAAATCAGGTGCTAAGAATATTCTCACCTTTTCCTTCTCTAGGCTTAACCAGATGTTAGACTGAAAATTGAGACCCCTGAACTCTTCTCCAACACCTCATGCATTGCATACTGCCGATATGAACGGATGCTTTGCTCTAGCCTCAGCCGCATATGTCACTTGTGACGGTTGGTAAGCATCACCGCAAACAGGATGCTGCCCTTTCTCTGGTCTCCTTCCTGGCTGTGCCTGACTGTGAAAGAGTGAAGTCTTTTTGCCTCTGCAAACCCAGCCCATATGAACACCACAATAGGGTTATAAGTAGTAAAGGAAGAACATTAGAGTTGAACACAGTCGCCAGTGATTTATTCTAGACAGGCGATACAAAGGTCTTGGGAGGTTTCTTAAGTTGCCTTTGCAAATTCTTTCTACTAAAATGGAAAATATGACTCAACATCTTTCAAAAACAGCTATGGGATCCGAGAAGAATTCATCTTGGTCAGGTGACCTTTGACAGCATCCGGATATGTTATTGTTTCTAAAAAAGCAGGTGGGGCTGCGGTTTCATCCCACTTGATTTTAAGGTCCAATTATAAATTTAGGGATAAAATAAAATATAGAGATTAATAAAGATCACACCTGCAAGCATCCCCAGAGCCTTCAACTATAAATATGAAGCATGGTCCCCAAGGACCTGTTCTATCTCCCAACTTTGCCCCAGAGATGATTGTTTGAACTTGTGGTTTGTGTGTCCTGAAAACCCTAGTTCACCAATCAAGTTGTTTGTTAGCTGTTAACATGCTTGACTATTTTAATTTATTTCCAAGGAAGTCCATTCCCTTTTACAAAAATACTGAGAAAATAAATGCTAGTGTCCACAGAGAAATAATTAATACTTGCTATCATTCATATGCACATCAATACACTAAAGTATACATTAGTGAGCCTCTGATGATACAAGATTTTCTTTCAATAAAAAACTGTTTTTGACTCTCTCAAATTTCAGATTCCATAGTATTGTCCATAGGAACTTGGGTTAGAAAAAAAAAAACCTCCCTGAATTCAGCAGAACAGTGTAGAGCATGTGGGAAGAATGTGCTTTTTACAATGTTGTTCACATTCATTAAACCTCAGCTGCTTTTAACAATGCTCTGAAACACACCAGTTGTAGAAAACCACCTTATATTTAATTAAGTCCTGTATTTGACAGAATCTGTATTACATGAAAACTCAACATTTTATGACAGGAAATGACCATATTAGCTTCCAGTAGTGTTTTTCCCTATTGTAATCTTACAAAAATTTAGTTCTGTCTATTATTATGTAATAATTACTTTAATAAAGTTGTGCTACACATGCCTGTAAGGTATATTATGACCTAAAATTAATGTTCTCTGCCTAATCCTATCCCAAACATAATCTGTGATTATGTCTGATTTCTCTAAAATTCCCCTGCAGTCTTTGAGCCAGATGGTCCATGCAGCTTTCATTCCTTTCCTGACTTCTGATCATCCAGCTGTGTCAATTATAGAATGAACTCTTATTCCAGATGCTTTAGGAGGACTAAGTTGCATTGGGTAGGGTTAGAAAATCATTAGGATTAAATCCTCAGCATGAATACAGCTTGTTGGCCCTTAGTAGGTCCCCAGTAGATGTTTGTTTAGTGAGTAAATTAATAATGCAAATACCAGGAGCATTTCTGCTAGGGCAAGCCTAATATGACAGCAGGGAAATTAAAAGGGGGCTAATAGGGAAAGGAAATCCTATTTTTTTCTATGACTTTGCAAGGAAATGGGATGACAAAGGAAAATATAGAGGATGAAGAGATTTCAGTAAATCATCAAAGGACTTTTCACTGGTGAATTGCCAGTTCCTATTTGGTCCCTCGATTGATGAAAACTGGACTACAAGGGAAGGGATCAAGGATCTACTCTCTTGTTGCTTTGAAAGGTCTGAAAGACGCAGAAAACATCTTCAAGACACTGGCAAATGTAAGGAATCCCAATAGAGCAACTATAGTGCAGAGTGGCCTCAGTCTTCTCGAGAGATGGTAGGGTCTGGAGAGATGGCTCAGTGTGTAAGGTCGCATACTGCCCCTGAAGTGTTGTTCCCAGAACACATATCAGTTGTAACTCTAGTTCCGGGGTATCCAGTGTTCTCTTCCAGTTTCTGCAGGTACTGCACTGAAATGCCCAGACTCCCCACCCCACCCACACAAGCACATAATTAAAAATAAAATAAAGTCCTCGAGTAATAATGTGGATTTAACTGAAAATTTCAAACTGGAAGAAAATTCCTAGGTTTCAAATAACCCACTATCCTAAAATATGAGTGTATTAACAGGTGAATGTTTGAGATAATTTTTCAAAATAGTTTTATTTCCTCAACAAGAAAGATGAGATGTATCAAGGACCATGGAGAGCAGTGTGCCTGTTTCAGCAACAGCAACAGCAAAACAACAATAAAAACAAATGATGTCAGATTCCCCTGTGTATTTATTTACCACTGGTTAACAGAGAAGCTGCTTTAGCCTATAGCAGAGCAGATTATAGCCATACTGGAAGAGATATATACATAGAGAGAGTAGGCAGAGTCAGGGAGACACCATGTAGCTAACGAAGGAAAAAGATCCCAGAACTGAGCCTTATCTGGTAAGCCACAGCCTCCTGGTGATACACGGATTAATAGAAATGGATTAATTTAAGATGTAAGAGTAAATAAGAACACTGAGCTAACAGTGTTGTAATTAATATAGTTTTTGTGTGATTATTCGGATCTGGGCGGCCAGAAAACAAACGAGCAGTCTCTGCCTACTAACAACAACAAATCTACCTTCTTTAAGAACTCTATTTCCTTAAGACAACTCTCTCTGAAGGAAATGATTTATTTGAATTCATCCTTGGTATTCTAGATCATCTGCTCATCCCACAAAAATAGAATGATTGAAACAATGATCAGCCAAGAAATTTCCTACCACTGACTACTGTGTCTACATTAACTTCAATGAAATAAAAAGATACCAAGTTATAGAAATTCTCAATGTGTATTCACACTCAAATGCCTTTATTTAACCTGGGAAAATCTAACCTCATTCAACTATATGCTGGACATTGCCTGCAATATTTTACATGGATCTCAAGCTCAACTCAGATTGCTAGTATCACTGTCTTTCCCAGTGTCTCCACCCATAGTCTGTACAAATCAAGGGAAGCCAGAACCTGCACACTGTCATCCTTTTGATATGAAGTGCTTTCCACCAACATTTCTTCTGTCAAGTTACCTTCTACCAAAGGCTGTATGTTAAAGATTTATTCCCAGCTGCTAACACTCTCAAGGGAGGTTCTGAAAATTTTATATAATCTGCATGGTTGATAAGAATGTGTCCTTGCGGCTTCCGTATATGTGTGCGTGTGTGTGTCTGTTTCTCTCTGTCTCTCAGTCTCTTTGTCTGCCTGTGTGCATGTGTGTGTGTGTGTGTGTGTGTGTGTGTGTGTGTGTGTGTCTTTTCTCCCACCATGATACAAGGAGTCAAGTGATCATAGATTAACCCTTCTGAAGCATTAAGCCAAAATATATTCTTCCCTTAACTTGTCTGCTCAGGCATATTGTTTATTACAGAGAGGTAAATCTGTACTTCCCATTCCACTTTCCTTACATCACCTTTAATTATAAATCTAGAGAAATTTGACACCTGAAAGTGAATGCATTCTCTGTTATGCATCCTTTCCAATTGTTCTGTCATGTCCTACACCCTCCACATATCTCACTTGCTTTAGTATGACACCAAACTCCTGTTAAATCATGCACTTTAATGGTTTGTTTATGCATTTCTCCATCATAGAGACTAGCAAAGACTGTTTATTTATTTTTTTATCACACAGCAGATAAGGTTCTTATAACTCTGAGTATCCAGTAGAAGCAGAATGTCTAATATGCACTTGAAGCTCAGCAAATATTTCACTCAGCTGCCAAATAAATAGGTATAGCACAGTCCACTTTATGGATACATAATGATCATTCAGTAAATGTTAAGCAATGTACCTCGCTATCATATATTACTTAATACTTGAACTAGACGAAAATATTTTGAATGGTCCTACTGCCCATGTCCAAATATCTTTTAAGAGTAACCTCCCTGTAGAAAAGCACCCAAATAGTCTAAAATAATCAAAAGAGATTATTTTTAGCATATAAATAATAAAGAAATGCTCAGCGTTTATGGCTATAGGTATACCAATTGAATTATTAATTAATCAACATATATATAATCAAAACATTATTATAAATATGTATATATGACAGCACAAAAATGATGAAATAAAGACAGATGTGAACCTAACTGGAACAGCCAAGAGAGTCCTCACATCTCCTATAAACTTTAAAGTTCTCCAGAAGTGCAAAATATGTTCAAGTGCAGAACTGGTGTTTGAATATCTAATTACCAGTCCTCTAGAAGGTTTCATTGCAGCAATGTCAAATCTACCCAGTTTGAAGAAGGTGTTGAAAATAAGCCTCTTTGATTAGACAAAATATAGCAATACCATCTAAAATACCTTACTGGCTGCAGAAGTCACAACTCACATTCAATAGAGAACCAATTTTACCCCAGCACTATTTATTTACATTAAGTTTTGATGCTAGTATTGTTTGTTTTCTCATACTTAGTGGACTGGAGTTGAGTTTCAATAGAAGACTGTTAGGTAAGAAGGTCCTCAAATAAAGCTAGGCAGATATCTAAAGCGACAGACTAGAAATAGTGACAGAGAGAAATGAAACATGAAAAGAATGAGGAAACATGACCTTTCCCAAAAGATCAGAACTCTTTGCACTTACTACTCCATGTCAACTTCACACAAGCTAGAGTCATTTTGGAAGAGGGTAGCTCAATTGAGAAAATACCTCCACCAGAGTGGGTTGTAGGCAAGCTTGTGGTGCATTTTCTTGATAGATGACTGACATAAGTGACCCAAACCCTATGTTGGTGTTATCATCCCTGAGCTAGTGATCCTGGATGCTATAAGAAAGCAAGCTTAGCAAGCCATGGGAAGCAAGATACTAAGCTGTGTTCCTCCATGGCCTCTGCTTCAGTGTTTCTCTTCAGGTTCTTGCTTTGAGTTCTTGCTCTAATTTCCCTCAATAATCTTGTATGATCTGAGAGATATAAGATGAAATGAACCCTTTCTTTCCCAAGTTAATTTTGGGTACAGAGTTTTATCATAGCAATGGAAACCCTAACTAAGATATTTCTTAATGATGAAGCTGAAAGACATAGATATAGTTACAGTGATAGATAAAGACTAGTAAAGTTCACTACTAATCATGATCAGTTATCTAAAGGAGGACACAAGAAAACAAAGGAGTCCAATCCTGAGCCTGTGGAGGAAGGTCAAAAACTTAGTGGAAAAACTCAGAAAGTAATACATGAGAAAATAATCAATGCTGATGAAAAACTAAATACTATAGAAAAAAATTCAGAAAAAAATGATATTGAAAAACTAAAAATTTCAGAAATAAAAAAGAATCACTGAGTCAAATAAAAGCATACTGAAATGTAGGTAGAGGCCACTTGTTCATTTCCCAGCTGCCCAGACCTAAAATAATCACACAGAAACTGTATTAATTACAACACTGCTTGGCCAATAGCTTAGGCATCTTTCTAGTTAGCTCTTTTATCTTAAATTAAGTGCATTTAAAGCAACTTCCAAGACTATATAATTGATAGAGACATCTTGCTGCCTTGACAGTCACCCAAAGTTCTTCTGTAACATTGGGGCATCCATCTTAAGCCTACAGGCCCATTATATCAGCCAGACTTTTCAGTGAAGCAGGAAATTTGAAGATCTGCTCTGCCTTATACTAGAAAAGTTCATCAGTTGCTTTCTTATGTGTCCTGCAGAATGTTTGACAGTTTTATTTTTCATGAAGCAGGAACTCTGAAGGACTGCCTCACCTTCTTTAGGCAATTTTGGCAGTCATTTTTCTGTGGGTCCTGCATGTCCAGTTCATACAGCATACCATCAAGCAATCTAGGCAAGAATAGTTTCTTGCCTAAATGGCTAACAAACTCCATAAGGAGTCTCTTTGATGCCCATCTTCCTCTTGAAGTAATTGGTGTTCCCAGGAGCAGATGTGTCTCATTGTCATGAAAAGTCATAAGTTTTTGAAACATTTTAAATGCCATATTCTATTATTCTTTGAACAGTTTGAAGAATACTTATCCATCTGAAATATATCTCTGCACATCTAGAAAACCTAACCAACCTTACTATAAACTTGACTATTAAAGATGACTCCCTCTTAACCTGTATTTCTTAATTGTACATTACATTTCTAAATGAGCTGCACTGACACAATACCTTAAACAAGAGCAGAAATCCTCTGCAGTCCTGGCCAGACTACCAAAGAAGCAGGATGTGACCTGCCCTGCTGAAAAGGGTACTGAGCCATGTGGCTAACATAGATAAGAATAATGGGTTAATATAAACTACAAGAGCTAATAAGAAGCCTGAGCTAATGGGCCAATCAGTTTATAATCTTCTGGAGACCTCTGTGTGATTTTCTTTGGGGCTAAATGACTGTGGGACCTGGTGGGAAGACAGAAACCAATCAGGCCCTCATGTTACAAATGGCCGCCCAACGTGTGGATAACTGCATCCACAGAAAGCCTGAGAAAGCTTGGGAAAGAATAGAGTAAAGCATGTTTTCTTGGTAGCAGCAATTTCTCGGGTCTGCTCTGCTTGCTAGAGGCAAGCAAGTGCTCTCATCTAAGAGAAGCTTCCTGACTCAGCTTTAGCTGTAGAGCCTTGCAGCTCTTTTAAGAGATCCTGCCAAGAAACAGTTAAATAGTGTTGATAAAAAGCTGACAGCATGCTTTTTGTTTTTCAGTGATAGCAGGAAAAAAGCTGCGCTGATTTAAAATGCCATCTTCCTGGGCCATCCTGCCAGGGCAAACTCTGACTCTTTCAGGCAGGCGGTCTGACTATGGAGCATTTGAGTGTTGTTTGTAGACACTCTGTTGCAGCTTGCTTGCTGACAAGGACCTTGAAAGGCCATGGAGTGGTGGCAATAAACATGGCTATGGCCGGTACTTCAGCCATGAGGCTGAAATCTCAGAAAGCTAAGAAATGGGCTGGATCCAGTCATCAAAGACACAGCTTTAATATTCTTCATATTGCTTAGCAAATTAAAGACTCATGTGATCAGAAAAAAAGATAGAGATACAGTAAAGAGAGATTCAAAGATGAAGAAAACCTCTAACTGGTTTACAATGTATTAAAAATATATGCAGGCTTGAAAAAAGGTTAAAATCCTTAAAATAAAAAAGAAAGAAAGAGAGTAGTTGGGTGTGGTGATACACACCTTTAATCCCAACACTTGTGAGACAGACGTAGACTGACCTCTGTGACTTCAAGGTGTGGTAGCACAGTCCTTTAAACCCAATGCCTGGGAGGCCTAGACAGACAGATCTCTTGTGAGTTCAAGGTATGGTAGCACACACCTTTAATCCCAGCACTGGGGAGGCAGAGACTGGTAGATCTCTGTGAGTTCAAGGATAGCCTGATCTACAGAGTGAGTTTCAGTTAAAGATACACAGAAACCCTGTCTCAAAAAGCCAAAAATTAAAAATGAAAGAAATAGAATTTAAAATAAAGCCAAATAAAGATGGAAAACACACGGAGAATCTGGATACTGTATGTTATTATGCTCTCTTTGAATTGTTTGAATGCTGAGAAAGGAGCAACAACTGCTAAAAGATATTTGCTTATGAATGCTGCTGAATTAATCCAAGGTAGATATTTTGAAAATACCTTGACTTCAAAATTGAAGTCAAAAGATATGTTACTTTGGAGAAGAGATTTTGCTTTTGTTTCCACAGGAAATGAGAGACTGTGGATTCATTCTGAGTTAAAAAAAATCAGGTTTGGTCAAGGAAGATCACCTGAGAAATCTCCAGTAGGAACAGATGGTCCAGATGTATGAGTTATACATCCAGAACAGATTCAAGATGCTGCCTGAGATAATCAAGCCTCACAGGATACTCCAGTCAGGACTTTAACATAATTCTAAATTTTCTTTAGGTCCCCATAAGATTATCAGCGTCCCCAACCAGCTAGAAGTAGCCTGGAATACTATGCCCACATTCCCAAAAAATGGACTATGAATATTTTCCTTTTTTTAAAAAAAAAGAGGAGGAAGTGGTGCAGGAGAATTGTCTGTATTCTGTCAATCATGTTTTAAATAAATGCTGATTGCCCAGGCAGGAAGTATAGGTGGGACAACCAGACAGGAAGTAAAGGTGGGGCAATGAGAATAGGATAATGTTGGGAAGGAGGAAGCCCATTCCTCCACAGTCCTGCCCAGACCACTGAAGAAGCAGGAAGTGACCTGCCCCGCTGAAAAAGGTACTGAGCCATGTGGCTAACATAGATAAGAATAATGGGTTAATATAAACTACAAGAGCTAATTAGAAGCCTGAACTAATGGGCCAATCAGCATTTATTTAAAACATGATTGACAGAATACAGACAATTCTCTTGTACCATACATATAACAAAATTGACCTTAAACTTGTGTCAATAGATCAAGATCCATAAAAATTCAAAGTATTAATCTCTATAGTATATCCCCCTTTAAATGTAAACAAACATTTATAAACAATCATTTATGGAGCTTGTTCATAGTTCTCTCCAAACTGCTTCCTGTTTTTTGTTGGGCTAAGTATTTTTGGATGTTCACAGAGACATTTTGGGTGGTGTTGATCCATCAAACCACATTAGGCTGGAAGAGATCCACAGGTTCTCATCCTCTGTGGAACAAAATCAGAACCTCTTTTCCAAAGCAATATATCCTTAGACTCAAATTTTGAAGCCAAGATACCTTTAAAATATATATGTTGGTTTAGCTTAACAGCCTGTATAATGAAGTATCTGCCTACTCTCTCTACATCTCTGTTTGGATTTTCAGCCTGGCTTTACTCTGTTAAGCCATTGGCCAAAAGCAACTTCTTTATTAACCAATGGCAATAAAACATATTCATAGGCTACTGAGGGGAATCCCATATCACTGGAAAGCATCACCAGGAAAAAATATCAGAGATGGAGGAGAAAGTCAGTGAAATACTAAATTCAAACATAAAGAAAAAAATGAAGAAATATGACAACAGAACCCAAGAGCATTGGGTTATTAGAAAGGACCAAATGAAAATATCAAAATCATAGAAGCAGGAAGCTGTATATGATAGAGATGATGAAATTACACAAAAAATTCCAAATATAAAGAGAAATAGACAGTCAAACACAACAAGGCATTTAGAACTTTAAATACAAGAGGTCAAAGAAGAATTTATAATGAAGATATGAAGAATGCAAAGAAACAATTTTAAAAGATAAAAGAAAAATAACTCAAAAGTGCAACCCACCATGATAATATCAGATCTTTTATTATGAAACCAAATATCAAGTAATTATGCAATGACATATTTCTGTCTCTGAACGTAAGAAAATTATCAGTTGATAATGCTATATACAACAAAGCTATCATTCAAAATTGACAGATAAAGAAAGGTATTTTATCATCTGCAGAGTCAAATATAGACTATGACCACTAACATCCAGCACTCTAGAAGATCCCAAAGAATGTTATTCACAGAGGATGAAGAAAGGCAATGTTGGTCCCAAGAGTATATGGAAAAAGTGTATTTTATGAGAGGAAAAGATCAACCAAAGAGAGCTAAGAAGTAGTCCATCATTGATCACCTTAGTAAACTAGTGAATTCTAATTGGAAAGAAAGTACAGAACAAGTAATCATCCAAACAGTCAAAAGTTTATAGAAATTACTATGTATCTCTCAATAATAATCTTAAATGTAGGTAGTTTCAACTCACCAGTAAATAGGTAGAGACTGGTTGACTAGATTCAGTACTCCACTCTCTTCAAGAAACACATCTCACTGATAAAGAAACCAGAGAGTGAGTCAAAGGAGAGAAAACAGTCAAGCAAGCAGAAACTGAAAGCAAACTTCTGTACCTAGTCTGCCATTTAATAAACTCAATTTCATACTAAAATTACTAAGAAGTTAAGATTTTTACAAGTTATTGAAGAGAGCTCTTCATGAGACATTATAATAAATATAAATATTTATATTTTTATCAAGGGCCGGGTTTCCCAATTTCACGAAACCAACACTAACAGGCATACAAGTTCCTGACATTAGAAATAATGGGTGATTTTAGCATCTCACTCTCATCATCAAATGTGGTATCTAAATCTAAAGCTCAACAAAGAAATTTCATGGTTCAACTACACCATAGATCAAATAAACAAATACATACAGATCATTTCTCTTAGTAGACATACTCTCCTTCCTAGGTTTGGTTGATGACCAAAGGTGATGATTAATTCCTTATACTCATTTCTTTCCTCAGTCCCCTGATATAAAAACTTATTAATAAATGGCTATGTACCCTGAAGATTTAAAGTAGAGCTTACTATTTTTCATATATAAAAGTTTATGTTTGTTATTTCTTTAAGATTCCTTATAAGATTACCTTTCAAGATAAGTAATAAAGTAACTGGCCCTTTCTTTGTAACTGCAAAATGCAGTCTGTCAGTAAAAGATCTGCCAAAAACACCTTATTTACCACATGGTTAACCTATAACAAGTTGCTAGGGTATGAATGTATGTGGGTTCTTGGGATAACTTGTTTTGCACCTGCAATACATAAAATGTTTAATCCAGTCAGGGAGAAGGAAAACATGTTTTCCCCTATAATCATTCACTTGAAAAATAGAATGCAACTGTTTTCATTCTTGTACTGCCTGAAAGATTCTGTTGGGGTATAAAAGCTGTAAAACAACATGAGATAGAGGAGAGGAAAGAAAGAGAGAGGAGAAAGAAGAATAAGAATTAAGAAGGAAAACATCAAGAGAATTTGTGAGTGCCTTTTCCCTTAACTCCCCTCAGACAGAAAAGTTTTGCCTTGCTGACTCCATGGATTCCTACCAAAACCCTGTGCTGCCAGAGACTGGCCCCCCAGACAGCGTTAAAAAGTCCAATCACAAAGGAAAGTCTGGGGCTGGAGCGATGGTTCAGCAGTTAAGAGCAGTGGCTGCTCTTCCAGATGACCCAGGTTCAATCCACAGCACCCACATGGCAGCTCACAACTGTATGTAACTCTAGTTCCAGGGAATCTGGCATCCTCACACATACATGCAGACAAAACACCAATGCAGCACATAAAATAAAAATAAATACTAAGAAAAGAAAGGCCAAGCTACTTACCATGGTCAACAAGATGCTTCATTTGCTATTTTCCCTTCCTACTTCTCTGTCCTTTACCACCCTTGACCTGTCTGTCAATCCCTGCATCCCAATCCATCTCAGAGTTAGAATTCCTAACATTTGGTGTGTATTAAAGAAAAGGTGCTTTATTTATAGGTTTATGTGCAGCTCTTTTTTAAAGCTGTACTAAGGTTTATGAATAAATGCAATCTTTTCAGGAGGACCTTGCTGACTGTTCTATTGGAAGCATCCTCATTGTGGTCACACATCCACTCATCATCACCATCAATGTCATGTATTTCCTAATTAGTCTTATTAAATAAAAACCCAGAGTCAAACATTAGGGGGTGAAAGCTGAAGTATCAGAGAAGCATATCAGCCAGCCATTAGAGTTCTTACCTCTCCAAATATTCAGGCAAAAGGGCAAGATCCTGTCTCTATGAATCTTCAGACTGAATGTCTTGAGCTCCTGTCTTCTCAAGCCTTATATTCCTGTCTTTGCCCAGCCACATCCCTTCCTGTCTCCACCTTTCTAATGTTGAAATTAAAGGTATGTGACTTCCAAGTACTGGGATTAAAAGTGTGAGCCACCAATGCCTGACTCTGTTTCTCTTCGAGACTGGATCAATCTAGTGTAGCTCAAGGCGGTCTTGAACTCACAATGATCCTTCTGCCTCTGCCTCCCAAGTGCTGGGATTAAAGGTATGTTAAAGGAGTAAGTCACAAAACAATCCCACACCAGTCTGGAATTATGATTAATAAAAGGGTTATTTATTTAAAGGGAAAAACTTACAGATCACAGTCCTAGAAAACAGCCCTCTGCACAACCAGGAAAAGAATCTGGTAGCCGGAAGCGGATTCCAAAGCAAGAGAGGGAGCGCATGGCGACTGCTGTTTTTTCAAGCCAAATAGACCACGCCCAAGTGGGCTGGTATTTTAAAGGCTATTGGCTGAAGGAGTAGAAGTAGCTCCTGCAGCAGTGTGTTTCATGACTGCCTGGTGTCTATGGCTAACTAGTGGCTTAGCTCCATACTCTGATCTTCAGGCAAACTTTATTTGTTAGAATAAATGAATAAATTTCCCAAATGAAATATCACCACCCATCACCAATTCTCAAGTCTACTTGTCTGCCTTATACTACTAAGTGCTGCTTCAAACTCAGACAGACAATGTTTGCCTCTTTGGTAACATGAGAATCCAAGCTTCCTGAGAGCATCTGTATTTATATCTCTATTTATAAACTTACACGGGGACCTACACAGAGCAGGTATGACTGAACCACAATATTTAAAAATGAATATTTGAGGGCTGGAGAAATAGCTCAGAGGTTAAGAGCACTGGCTGTTCTTCCAGAGGTCCTGAGTTCAATTCCCAGCAACCACATGGTGGTTCACAACCACCTGTAATGAGACCTGGTGCCTTCTTCTGGTGTGCAAGCATACATGTAGGCAGAACACTATATACACAATAAATAAATCTAAAAGAAAGTTTTAAAAAAAAATGAATATTTGAGTGAGTGCCGAGGCTTCCATCTTCATTTGGATTAGCTAAGGTAATAAATGTATTTACACTCCATAAAACATCAAAATGGTAGAGAGATAATTTGTATGCACTTGTGGATCAGTGAGAAATATTTTGGGAAATGAATTAAAAGCACAAATGTTGCAACAGCATGGCCTAGGTGATGATGAGGTGACAAAGAAGTAATACTTGAGAAACAGAGATTGGTATTTAATAGCTGATCAAAAACTGAAAGATCCAGTGCTCATCACTGGGCCAAGCTCCTGGAGTAGTCATAGTGAGGGAGGAATGAGAATATGAGCAATGGAGCCAAGACCATGATGGGGATACCCATAAATCAGTTGGCCCAAGCTAGTTAAACTCACTGACTCTGGACGGACATCTGGGGAACCGGCATAGGACCGAACTAGGTCTTCTCACTGTAGGTGACAGTTATGTGGCTTTGGCAGTTTGTGGGGCAACTTGACTTGAAACCAGTTTTTATCTCTAGTGCATACACTGCCTTTTTGGAACCCATTTCCTATGGAGGGATACATTGCTCAGCCTAGCTACAGGGAGGAAGGCCTTGTTCCTGCCTTAAATGATGTGACAGACTTTGCTGACTCCCCAGGTGAGGCCTCACCCTCTCTGAGGAATGGATGGGGAGTGGGGTGAGGGAAGTGGGAGGAGAGGAGGGAGAGGGAACTGGAATTGGTATGTAAAATAAAAAAAGATTGTTTTAAAAAATAAAATAAACCCGAATAACTGGATGTATTCATGCTGGGTAGTTTTCAGTCAACTTGACATAAGCTAGGGTCATCTTGGAAGAGGGGACTTCAGTTAAAAAAAAAAAGCTTCCATTAGTGTGGCCTACAGGCAAGTCTGTGAGGATTGCCATTACTGGGAAGGTTATCCGAAGTTGTATATGAAAGCAAGCTGAGAAAATCATGGGGGGCAAGCCAGGAATCAGTTTTTCTATGTCCTCTACTTCAGCTCTAGACTCTAAATTCCTGTCTTAAGTTCCTGTTCTGACTTCCTTTCATGATAAACTATTAAGTGTAAGGTGAAATAATCTGTTCCCTCCCCAACATCCTCTGGTCGGTGCTTTAATCATGGTGTTAGAAGCAAGCTAGAGCAATGGCATGAAGAGAATTTTTCGAGTCAAACACTTAGTAATGAAGGAAGAGATTAGAGAGGATCAAACTGCATTGAAAAGTGGGGAGGGAATTTCTTTTTTTAATCTGTGATTTTACAACATATTAAGAACAAGGCGGTTTTCTCAGAGAATGGCTAAGCACAAGCTTGGTCATATGAGACATCCATGGGCAGTGCACTTGGTATCCCAGATCTTCCCAGGACCCAAAGACGAAGAAATTGATCTAACACTTATGAAATAGCAACATGCCACCTAACAGGAAAAAAACAGTTCCCTAGAGAGCAAGAAGCAAAGTTGTTGCCATAAAAATCTCCTAAGTTGAATCATTGAAATATGAAGTCAATAATAACTTGCAATTTCCAAGTAGACAATGAAACAAACCACCATGTGCAACAGCAAACTTCATTAAAAAAATAACAGAAAAGGGAACAGATTACTGTTCTCCAAAATGACTTTAGGTGTTAAAGTTCTCAGGCAGAATTTTAATTTTATTAAATATGTACTAAAATATTTATTTTATTAAACTAGAATTTAATAAAAATGTATGTGATAGTTTAAAAGAATCATCAAAAATAATCTGAAAATTAAAAGTAATATTATAAACATATTGCCTGTAATAATGAACTGTGTTAACATGACGAGACCATGGAATTCCAAGACATTTGATGAAATTTTATTCTGGGTGCATCTGAGAAGGAATTTCTGGGTCAAATTTCACTGACGCTAGACCTTGTAAAGCAGAGTCTCCTGCTCCTTGTGACTTGGCCTCCTCAAATTCATCCATCGCCTGTACCCCACATAATGACTGAGCAAAACAGAAATGTACCTCCATGACTGATTTGAGCTAGGACGCTAATATTTTTCGGATTTCAAAGCCAAATGACAAAACTATCTCCTTTTTGGTCTCAGGTCTGAGTTCAAACTAAAATTTATGTCAATAGTTGTCTGGTTGTCAAGTTATAGACATTTAGTACATCATATAAGCAATTCTCCTCAGCATCAAAATTGCCAACTACAGATTCATCAGCCTCCATAATTCCTTATTCCATACAAAGAATATATGTTACAATGCATATAGTATTATCACAATATTAATAACACTCCAAGCAATACTTTGACAAATTAGCTAAGTTGTATATTCCTATTTGTAGTATGAGCAGGTAACACCTAGAGAGATACATAGAGCCTACCCACTTAAGTTTAGGAACCATAACAGCAGCAATTATAATTATATCCTCAATATAAATAAAATCCCCGAAATTCACTGTGGATATTAAAGACAGCTCAATTCTTTCATCATAGGTTTTCTTTTCTGTGTAAGAAGGTAGATGGGATGGGAGAAATACCATTCTGCCAGCCCATGTCTCCATATCAGGAAGCAATTTTTAGTTGACATTGGCTAGACGACAAGGAAGTGAATGAAGAAAACTTGACAGCCCAAAATGGTACATTTAGGGATAATATCTTCTAACAGAACATTGAAATGAATATTTTATGAAGAAATTGAAGTTTTTCTTCTTCATTTGTCAAGCTACAGGGAGTTTAGAAGTCCTTCTGAAGGAGTAAAAAGATACGAAGGAAAAAACTTAGAAGACCCTAAAGAGAAATCCACAGGGGGCACACATAAGCCTTAATGTACCAAGGGTTAAGGTTTACAGACAATAAAATTCCTGTAATCCAGTGTGAATTTGACACACACAGAATACTGACGTGCAATCTTCCTTTCTCTGGTAACTGTGGGGCTGAGTGTGTGTTAAGCCTATTGCCAGTGTCTGTCATCAGGGGAGAGTGTCTTAACAGGTGTTTTTGTCCAGAGAGGTCAGATTTTAAAGAATTCTTCCTACTGAATGAGTACTGCCTTCATAACATCGTAAAATTGAAAAACTGTGAGTCAGACCATTGTAAATTAGACCCTTTCTGTAAAATGGTGAGATAAGTTTTTTCTTTCTGTTTGTTTCAAATTACTCTAAAAGATAATGTACTGTTTAAAAGGAGTGGGGATATATTTTCACTTACTTAAAATGATAGAACAATATTGAAGAGATTTGTGAAATTGTACATCTAAGCCAATAGCAAAGGCAAAGGGAGAAGGAACAGAAAATCCAATTCTAGAGTGAGCTGCAGAAGGCAGAAGCAATGAACACAAAGGAAAACTCTAGAACAGATAGCAAGAGAGAAACAAACCATGTCAGCATCCCCACCAAAGGTAAAGGGTCCAAGTACCCTCATTGAAAAGCAAAACCTTTTATCTTGATACAAGACCTACCTCCATCATAAAAGAATAGATAGGTTAAAAACCTATGATGAAAAGATGTGTCATGCAAATGCTAATCAAAAGAGAACTGAAGTAGCTATATTAATACCAGATGATAGAAGATGGCTGGTTAGAGAGGAAAATTTAGATTCTAATATTCTGCTCAAAATATAAAGTCAAATATCTGACATGATGATAAGTTAGCTTGACTCGCTGCTTCCACGTTGAATTCAGTAGCCTGTGTCACTTTAAATCAGATAAATATATCTGAGGATAATTTGTCTTTTAAAAAGTTAGTCAGTCTATATCTAGTAGACATCATGATGATAATTTCTTGTTCCCTCAATAAAAACTTCAAACTGTCTGAAGAATAAATGGATGGAACAAAAAGAGAAGTAGAAACATTGGCAATTATAATTGGTGACACAGTCAGGCTTGCCTCAGTAATTGACAGAGCAGCAGGGGGAAAGTCACAGTGTAAAGGAACGGAGAAACGTTATCCTCAACATGACCTCCTGGCCATTCACAGAACACCCCACTCTCGAATCACAGAATAAAGGTTACTACAAGCACACGTGCACTATGCGCCTAAACAGAGAGGTTGCATTCTCAGCCAGAGACCAAATTGCAATCGACTGAATGGGCACTCCTAAAGTCATGGAATTTCCTCTTGGTACTTCAGCTCAGCAGCATCATATTGGAGGCCCTAGCCAGTGAAACATGATAGCAATGGAAAATAAAAGCCTTTAGATTAGAAAGAAAGAGGCACCTCTATTGATATTTTTGTATATTATCACCAATTTGGAATATTCTAAGGAAGCTATAAAAAAATAATAAGGGCAATCTTTGAGATTTTGCAAGGCTGTAGGAATCATAGTACATAAAATTGGTTGTATTTCTATGTGTTAGGAATTAATCATTATATTTAAATTATTTTCAATAGTATAAAATTATCAAATACAAATATATATGAAAGCTATGTAATATTTATTTGATAATAACTACAAATTATTGATGAGCTAAGTCATCGAAAGCTAAAATGAATGGAAGATCAGACCATGTACATGGATAGGAACCACAAATCTTACTGAAATATGAGTGCAAAACTTTGTGACTTTTAGACCATAGGAAAATCCTTATGATACTTAAAGAAAGAAGATTTCTCAGGAAGTTACTAGTGCTACACCTGCAAGGAAAACTCAGAGAGTGATGGGGTGAAGGAAGAGGGAGAGAGGTGGATTAGAACTGAGATTTTAGCAAATAGATAACTAATAAACACAGGGGCAGACTCTCAACATCATTAAGCATTAAGAAAATACAATTTAAAATAACAATATGATATCTCCATGAATATGCAATAGAATGATCTAAAGAACTCTAAAAATAATTAGCAATATTATGATGTGGCAAGCGCAGAACTCCATCACTAGGTGGGTGTGAAGTGATACAGGGACCTTGATAAGCAAATTTGGGGCTTTATGTAAGTTAATGTGTGCCTTATCAAAGTAGAAATATTGTGATTTCATAGTATTTTTTCATGAACAATGAGATATAGGTCTACAAAAGAGCTATGTAAGATTGTTTAGCTTTATTCACAATGGCTTCAAAGTGGAAACACGTTAAGTATATCTAAAGTTGGAAATAAATAAACATAATGAGTCAGAGCCACATGGTGGGTGGAATACGTAGGTCTTTAAGAATTATCCTGCTACCCTAACTTTGTAGTGCACATCCATTTGTAAGGCTGTGTAAGAAGGAGTGGAAATGAGACCAATGGTTGCTGGAGGCAGGAGTAGAAGGGAGGGATTGACTAAAGAGAACATGAGGGAGTTTTTAGGATGGTGGACAGCTAAGGTTGCCAATGATTTTGCGGCTCCACGGTAGTACGTGTTTTTAATTACTCACAGAACTGTATACTTTCTAAGGACAAATTTCATTACATATAGATTACACTTCATTAAATCCAACTACACAAAATGTTAAAAGAAACACCAAGTGACCCTTAACAAAACTGTTTCAAAGTACTTAAATATAATCTCATCATTTCAAAGAGCCAGCTAAAGCCTGAAAAATAAACAGTATTCCCAGTCTCTGTGTCTGCTGGGCAGAGGGCTCTTGTGTGGTAAGAGAACACCAGGGATCTGAGAGGCAGTTGGTTCACTAACCCTGAGGGTGCCAATCAACTGGCATTTTAGATATTTGTCTGGCCACAGATTTCTTCAAAGATTGTAGGGAAGAAAGGTGTGGTAGTTTAATAAACGTATGTAATATACAAAATTTAATGTACCTAAGAATGAATGTACTATGTTAATCATATATAAGAGGTTCTTGATATTGTTAGATAGATTGATAAGGATTTTGGAGGACACTTCAGGGTTCAAATTTAGATAGAGATTGCTTTGAGCAATGTGTGCAAATTGTGCAAAGTTTTATTTTAACTGACAAGTTTCCATAAAGATATCTAACAGTAAGAGGTAAATAGCAAATGTGTATATATTACAGAATTAAAAAAAATTCCTTCAAAATATTTGGAAAATTTAAAGATTTAAATGGATAGTTTATAGATTAAGTATGAGTCAAAATATGAAATTTTGTGTATTTGTGAATGAGATACTTGGTTTTGAATAAATATGAATTGTTCTGTTAAAATTGAAGCTCAGCCTAAATTCATTATGCACAGGGATCTGAATAAACTGTCCCCCAGCTCTAATTTGACATCACATTTGTTTAGCTGGAATTCAGATAGATTGGAATATCAGAACACAGCAGGAACACTAATATGTTTCCCAGAATAACAAAAGAGAGAAGACTTACGTGATTTCTCATACCAAATGTATCACTGCAATGACTCTGATAATAATTTACCCTTTGGAGGGAAAACCATACTTTCTAACTACTGCAGTTCACTGGCCTCTTTACAATTTATATTTCTTCCTATTCTTCCATCTACCTCACCAATGCTGACTCAGGACCTTGTTCTTTCTAACAGTAAACTAAATTCCTATGTGGTCTGATACTTTGGTGTGGAAGGTCCTTCTGTCTATGTGTTGCTTTTATTGGTTAATGAATAAAGAAAACTGCCTTGGTCTGACAGGGTAGAACTTAGGTAGGCAGGAAAGACTAAACTGAATGCTGGGATAAAGAAGGGTAGAGTCAGGGAGATGCCATGGAGCTGCCAGAGATAGACATGCTGAAACTTTGCTGATAGGTCACAACCTCGTGGTGATATACAGATTACTAGAAATGGGTTAAACTAAGATGTAAGAGTTAGCCAATAAGAAGTTAGAGCTAATAGGCTAAGCAGTGATTTAATTAATACAGTTTTTGTGTGATTATTTTGGGGCTAAGCTAGCTGGGTGGCCGAGAACTGGGCAACAAGCAGCTCTCTCCTCCAATAATACTTAACCAAACAAATGCTTCTTAATTCAACATACTTACTTCAGCGCCAAGAAATCTGACAGAATCTTAAGGAGCTATGGAGAGCCAGCACAACAAACCTCTGTCAAAGAACACACATACTTTTGTGTGAGCTAAAGATTGTCTCTCTTCCTGGATTTCTGAGAACTTTTCTCTTCGTGATGAAGAATCAGTCATCAAAAATTTCATGAAAATTAATCTGTGACCCTCAAGAAGAAAAGTGAAGCTCCTAGAGAAGACATATGGCTTGACCAACATTTATCCAAATTCTATTATAAAAACACTTCCCCTTGGTTATCAAAAGCAACCAAAATACCAGAGGATCTGGCTGAATTCTCAGGACATTCAATTGATGCAATAACATATAGATATATGAAATTATATGTAATATTATTAGCCCCTCAGTTCCCCGTGGCCAATAAAATCAACAAAACATTAAAGTTAATTCAACCCTTATATAATAATTTAAGTGTGCATCACTTAGATGGTGTTTGACAATGTGTACTGTAAATGATAATAAATTCATTGTTTTAGAAAGAGACGCAGTAATTTATAGAGTCCTAATATTTGAATGGCTACCTAGATTAAGATATAATACAATTTTCTTAGCGTGCTCAATGGTGACTGGACTACAAGACATTAAGCTATGTCAGATAAATATATAACATACAGACGGACAATCATTCAAACTGGGTGTCAATTTGTTAATTATCGTCCCCAATTAAAATCTTCTAACTTAATAACCATATTTACACAGGAATCTTGTAGCCAGTGGAATGCTTGTTAAAATAAGAGTAGTTAACAGGTCATAATGGGTGGTATCTTATGATATGATATGAAAAGGCCACTGTGTTGCTACTGGAGTCAAATAGCCTGGGCACTCTGTGTTACCTGGAGGACACATCTGATGATTACTTTTTCAGCTTGTGTGGGTGTTTTGTCATGGATTTAGGCTCAGCCTAATAGCAGCCTCAATAGCAGACTTTCCTCATGTGCGCCAAATCTAAGAGTCCAACTCTAATGGAGTTTTCACTGGAATATGGTTAGACTCCTCAATTAGAACTTACTTATCTTTGCCTGTCCTTACTTAACATCAGAGAACCCTTAGTAATTGGCAAGAAAGCATTCATTGCCTCAAATATTTTCTGACCATGCCCCAAAGGACTCCAGAAAATCCATGTCTGCTGCTTTAGTTCACTCTTATGTCTCTTCCATTTTGAATTATTCAAAAAATTAAGAAAAATGGAAAAAGTGTTATTTTGAATTCAAATAAGAATGCAGAATTATGTGAATTGCCATGAAATTTAAATAATCTATACAACCTTTGCCAATATGTCCAATATAACATATAAGGCAATACATCCTCATGATCTTTACACATAATAAATAATGAGCAGATGAGTTTACCAAGTTAGTTTAAAAGACAACAATGTCTGTTTGATAGAAGAATGCTCCTTTGTAATTTTAGTCACGTGAGACATTACTGTTGTGAAATAAACTGGTACACTCTGAAAATGAGTCTTTGCCAAGGCTCTGATTGGTTTAATAAAGTGCTGAATGGCAAATAGCTAGGCAGGAAGAGGTTGGTGGGACTTCCGGGGATAGAATAAGGAAGAGGAGATAACTCTAGGCAGGAGAGATGCCAGAGGAGATGGAGACAAGCAGGACATACAGGAGAAGAGGTAAAAGCAACGAGCCACATAGCAGTAATAAATGAATAGAAGTGAGTTAATCTAAGTTATAACAGCTAGTTAGAAACAAGCCTAAACTAAGGCCAAGTTTTCACAATTAATAAGAAGTCTCTGTGTCATGATTTGGGGGCTGTTGTTCCAAGAAAAATCTGTTTATATATGGTACCAATGTGGGGCTTGAATATTCAAACACAGGGCCTGAGATAGCTAAGAAATTTTCTGGACAAGGAATAAGATGTGGCTTTCTAGTCCTGTAATCCCTCAAGTGGATCAGTGCTTTGCATACAGAGGTCCGGCTACTGGCAACTGCCTGTAGGCTGGAGGCAACCACAAGTACCTTGTTCCAGTATCATGTGCTAAGCTGCGTCATTTTACAGCTGACATGACAGCGCAATATTTGTCTCACAGGAACAGGTACTCAGTAAGGACAGATATAAACAGATAAAACCTTTAAACAGCTTACAGTAAGTTAAAAAAAAAGTGCATAGGCTTAAAAAAGAAAACAAAGTGGGTACAGAGAGTCAGAAAAATAGTTTGTAAATAATAAAATAAAAACTTTAAAAGCATAACTAAATAATATAAAAAGGATAAGTTATACAAAAATGAAAAATACTATGCAGGGAGTCTGGATCCTGTAAGCATTTGTTGGCTTTGAATTTTTTTGATTGCTGATGAGTAAATGTCAGCAGCTGAGACATGGGATTGTAAGAGGGAGTGCTAAAAGTGTATTGCTTTGGGAAAGAGGCTTTGCTTCTGTTTCCACAGGAGAAGAAAAGTTATGGCTAACATCAAAATGGAAAAAGATTAGATTTGAACAGCATGGCAATGCAATCTACACTAACTTATAAGATTAATAAATGCCTTTCATTTGATCAGAGGAAGCAGGAAATGTAAGCAGAGAGGTAGAAACTGTGAGCCACATGGCAGCACATAAATTTATAGAATGGGTTAATTTTGGCTATAAGAGCTTGTCAGAAACAAACCTAAAAGCTGGGTGGTGGTGGCGCATGACTTTAATCCCAGCATTCGGGAGGCAGAGGCAGGTGGATCTCTGTGAGTTCAAGGCCAGCCTGATCTACAAGGGCTAGTTCCAGGGCAGGCTCTAAAGCTACAGCAAAACCCGTCTCAAAAAAACAAAACAAAAGAAAGAAAGAAAGAAAGAAAGAAAGAAAGAAAGAAAGAAAGAAAGAAAGAAGCAAGCCTAAACTAAGGTAAAGCTTCCATAATTAATAATAAGTCTCTGTGTCATCCTAAGTCTCTGGCATTCTAAGAAAAATTCACCTACACATTATCTGGAAGATAAAAATTGCATTATCTAAAAACACAGGAAGAGATGCCAATCAGAAGACCTGCTATCTCTAAAATAAATAAAGCTAAATGAAGGGAAGCAATAAAATTTTGAGTATGATGATGAGCCTTTTCTGTAATAATGACCACAATGCTTTGCAAATTCTTTTTATCCTAATATATCTGATAGTAATTATGAACACATTCTAATATCTAAAGGTTTCCCTAGAAGTCACCTTCTTTGCTCCTATAAAAGAAAACATTGAAATAATAAAACTTCAGGTGAAGCTTTGACTGATGGTGTAAGTCTGCAACCCCAGCTGCTCAGGAGGCTGAGATGAAGAGGATCTCAAGCCCCTGACAATATAGGCTACAGAATGAATGCTGGGCCATTATGGATAACTTAGTTATACCCTTTCTCAAGATAAAGAGTAAAACAGAGATGAACCTCAAGCTCAATGGCACTGTTTGACCGGCAATTAAAAAAAACATTATTTATTTATTTTTATGTGTATGTGTGTATATGCTTATGTGCTTTTGCCATGACAAGCGTATTCAAGTCAAATAACAACATGCAGGAGTAAGTGGTCTCGTTCCACAGTTTGGGTCCTGGGGATTGAACTCAGATCCTGAGGCGTGGTGACAGGTGTCTATAGTACCAAGCCATCTCTCTGGCCTGAAGTTGATGTTCTGATGAAGAACTCTGAGATTTGTGGAATTTCCCTTGTAGCAGGATGTCTTCAGAAAGGACTGCAGTGCAAATTCAAATTGCTCTTAATAATAACAGCCCAGAGTCAGATATTGGGGTAAATGCTGAAAGATCAGAGAGATAAGAGAGCAAGCCACAGCCACTTCTTACCTCAAAAAGAGGGCAAGCTCCAGTCTCTGCCCTGCCTTATCATTTCCTCTCTCTGACCTGCCATATCATTTCCTGTTTCCTCCTTTCAGGTGCTGGGATTAAAGGTATGTGCCACCACTGCCTAGTCTCTATGGTTAACAAGTGGCTAGCACCATACTCTGATCTCCAGACAAGTTTTATTTGTTAGAACACAAACAAACTATTACCTCTCTTATCCTTTATTAGGTGGTTTACTGCAGATCTACAACTTCCAGTAACATCTTATGTAAACATTTGACTTTTGAGATAATCAAGTTTGAACTGCACATGTATGTTGTAGGAGACTATTTGTTTGTTCCTGGCTGCCCAGACCTGATTGAAA
Source organism: Ondatra zibethicus (assembly GCA_004026605.1). Classification (NCBI taxonomy): domain Eukaryota; kingdom Metazoa; phylum Chordata; class Mammalia; order Rodentia; family Cricetidae; genus Ondatra; species Ondatra zibethicus. The sequence continues at coordinate 25,149 of PVIU01000313.1, forward strand.
TAACCACACAGAAACTATATTATTTGCAATACTGTTTGTCCGATAACTTAAGCATATTTATGGATAATTATTATATCTTAAACAAACCCATTTATATTCATCTGTACATCACACATGGCTGTGGCTTACTGACAAGGTTCTGGCTTGTCTGTCCCCATCAGAGCTACATGGCATCCCCTGACTCTGCCTTCTTTCTCCCAGTATTCAGTTTAGTTTTCCCCACCAAGCTCTACTCTACCCTATCACAGGCCAAGAAAACTTCATTAACCAATAAAAGCAACACATATACAGAAAGACTTCCCACATCCTTTCCCCTTTCTGTTTAAATAAAACAGAAAATTTTAACTTTAACATAGGAAAATTACATATAACAAAATAGTTATCAAGAAAAAATTATAGTTACAATATTTATATCTACTTTATCTTTTATTGTAACTAAGGAAAACTATAACTATCTATTCTTCAACTTCATCTAAGACTCAGGAAGGATGTAATATTACCTAAGTGAAGAAGAAACTCATTGTAAACGAGTTCAACAACTCTAGAATTGACAGAGACATCTTGCTGCCTGGTTCTTCTGTATCATTGGGGCATTCTTCTTCAGCCTACAGGCCTATAGTATCTGCCAGATTTTTTCATGAAGCAGGAAATTTCAAAGACAGTTCTACCTATATTGGCAGTTTGTCAGTCACTTTCTTCTGTGTCCTGAAGAATATCTGGCAGAGAGTTTCATGAAGCAGAAATCCCGAAGGACAATCTCACCTTTAGGCAATTTCAGCAGTCATTTCTCTGTGGGTCATGCATGTCCAGTTCACACAGCATAACATCAAATAGTCCAGGCAAGAGCAATTTCTTGCCTAAATGGCTAACAAATTCCACGAGGAACGTTTTGGATGTCCATCTTACTCTTGAAGTAATTGGTGCTGCCAGGAACAGATGAGTCTCACTGTCAGGAAAAATCCTGTTATTAAAACATTTTAATGCCATATTCCATAGGTCTTTGAAAGGTTTGAAGATTAGCTATCTAACTGAAATATATCTAGCAAACTTAACTAACATGACTATTAAAATGACTATCTACTAACCTGTATTTCTTAATTATACATTACATTTTTAAATGAGCTGCATAAACACAATACCTTAATCAAGAGCAGAAATACATATAAACAGTATAACACAATTGACCTTAAGTTTGTTTCAATAGACCAAGATCCATACCAATACAAAATATTTTTCTCTATATCATACCCCCCTTTAAATGTAAACAAATACTTATAAGCAATAATTTAGGGAATTTGGGCATAGTTTTCTCCAAACTCCTTCCTACTTTTTGTTGGATGAAGTAATTTTAGAGGGGTGTTCACAGTGACCTTTCAGGGGTCTTGGTCCATTGAACTACATTAGTGTGGAATTAATCCACAGGTTCTCTTCTTCTTTAGAAAAAAAAAGCAGAACCTCTTTTCCAAAGCAACATACCCTTAGACCCAAATTTTGAAGACAAGATACCTTTAAAGTATATATGTTGGTTTAGCTTAGCAGTCATACAATGAAATGTCTCTCTGTACTTAGCTCCTTCACAGTCAAAAAATTCAAAGAAAACACAAAATTATAAATAATTCAGTCTCTCTGTAAATATTCCATCTTTACATGGCTTATTTTCTTTATTCCTTTATGTTTTATACAAGTTTTCTCTGCCTCTTTAAAGACTTTGTATTCTTTTGAAAACCATTTACTTCTTTTTATAACTCTCTACACTTTTTCTTCTCTCTCCCAAGCCTACATATATTTTCTAAAACACACTGTGATCCGTTTAGAAGTCTTTTTTATCTGAATCTGACTTTATTGTGTATCAGTAATTATTTTCTGACCAGAAGTGCCCTTTTTATGCCAACAACATGGCCCTGCCTGCTTCCTCTGCCCTGCCCAGCATGGTGGAGGCATGTTCACTGCCTCTGTGAACCATGCTCACAGCCCCATTTTCAGGCACACAGTGGGTCTATGTCACCATTAAACAAGTTGTAGCACTCTGCTCAAAAACCCCATTTAAATGCTTGTACCCAGACCTCCTGAAAGTGTCAGAGCTGTTTGTGCTGGCAAACCAGGAAGCCACCATTTTTAAAAGAATCTGTACAGTTTTTACTACACCTCCTTTGCAAACAGAGCCTACCTGAAAAAATGCTATTACCAAGAAGCTGCACTTGGCTCCAGTTTTTGTGGGTCTAAAAGACTTTGTTTAAAAATAATACTTTCTTAGACTTTATGTGGAAATTCTTGTCCCACTCTGGTGTGCCAATTTGTAGTAGGAGGCCACTTGCTTGTTCCTGGCTGCTCAGCCCTGAAATAACCACACAGAACTGTTTTAATTAAATCACTGCTTGGCCTATTAGCTCTTGCTTCTAATTGGCTAACTCTTATATCTTAATTTAATTTATTTCTATTAATCTGTGTATCACCACATAGCTGTGGTTTACCGGCATGGTTCCATCTAGGTTCTATCTCTGGCAAGCCTACATGGCTTTCCATTGACTCTGCCTTTTTTGTCCCAGCATTCAGTTTAGTTTCCCCTGCCTACCTGTGTTCTGCCCTGCTATAGGCCCAAAGCAGTTTCTTTATTAATCAATAGTAATCACAATATACAGAGGGGAATCCCACATCAAAGAGCTGCCATAGGGGAAAGACGAGAGCTGCCAGCTGGAACTTTGCTGGTAGGCCACAAGTTTCATGGTAAAATATAATAGAAATAGGTTAACCAAAGATGTAAGAGCTAGCTAGCAATATGCTTAAGTGATTGGCCAAGCAGTGATAATAATATATAATATAGTTTCTGAGTGATTATTCTGTGGTTTGGCCAGCCACGAACTAACAAGCAGCCTCCTCCTATACATGTATGCTGACATGTGCATTGTTTTGGAAACTATACCGTAAACCTAAGATACTTGCCAGTGAAACTCATAATGTGAATAATACATAGAATTACATAGTTGGTAGTATATTTTTAAATTGAATAGCATATAAAAATTTCTGCAAGTGTTCAAATTTATTAAAACTTATCTACATACAGACCACACATGCCACCTTTTGCAAGAAATGTAAACACATGGGAAAGTACACTATTGAATCTTAGTGCATAAAACTGCATGTTTTATGTTTTTTTACAATTGTAATTATTTCACCAGTATCTTCTGTTGCTTTTACAAAGTCTAATGTTGTATGTAGATTTCTGACTGTTTGGAAAGTTTGTGTCTCTAATGCCACAGTTGATTGAGTCAGTTGTATCTCATGCTACTCACTCTATTCACGCACATCCACATCCACATGCACACACACACATACACACACACACACACACACACACAAAATGGTAAAGTCAGAAAGCTTACTTCCTACTAATGAGGAAGGACGACTAAGAGCGCTCCAGCTTGTACAGGGCCCACAACTAACAATGACAAAATGGGAATTGAACCAGGAGAATTCAACGTCATATACCATATTCTTAAAAATAAAAATATATCTTTTGATGCAAAATATATTCTGCTTTCCAAGGCTACATTTGCTACTTTTTTATGGCTCTGATAAAACACTATAACCAAGGTAATCTAGAGAAAGATAGCATTTTATGGGCTTATAGTTCCATCAGTCTCATGGTGGGGAAGTGTGGCGGTGGCCAAGTGTGGCCGCCAAAAAAGCTGAGAGCTCACATCTAAAACCATAAGCAGGAAAGGGAGAGCAAACTGGAAGTGGCGTGAACCTTTGAACTCTTGAAGCCTGACTCCAGTGATTGCTTCCTTTGGCAAGGTTACCCCTCCTAAACAACACCACCAGCTGGGGACCAAGTATTCAAAAGTGATCAAAAGCTTGAGACTTTGGGGAACACCACATGAAAGCCACCTCAGAGACTATAAAACAACTCAAGGCTTTAGTTCTGTGTTCTAAGCATGGAACCTCAAAGTAAAACCATGCTATTCCCATGAGTACCAAGCATAATGTCATTCCCAGTGTTAAACTTGGTATGTCACACAGTAGGTACACTAGTTTTGCTTGTTTTGTTTTTTTATCATTTTGAGCTAGGTAGGCAAAACTATCGATGAGATCACACAAAACTCAAAATGGCAGGTGCAAAAGTTAGGAGACATGAGGACATTAAAATCAGGAGAATTTTACTCTAATAAAAAGTGTATATAGTCCTTTAAACATGGAGGAATCACTGTTCAATGAAGTGCAGAGATATTCACCTTCTCCATTTGCAGGTATTTAATACAAATGCAATTGGAAATAAACTTTCAGTGCAAGATATTTATTGCTTAATATAACATTCATCAAGAAAATATTGGCAGACAAATCCAACGGACAGCTGTCCATCTCCTAAGGTCACTCTCCTCCTGCTTACACTCCATAAAGACGAGGTCTCGGGAGTTTGATTTGATTCCCTTCTTTTACAACTGCACTAATATAAAAGCTACTCAAGGCTTCGATTACGATAACACAAGATAAAAGTATCTAGATGTGATAATGGTGCCTTCCCCAGAGCCTGAAGTTCTGTGCACGTTAGCAGTCAAGAGTTCTATGAGAGCCGCACACGTATGTTTCAGGCTCCTGTGCCATTCAGATCTTCAGTGCGCCTTCTCAGAGTAAATTCTGCTCTACGCTGCTAGCTGGGCCTCTCACCTAACCACACACCTGGACAGATCCAGCCATGGAAACCAGGAACTAAGGTGAAGGCCTCTCACACCGCCCACCATTTTCCTGATGTCCTGCCTCCCATCCCTCCCTTGCCTCTCTCTCCTACTGCCTCTCAGTACATCTGAACTTTAAGAGGCTTAGGAAAGACAAGAAATAAGACTTTAAATAATTTATTTGGAGAAACATCCAGTGAAGAGGAACAAATCATGTTTCGCTAAAAGAACCGGGACCTTTGACACTCCCCTTTTCGCTCCACTACCTGCTGCTGGAGCTGGATTGCATTAGTGAAATTTCCTTTGATGGCATTTTAATATTCTGCCTTGATGACTTTTTAGCAACATTTACTTTCAGAGGTCTCCAGTGTTCCCTCAGAGGAAATGAAACATGTCAAAGCCCATTACAAAAATCAAAATTTAAATACCTCCACTGCATCCGCGCTTACCCACAATCCCATCAGTGCTTAAGCTGGAACTCAGAACTGTTCATTCTCTTGCTCAGTCAGTAATGAGTACATTTGATGAAGCATCCTGGGGTCAGGGAACACATGTCAGTGATCTAACTTAACCCATTGATTGCTTGGCCACTGAGGACCCCCGCAGGGTTTGATTAAATTGCAATATGCAAATCATTTTCAACTGCATTGAAAGAATTAGACTTGAGATGGGGAGGGCTCTTTTATTTCTTTTTAAACAACCTCAATTCCTATAAATAATGGGAGGAAATGGAAATGCGACAATGTAGATTAGGTTCAGAGTTCTCAGGGAATTACTCTGTGTTTATTCACCCTCTGAATCAACCTATTCTGTTTTCCTCCAACTCTGACCACTGTAGGCCCTTTGTGAAATGTTGCTGAGAGAGTTGCATTTGTTTAAGTAATAGTTTATCTTTCTCCCATTACCCAGATGCCCTTGAGAAATTCCCCACATATTTCTGGAAAGGAGTATTTCATTTGTCACCATGAGGCTGGGCCTCAGTGCCTAAGGTACCTAGATCTTGCAGGCATAAGCCATTTAAGTCACATTGCTGCTATTTTACATCTCATGTAAAAGCTCCAGAAACTCAGCATCTGGAGAGTCAGCTCAGTGGCTAAGAGTGCTGGCTCCCCTGCTCAAAGACTGGGGTTGGAATCCCAGCACCCACATGGAAACTCAGGATAAACTATAACTCCAGTTCCAGGCAATCCACCACCCTCCTTTGGCCTCTACAGGCACAGGCAGGTGAGTGGTGAGCAGACATATATACAGACAAAACACCCATGCATATTAAAGAGAAAAACAAAGAAACCATAAAACCTCTAGAAACTCAATAACTCAATGAAATTCACAGATGATTACTTCTCCTAATAAGGAAAAGATGTCTGTGTGAGTGTCTCTCTCTGTCTTTGTCTCCCTCTTCCCCTCCCCCGACCCCATCTTCTTTTCATGCTCCCAAACGTGATGCTATGACCTGTGGGCAAGCTTGCTGCTTCATTTTCTCATCAGCCTAAAATGATAAGATTTTAAGGCCATTCATGGTGGTCCACCAGGGGATAGATGATACCATGGCTGCTCCCTTTGAGACTTAAGACATCTTTCCTTAAGAACTATCTGAGCTTAGCCTGGAGCTGATGGGGAGCTGTGGTATGATCCTAACCCAGTAGTCTCTTCCAGACCCTTGAGAACATCTTCATCATCTTAAAAACATTTATTTTTGAGATTATAATTACATCATTTCCCCCTTTCCTTTCCTCCCTCCAAACCCTCTCATAAACCCTTTCTTGCTCCTTTTAAAATTCATAACTCTTTTAATTCATTGTTGATATAGATGTGTGTGTGTGTGTGTGTGTGTGTGTGTGTGTGTGTTATTCCTACATATCTACATACAAACTGTTCCATTTTGATGATGTCATTTGCGTGTATTTGTTTTCGGGGCTGACAATTTGGCATTAGATAAGTAATCCCCCTGCTTTCCCTTGGGTAAGACCATGTCTCCTGCTCTCAGCGTAAGTTGCCTGCAGTTCTTGTGCAGGGCTAAGGCCTCCTGGTCATTCTCATGCCGACTTTAACATATTCATTGCTATTTTCCTTGTTCACTTTATGTTTAGGCAATCGTGTTGGTGTAGCTTCTCAAATTGCTATGAGAGGCAATCTTATATCAAACTTTGATATATTTGTCTCTTACAATCTTTTCTACCCCTCTTCTTCAATGATCACTGAGCCTCAGGTGTGGGAGTGTGTTGTAGATTTATCTACTGGACTCCACACTTCTGTGTTTTGAGTGGTTGTCACTGTCTGTAGTGGACTCATCTGTAGCAAAGAGAAGCTTCCTTGATGAGGGGTGAGGAGCATATTTACTTGTGAGTGCAAAGACAAATGCTTAGGATGTAACTGAGGATTGTACTGATTTAGCTTCTCCAAGATCTATGACTTCACTATCCCTTGGTAGTTTGCTGTGTTTCCAGAAAACATCTTCCCCTATTGTTCACAATGAATAACCTGGCATAAGAATGCCAGATGTTGAGGACGGAGAGTTTCTGTGCTCTCCTGAGGACGGTCATCAGCCGGTGCACTGCTGTATGTTACTTCATGTGCTACAAACCAACTGTTTTGAAGATATACTTTGTTGTGAGACTTGCAAGCAACATTTGACTCCATTCTGAGGATGGAGAATAACTCTGAACCCTGATGGACACATATGTAACACCTTCTGTCCAGCAATATCCATGATGTACAGACTAAAACACAACAGATTCCCAAAAGTCAAAAGGGAGTCACTCCATACCTTTATCAATGTAAATTGGGCCAATCAGAGCAGAGGGGCAGATCAGATGATGTCAGAAAAATCAGGCCCGAGAACTTCACACTGGGCTAGTGAAGTTTGTGTCATCAACGAAAGCAGCAATAGTTGGCAAACTGCTCTGACCGCCACCCTCGTATCTTGTGAGTTCATTGCTATTCATTAAACTATGACATTGTGGAATGATAAAATGCATACACCCATATTTGGGCATAGCATGGTCACTACACACCTCTCTGGACCAGAGCAGCCTGCTGTTTTTCAGTAATTCTTATGGCAGTCAGAGCTAGCAGGGAAAGGCTAGAGATCTTAACGACCTATGAGAGTTAAATAGTAATTGTTCTTTTGCCTAACAGTGAAGTTTCAATTAGAATAATAGATAATTTCAAATTGTTAGCTTTAAGCAGTGTTCCCTGCTTCTATCTCATGTAAATAGGTTGCCAGAGGATAAGGAAGAACCAGCACTTGGAACACACACACACACACACACACACACACACACACACACACACACACACACACACTACGGGGCAGCACAAGGAATTAAGAATTGGAGATATGCAGCTCAGTGGGTAGAGCACAGTTACTTGCCATGAATGAAGCCTTGAGTTTGATCCTCACCATCACATAAACTCAGGCAGTGCCTGTGGTCCCAGCACTTAGTAGGCAGAAGCAGGAGAATTGGTAGCTGTGTCAATTTGGATCCTTACTGAGCTTGAGGCCAGCCTGGGTAGTGTGGGACCCTATCTCAGAACAAACAAAAAGAGCAAAGAAGAAGAGACAGGAAGCAAACACGGGATTGTCAGTAGGGAGGTGGAAAGAAGGGAAGAACCTGGGAGGGGATGGTCAGGGTTAACTGCTATTCATTACTCAACAGAAAAGTTACTAAAAGGCGACTTCTGTTTTCCCTGTTTACCCTGGAGCCTCCTGGGGCACAGCACAAGGAAGCTGTTGTTTCTGAGCCCCGGGGTATACAGCCCTGTCCATCACAACCGGAAAAGGGCCCTTTAAAACTTTTAAAAAGGAAAACGGGCGGTGGTGGTACACACCTTTAATCCCAGCACTCCGGAGGCAGAGGCAGGAGGATATCTGTGAGTTCAGGGCCAGCCTGGTCTACAAGAGCTAATTCTAGGACATGCTCCAAAGCTACTGAGAAACCTGGTCTCTAAAAGTCAAAAGGGGGGGGGGGATGGGAGGGAGTAGGAATGCTGCAGAGTTTCACAGAGACTGAGATGTTCAAACAATTGTTTTTTCTCTCTTTTAAATTTAATTTATTTATTTTATACCCCAACCACAGTTTTCTCTCCTCTCTTTCCTCCCCTCCCCCTTTTGACTGTCTATGTTCAACTCAGAACCGGGAGAACACTATGTGTGTAACCAAGATAATGAGAAAATGATGAGGCTGCTAAAAGTTGATTCCGTTGGAAATTTTTGCAAAGACAGACATGGCCAGTCACACTTGAGTTGATGGGGTTCCCCGTCTCATTTTTCCACTTCATCTCCTGTTTGGGACTCACAAGTACATATACATACACATCGCCATCCTTACTCTAAATCGCTCTTTACTAGATTCAGTTTAGTCCGCCATTGCTACTATTTTCTATGCAGTTTCAAAGCACAGAATTACTCCAGCTTTTTTAAACTCTAAATTGTTAGGCAACAACTGTCACTCTCATAATCCTTTTACGGGAAATCAATGAAAAACTCATGTTGTATCTTTCAGCCTCTCCAAGTCTGCGCCCGAGAATGAGCATCAACCTTCACCTTCATGCCAACCTCAGCTTTCCCTTTCATTAGCAGCTTATCTGTGCAGACACCTTATCTTGTGTCTGGGTTTGGTTGTCCTTCTCCGCTCATCTGCTTGCAGTGGGAGAGGGGAAGCTTTAAGTGTGGTCTAGAATTGCGATTTGGACATCCTTATCCACGATTCGGAATGAGTGGAGATGAGCAAATTTCCTTTGTATTAGTCACTTATGTTTCTTAAACTGCGGAAATTTTGTTTGTTTGCTTGGTTTGGGTTTCTTTGTTTATTTGTTTTGTCTTTGAGATCAGTTGGCTGGGGATAATGGTCTGCAGTGAAGGCTGAATGGTCCAGGACACTCACAGCACAGGGCTGAGTGCCTGGCTTGTACTTGTCTCTTAGGTTGTGTTCCCGGTATGATCACGGGAAATGCTGGCATCACAGGTACCATTTTTTTTCTACTGAAATCTTCAAAGGTATTCATGGTACTCTTTGCTTAAAACAAAGAGTTTTCTTCCTCTTTGCTCGGCAGATCCCCAGGGCCATCCTCTGACAGTCATGTCTTGTCTTCAAGGTACCTCTGTCTGCGCTACCACTCACAGTCCTATTTTTCATTGATTATGTTTTTATTTTGACAGTTTCCCACATGTAAACAATGCATTCTGCTTCCCATTTCCCTGACACTTTGCTTAACCTTGTGTCCCTCCCCTTCTTGTCTTCCCCCATTCTTCCTTCTAAGTCCCTTTGCCAGGTTCATGGGTTTTGTCTTGTTTTTAACCTAAGAAATTAGGCAAGAATGAATACATTCAGAAGTCAGCAGGAAAAAAGGGATGTTATTTATAATCAGAAAGATAGAGTTAGGGCTGGGATGTGGCATAGTGTCTAGCCAGGGCCCAGGAAACACAAGGGACATATTAGTGTACTTAGAATGTCTCTGAAAAGAAATGAGATCAATCCTTCCTATAACACTGTGGAAATCACTAGAAATTTGGGTCACTAAAATAAAGATAGAATGAAAGCAAGAGTAGGGATTAAGACTGAGTGAACATATTGTTATTTTATTTACTCTGGATTAGTTTTACTTTTGAGAAAAAGCAAAAATAACCTATTATTACTATCTGGGTTTCAGCTAAAACCTTATCAGAAGATTCCCATTCTAAGAAATATTAATTATGGCATAACCCCCTCCCAAAAAAGTCCATAAATCTAACACAAAGAACCTCCTAAAAATAATTTAGGAAAGTCTCCTAAGTGTGCTTTGATTGAAATTTACAGAAGAATTCTTTTTCCCCCCTGTTGGAAGGCAGAGCTCTAGAAGAATTTGTTTATAAATAGGGCAATGATTGGAATCTATTTTTTTTGTAGCCGTACATTCCATTTATATCAGAATATGTCATGAAGAATATTTTAGTCTTAGGGTGCCTTTACAGTTACTTGGGCAAGATTTCTCCACAAACTTAATAAATAGTGTAAATTCCTGTCTTGAAGTGACTCATCATTAGCAAGATGACAGTCACCATTCACAAAACGCCCTTGCAGTCAAGAGATGGTGACTTTTCCTCAAGCAGATACCACAAAAACTGCATAGGATTTGACTGTGACTGGCCCCTTCTCTTGACACGTCCACATAATAATCTCTCAGGAGATAGCACAATGCAAAATTAATGTGGTCATCATTTGCAGCCGTTTTATCAACCCGATCCAAGACCTGTCTATGGGATCTCTGACCCACTACCTTCTCCATTGATCTCCATCCTGGCCCTCACAAAGATTATAAATCCATGGAGTGCACACCGCTCTGCTCTTCTGTAACGTGAATTTATGCTAATGGGTGTCTGCATATGCTTATATCACATATCTATATTAAGCTTAATAGTCTGTTACATTGCTTCTTAACCCTGTGTCCACACATGATTAACTTCTCTGATTTCTTTCGAAACCGTTATTAACACAGTACAGCCTTTCACTCAACATGTCAAAGTTTCCTGCCAGAGTTAGGTTGATTATAAAGCCCCTCTCTGCTTTGGCAAGCAAAAACACATAAAAATTAAAGATGTGTGAAGACAGACTCCATTCTGTATATTTGTACAACCTGGACCTGGCTAAAGCTTAAAGTCTAAACTATGCTCAGAAAACAATCCCCCAATTTATCATCTGTGAGTAAACGAAACAGGATATTCCGGGACTCAGTCAAAATGGGCTAGGCTGGTACAGCCTGGTATATCTCGAGCCAAACCATCCTTCAATTTACAATTTGGCATTAATATATGTGAAATGTTTTGTTAAACTTATTAGTTAATTTTGAATGAGTAAATCTAAAGTTTTGAGATGAATTCTCCTAACACTATAGATTTTAGGATAAATTAATGAAGGGAACCTAGGTATTAAAGATTTCTAGAGAAAAACATAATCTTCAAAGCACACATCAAGAGTTATAATCAATGAATTAAAAAAATATATCCAATAGGATTGTAGGCCTTCCTTGAAGAAAAATTCTGGGACCAGCATTCACTTAAAAGTTATATTTTTTATAAATATAACTTTATAAATATAAGAACAATAGGAATTTGCTAAAGATCAAGTGAACAATGGATTATTATTTAAGTTAAATATATGTAGGCTATAAAGTTTATCTATAACAATCAATAAACTTTGATCTTAAAGCATTGTGTGATTGGAGGCTGCAGCCATCCCTAGAATTTAGGAACGTTGGTTATTCTTGCAGAGGACCCAGGTTCAGTTCCCAGCACCCACGGGATGTTTCACAAGCATTCAAAACTCCAGTTCCAAGGGATCCGACCCTGTCTTCTTACCTCCCTAGCACCAGGCACTTATGTGGTACACATACAAACAAGCAGGCAAAACTCACACACATAAAATAAATAAACCTTAAAAAATTGATACCTGTATGGATGAGCAAAGGCCAAAATTTGCTATTTTTCCAGATGTTTGCTACCATTATCAATAATAAAAGGATACATTCTTGTTATAAAATGTTGGAAATGGCTTGTTTTTATTCTTATATTTTCTGTATTCACACACGTACATGGCTATTTCTATTCCTTGATATATGATACAACCACATGCTGCCTCAAACACACCTTTGAGATGTTCAAACAAAAGATGCAATGAAGCAGTGGTTCTCCATTCACAAGTCTCTCTCTGGGGTCTAGCTCCATCAGCTCTTATATTTGCATTCTAGAGTATGATTATTGTAAACTGTGACTTATAAAGGAAATATGAAGGACCCCAAGAACATGATAAGTTAGATTTGTCGTGGATCCAGCTTCTATAGCTTTCATGTAAAGGAACTTGGATATTTGGCTCTTTCTTTTTCTCACATACAAAATATAATATTGCTGGATCATGCATGTAGCATGTCCTCACATACTATGTAGATAACAGTACTCAATAGATACAAAGTCTTCCTAGTTCTCTAGCAGTGAGCCCTTCTGAAAACACTGTCAATGTCTGGTTATCATTCTTGATTTTGAGTCCACCCTGTTCCTACTGCTCTTAAAAGAGGTGGGACTCCTTTGTGTTAATTCTGAGAGCATGCCACTCCCAAAGGCTCCTGTGCACAACAGATCGTACTAATGGGTAGGAGGTAAGAGAGGAGGGGTCAGTCAATGAGATGCTTTCCCAAAGAACATGGAGACTTGATTTTGGATCCCCACTACCTATATAAAAAGCCAGGCATGCCGATAATTACAGCACTGAGGAGTTGGGGAGACATGGATCTCCCTTGATCTTGCTAACCAAACAGTCCATCTGATCTGCAAACTTCAGTTTTTGTGAGAGAGCCTAACTCAACAAAACAATGTAGAGAGTAATCAAGGAAGAAATATGCTAACTTCTGGCTACCACATGTACCTGCATTCACAAGTAACAGAGACATAATACTGGCCACCTTAGAAGCCATTTCAGTTTGTCTATCAAGGGTTTCAGTTTTCCTTGGTATTCACTATTCATGGAAATCACCATTGTGTTCTCTCTCTCTGAAAACCCATTTCCCAGAGCCGCCCTTCTTGGTTTGCCTCCATGCTATTGCTCCTGAATTCCAAAATATGGAAAAACAGTTTAACATTCAACCACTAGATTGGACGAGGCATATTTTAAAATACCAATGTCAGTAATTTGCTTTTACTCATATTAATTTCCTTTCTTACTATCAGAAGATGTGTTACTAATGCTAGTCCTCAGATTGGTACATGGAGTCACACAAAGAGACAAATCAGACATTTATCTTTATTAGAGGAAACCGTGCAAGCCACAGCTTCCCAGGAGAAGGCCTTGAATTGTGTTTCATCCATAAACACTCATGGAAGACTGTTTGGTGGTCTTTTCTTAGGTTTTAATTACATCCTCGCATGGAACTGGATATACTTAATCTAGGCACTGCAAACATGTGTAAATATGAATGGGATATCTTCCAGATATGATTTTAATAAAGTTATTAGCCACGCTGTCTGATATGCTGCCTTGCAGAAAGTCCAGCATCTAGTTGTCATGCTATTACTACCAAAGTTACTAATTTTGTGCCAGAAACCTTAAAATCCTCCTTATGTGAAATGTTCTAATTTTTGAAAATGGTGGTATATGGGAAAAAACGCAATAAAGTAGATGGAAGGCCTGTTCGCTTGAAGGTTTTGGCTTAGGGCTTTTTCATATGCCACTGTCAAATGAAATCTCAAGATCCTTGCTGGTTGCCATTTGCAGAAGGACCTCATGGGCCCCTCAGGTTTGCGGTGCACTTAATTTGAAGTTAAATCCCATGACAAACTGGTGTCTAAAGACAAAGAAACTCGTCTTTGGACTTCTACAAATATTTGAGGGAAAGTTGCTTCACTGAAGATCTAAGAAAGCCTAAAGCAGCATGAAAAGCTGCTACTGAGTTTCCATATTTTGTCAACACGCAAATAAACCCCTTTATTTTCTTCATAAGGTACCTTGTGCATTTGCATTGAGCTTCTATTTCACATTGGTTTACATTAACAAATGGTGTGCTCTGTTGGATTTTATTCTTATTGATCCTGTAGCTTTGACTCCGAGATTGCTAAATATCAAGGCATATCTCTTGACTCAATATATCATATTACCAGTAATAAGGGAATTCCATCAAGATCTACTTTTCAAAATGAAAATGTGAAAGTGCAAAGGTCATATGAATTCTCTATTTAAAAAAAACAGTTTATGGGTTTGGGAGTATAGCTCAGTAGTCGAGCACTTTGCTAAATACCCTGTGTTAGCCTCCTTGAACCACAAAAATAGAGGAGGGATTTTTATATAATTTCTTTAATTGACATTGTTATGGGACAAGAGATACACAAGTCATTTTCTTAACAGGCATTGCATACTAAGGTAATAATACAATATGTTTCTCATTTGTTTATTATGTATGCATCTAGTGCACAACACTGTGCAGATTAAATGTGTCTGGTTGGACAGTATTTATTTATCTATGCCTCAATATTTATGGCAAAAACATATGTGATGCATATGCTGGATAAATATGAGAAAACATGTTTGCTATCAGATCTAAAATATCCCTGGTAATGGAACACGTTTTCATTTTCATAAGGATGTTTTATTAGAGCTCAAAGCTAAATAAATGATTCATAGTACTTGAACCCTGAGACATCTTCCTGTGAACACACCAGCTTCATTTCCCTTCTCTTGTCTCTGAAAAGCCCATGTGTGTGCTGCACGATTTTATATGAAGCAAAATGCTTGGGAGAGTCCTTTCACACCACATTACATTAATGGGACCATAAGATTTTTTTAAACCAACTTTTCAAATGACTGCCTGCTAATTCCAAATTGCCTTTCACATTGCCCGTGTTTCTCTTTTGTGACTCTGCTGTAGATTCATAAAATGAGAACGGTAGAAACATCTATGATAAGAATTTTAATAGGCCAGGAGGAAGTACTAGTTGATCCTAGCATTCTTTAGTCAGTCCTGGAGAATGTGAAAATTTTTTCTTCAGCAACTGGTAAATTATTTTGTCAGTCAACATGTGTCATTTTTTCCAAGAACATTTTTGAATGGCTAAATACTGTTTGACCATGGGCAGTTATCCCCAATAAGCATGACATTAACCCCTATATTTTTTTACTTAATATTTCCTGTTCTAATATCCCCTTTAACCTTTTATACCACTGAGCACCACCCATATCTATGAATTGTGTCAAGGTTGTCATTTAGATAAAGAAAATACAGTTGTAAGAGATGGGAGCTCAGGGCGGAGGAAGGGGAAGGAATATGGGGAGGGATAACAAATTCTAACAACCTTTCAAGAACTCCGTATTCTTTCAACACAAGCTGTTTTAGCACTCATGAAACAAACACATATTCAAATGGAACCTTTTGTGATTGAGATCTGCACTTCTGACATCATTTTGGCTTAAGCTGACTGGAGAACGGGTGACTAGTTCTTGTAAAATTATACCCATTCATCTCATTTGAGATCTCGCTGTGGTGGTTTGAGTGAAAATGGTCCCCAAAGACTCATAGGGAGTCACACTCTTAGAAGATGTGGCTTTGTGGGAGTAGGTGTGGCCTTGTTGGAAGAAGTGCGTCACTTGGGGTGGGCTTTAGACTTTCATATGCCCAAGCCAGGCCCAGTGTCACTCTCTCTTCCTGTTGCCTACTGATGCAAATGTAGATCTCTCAGCTCCTTCTCCAGCACCACATCTGTCAGTAGGTCACCCTGACGGTAATGAACTAAACCTCTAAACAGTAGGTAAGCCAGCCCCAATTAAATGCTTTCCTTCTTCAGCACTACCATGGCCATGGTGTTGTTTCACAACAATAAAACCCTAAGACACTCACCTACTTGCATTTTCTGTGAAAAGTAAGGCTGGGAAACATGTGCCCTGCACTCCACAGATATTGGTAAAGTAGCAGAGGATGGATATCAGATTTGTGGCAAGGGAAATTGTGTTATTGTTGCTGTTCTTTTTTTTTCTCTTACTGTTCAAATAGCAATTGAATATTCTAGAAAAACTTTCCATCACTCAAAGATGAAACAACACTTTTACTGGCCATTCTCTGAGACAAAAGGCAAAAGGAATATGGGTGATGAAACCAGATAAAATCCTACAAAGTTCATTGCGATAGCACGATAGGGTACTATGGGGATCGAGTGAATTGCATGGAAGAATAAAAAATGGAAAGGAAAATTAGACTTTTCACTAGTGGAAAAAAATGACTGGGCAACTCTGGGATATGTTACAACAAGCTCCTGAATAAAATAAATAGAAAGTATTTTTCAGGCTGTGGGAATTGAATGAATGCAATCAATCTTCCTTGTGTGGGAACTGCATCACTCCTACCTGCAAGCTCCCTCTAGTGAATTAAAAACCTCAAAGCAACTCAACCTGTAAGCAACAGTCGGACTTGAGCAATGACCACTTAGCTGGGACAATCGCTGGGACCTAACCAGTCACATCCATAATAACCCTGCAGTGTGTTATGAGTGTCTGCTGCAGGAAAGCACAATTGAGCCACATTTTCTTTCTTCCATACTTTAATTACTATACACACACACAAACACACACACAGAAGGAAAAATGGACATAATTTTCTTTTAGATGTTTTAAAGATTCCATTTATGCATGGGTAATTGTTTTCATCTGTAGAAACAGCATTTAGATTACAAGGTGTAAATATATTGTCTTTTTTTTTTTTTTTACTATAGAGCTAATGTATACAGATGGCTTTTTGGATACCTCGGCATTCTTTATACTCAACAAATGAATATTAAGCGTGCAATATAGAACATATTCCATTGGTCAGCAAGAATGAAGGATTAGTAGTTTTTTATTCCAATAATTAGCTAACCTTGTCCCGGTGTTCCAAATCAGGACATTTTAAGAAAATCTTATGGGACTAAGAGTACATGTGATCAGTGTTAATGATCTTGCCTAGTATGTAAGAGGTCCCATGTTCTACCACTATCAGAAAAAATAACTAACTGAAAATCATATTCTCAAAAATATCATCATAAATCCATGCAATGACCCCTCTCCTACTACTTAACAGAAGGTCTTTTGTGTCCACATTTATATGCTACTGGTATTAGGCTAAGCATGTGCAATGGAAATATTCCCTAACCTGGGAAGCCCAGGAAGGGTGCTGTTATTGAGTGATAAAGAATGAAGGACAGAGAAAGATACTAGATATAGAGTCAAGGAACAGAAGGGAAATGGTTGTTTGATGTCTTAGTTAGTTTTGTGATAACTGTACACAGCTTGAGTCACAGGGAAGTTATTTGAGAAAACCCCTCTTCTAGATTGGCATGTGGGCAAACATGTGATGGATTTTCTTGACAAAGGATTGATGAGGGAGTTGCCACCCCAAGCAGGTAGCTGCTGGAAGAAAGCAGGGTGAATAAGCCATGGAAATGAGGCCAGTAAGCAGTGTTTGTGTATTAGTTCCTGCCTCTAGGATCACACCTTGAGATCCTGCCCTGACTTCCCTTCATGATAGACATAAGCAGCAAGCTGGAACAAACCTTTTCCTGTGGTCATGGTGTTTATCACAGCAAAGGAACCATAACCAAGATAATTGTGAGAGACAGGGAAGAAGGCATGAAAAA
Organism: Ondatra zibethicus; assembly: GCA_004026605.1. Lineage (NCBI taxonomy): Eukaryota > Metazoa > Chordata > Mammalia > Rodentia > Cricetidae > Ondatra > Ondatra zibethicus. The sequence continues at coordinate 42,945 of PVIU01000313.1, forward strand.
TAATGATGCATAAAGAAATCTGGTAAAATGAGGATGATTTGGGGTGTTTGATATAAAGTGAGGTGCTAGAAATTTACTGAAAGAGGTCTGTGAGATTCTGTATGGTCTCTGTCTTCATGCTTAAACTCAGTTAACGTTTTACACTTACGTTACTTTTGGATTGAGTGTTTGGGGATCCTACCTGAAGTTTGATGTTTATATAGTAGGTGTTATTAGCTGTTAATTGAGCTTGTCAGTGTTTAGTTTCAGGAGGGAAATGATGGTATCTGGTCTACATGGTCATGTATGAAAAGAAAATGTGCAGCACCCATAAAAATGGGGAAATTAATTGACTTTCAGTTTGGCTAAAGCTAGGGAGAAAAAAATGAATCTGTCCCATTCTTTAGGCACAATACTATTACAAAATCTAGAAAAGATGAGAAAATGGACTAGAAATAAGATAGATTTTACTGTGACCTCAGGTGACAAGGATTCGGGAGTGTTTCTCCTCCACTGGGAACAATTATTGTCAATCTGTTGTGTTTCTTGTAGGACTCCTAGGATGACATAATCTGGTGGGTACTGTTAAGTTGGTAGCAAGCTGGAGGATCCTGCACATTTTAGCACAGGCTGCTCACAAGATACAACTCCATGTCTTCGGTCATTTGAGCAGAGGCTTGAGAATCAAGCAGAGAATGGCATCTGGAGGAAGGTCTGCAAAGGATGCTATAGCAGGAATGAGCAGCTCTTGATGCTTGGATTTCTTTTGTATTAGCACGCTTTAAGAAATGGGATTAAAAAAAAAAAAGCTGTGTGGCATGGCAGCCCATCTATAATCCTGCTGCTTGGGAGGCAGAGATAGTATCCCAAGACCACGCTGGGCAGCTAAACTAGCTGAATCAGAGAACACCGGGTTCAGCTGAGAGACCCTGCCTCTATTTAAGGTGGAGAGCAATCAAGAAAGTCACCTGCATTAGCCTCTAGCCTCCACATGTGTGAACAAATGTGCACCCACAACATGGGTGTCATATATCATACAAGTGCACGCTCAAAACAAAATGTAACACCTCAATTGTGCTGCCCTGTCACAGCTTCCAAAAAAAAAAAAAAAAAGAAGAAGAAGAAGTGAACTACACAGGCTGGAGAGATGGCTCAGCAGTTAAGAGCACTGGCTGCTCTTCTAGAGGACTGGGTTCAATTCCCAGTACTCCTATGACAGCTCATAACTGTCTGTAACCCCAGTTCCAGAAGATCTGGTACTCTCACACAGATATGCACACAGACAAGATATCAATGCACCTAAAAATAAATAAGTCATATAAAAAAGAAGTTAGCTAGGAAATCAACTCTCAGAAAATAAAGAAAATAAAATATTTTTAAAAATAAATAAAACAGTTGTTTCGTAGCTTTTGTAGTGTAAATGTTTCTGCCATGACTGCTTGCAGCCTTGGTTGGGCAACTAGCTTATAGAATTTCTGATTGTTCATCAGGAAAATGTATCAAATAAGCTTTGTTCTATTACAAAGATGAGTTCCAGAGCTCCAAGGTGTTGAGAAGAGGTTTCTCTGCCCATAGCCAAGGCATCAGTCAAACTGAGAGTCAGAGCTGAAGTGGAGGAATAATCTCCATCTTCTTCCACAAATGTGACTCTTGATTTTGAAAAGGTCACTGTGTGTAAACACACAAAAAAAATGTGTGGCCTTTATCTTATCTTCTCTAGACTTTGCAACAGCGCAGGGGGCAAAGTAGTGACAGATTGAAAATTTCTCCCTAGCTTTAGCCAAATTAAAATTTAGAAAGCATAGCAAGAATAAGAAATACCTGTTGTATGTTTCTATAGCTTTTCTGTCCCCCACCCCTGTGTGTGTGTGTGTGTGAGTGTGAGTGTGCGTGTGTTTGTGTGCAGGCCAGAGGTTGATACCAGATGTCTCCTTCTATCATTATCCACCTTGGTTTTTTAATTTTTTAAATTGATTTTATTGAGCTATGTATTTTTCTCCACTCCTCTCTCTTCCCTCCCCTGCTACTCTTTCCCATGATCCCAATTTAGTCAGGAGATCTTGCCTTTTTCTACTTCCCATATAGATTAGATCCATATATGTCTCTCTTAGGGTCCTCTTTGTTGTCTAGGTTCTCTGGGATTCTGAATTATAGGCTGGTTTTCTTTGCTTTATGTCTAAAAGCCACTTATGAGTGAGTGCATATGATATTTGTATTTCTGAGTCTGTTTTCTATATATGATGTTTTCTAGATCCATCCATTTGACTTCAAATTTCAAGATGTCATTTTTTTTTTCTGCTGCGTAGTATGCCATTGTGTAAATCATTTTCCTTATCCATGCTTTGGTCGAGGGGCATTTATGTAGTTTCCAGGTTCTGGCTATGAGAAATAATGCTGCTATGAACAGATGAACAGAGTTGAGCACATGTCCTTGTGGTACAATTGAGCTTCCTTTGGGTATATACCCAAAAGTGGTATTGCTGGGTCTTGAGGTAGGTTATTTCCTGATTTTTGGAGAAATCGCTGTATCCAAAGCAGCTGTACCTGTTTGCACTCCCACCAGCAATGCAGGAGTATTCCCTTTACTCCACATCCTCTCCAGCATAAATTGTCTTCAGTGTTTTTGATCTTGGCCATTCTTACAGGCATAAGATGGAATCTCAGAGTTGTTTTGATTTGCATTTCTCTGATGGCTGAGAATGTTGGACATTTCCTTAAGCGTCTTTCAGCCATTTTAGATTCCTCTGTTGAAAGTTCTGTTTAAATCTGCACCTCACTTTTTATTGGATTATTTGTTCTTTTGATGATCAATTTCTTGAGTTCTTTGTATATTTTGGAGATCAGACCTCTGTCCGATGTGGGGTTGGTGAAGTTCTTTTTCTATTCTGTAGGCTGCCATTTTGTCTTGTTGACCATGACCTTTGCTTTACAGAAACTTTTCAATTTCAGGAGGTCCCATTTATTGATTGTTTCTCTCAGTGTCTGTGCTACTGGGGTTATATTTAGGATGTGGTCTCCTGTGCCAATGTGCTCAAGTGTACTTTCCACTTTCTCTTCTGTGAGGTTTGGTGTGGTTGGTTTTATGCTAATGTCTTTGATCCATTTGGACTTGAGTTTTATGCATGATGATAGATATAGATCTATTTTCATTCTTCTTCACCTTGATATCCAGTTATGCCAGCACCATTTGTTGAATGCCCTTTCTTTTTCCCATTTTATATTTTTTGCTTCTTTGTCAAAAATCAGGAGTTCGTAGGTGTGTGGATTGATATCTGGGTCTTCAGTTGGGTTTCATTGGTCTTCATGTCTGTTTTTAGGCCAAAACCAGGTTGTTTTTGAGACAAGGTCTCTTACTGAACCTGTTGATGACCACTGGTTGGCTAGCCTGCCTATTGCCACTTCCCCAGCACCAGGCTTATAATGGGTGTCATTATGACAAACATTTTCCATGGGATTTGGGATCAGGACTCCATTCTCTGTGCTTGCATATCAAGTACTGTTACTGACTGAGCCATCCCTCCGGATCTTGATTATATTTTACACCCTTGGGTGTAGGTTCTTCAGCACTCCAGTCTGTTGTCTCAATTTCTCCAATAGTAAAAACGAAAATAAACTCTGTGTCAGTTATAAATACATTGCCTGAATATAGAATTTTCAAAACTGTTTCTTATAATCACAAGAAGTATTATGGGAAACTGTCCACAAAGTGTAAATTAATTAGACTCTTTCAAACAGGGGTTTGACTAGACATTTGTATTACATTTGCTGATAAATGGAAAGGGGCTATATGTAAAAATGGTTGCTGAAGGGAGGGAAGGGAATTGACCAGAAATGAAGGATACAGGTTACCCATGAAAGAGCAAGTTCAGTACAGGAGTGGAGACCTCCCTGATGGTCATTGTTCATATTTGTTAATGACGCATAGACTCAGTCTTCCTCTCTAGTATTACACTGTTACCTCTGAAATATCAGAAAAATGTCTGAAGGAAAGCACAGAATGGAATCTAGAGTGAATAGTGGTGTTGGACAATTGTGCAAATGACAGCTAGATCCTTCCAAGGGAAGAGAAAGCAAAAATAATGCACCCCATGTGACAGGAACATTGATGCTATCAGAAGCCAAGAATAACAGAGAGGATTTTTGGCAAAAAATTTTCAGTTCATGATAGCAAAAGTGACTCCAGTAAATCAATCAACAAAGAATTCATCATTATTGAATATTTTTTATAATAAGCACCAGAAGTGGTTGTACGGATCTGTAATGCCAACATTTGGAGCAAAAGGTAGGAGGATTAGGAGTTCAAGGTCAGCCTAGATCATCTGAGAACTTCTCTGAAAAAAAAGATCCCCAAATTCATTATTTGAAAAATGAAAAGTAAATCAAAGAATGTTCCATACTCTAACATACAGTATTTCTTAGTGAGTTTCCTATTCAACCTGTGCAAAAATACATGGATGGATGGATAGATGGATGATACACAGAGAGACAGAACAAAGATTCATTTAAATGTCAAATTAGATAAATTACCAATCTATCCTGTATTTATTATGTGTTTATGTGTTCGTTTATTTTAATTTATGACAAGTTTCCTTATCAAGTTCCATGAAAACTTGTGGTTAACCCTTCTAATGATTATCTGAGCATAGTAGGATCTATCCATTACAAGAGTAAGTTTTATTACTCAATTGTTTAGAATTCCATCCTAACATTAAGACATGATTTTGCCTAATTTTAATACTAAATTCATTTATTACATGGAAAAAAACCTTTGGACATAGCCAGGTCTTTGTGTGTGTGCGTGTGTGTGTGTGCAGTGAAGATGTTTATTCCACACGATCAGGAAACTAGGTTTGGAGCCTATTTCCTTGAGTCAAATCCCTGAAGTGTTACTTCATAGTTGATTCCATGTAGGTTTGTATGGTTTCATACCCTTGGAATAATGAAACAGGCCCTAAACATGAAAACTGCAAATATGTTGAGGTAGCAGAGATTGGGGCAGCAGAAGGGAGCAAAAAAGAAGTGAAAAATATAAAGGTTCCAGCCAGAAGCAACAGCAGGCAGCCCAAACTACTCCTTTTATGCTCATTTTGGCAGAAGTGAAAGTGCCATTGCCAATATCTAGTGTATAGAGAGCCGATTTCCACAATATAGACAATTTGTGAAAAGCAGAACATGACGATTTCTGAACTAGTCAAACCTGCATACAAACAATGGGTACTAGAATGGAGTCTTCATTTAGTCAAAAAGCATGCATCATACAATTATTAAATGATATGATCTAGGGGAAGAAGCTGTGGCAGGAAACACCCTCCTATAGGATGTATATGAGCAAAGTGCTGTAGGAGACCAAAGGAAGGAAAAATTAACCCTGAAGACGTGGATTTCAAGAATCTTTGAGATGGAGGTATAGTGATGGCTTATTTGTTAAGTGCACTGGTTGCTCTTGTAGAGGACCTAGGTTGAATTCCCAGCACCCATATAGCAGTTCAAAAACATCTATAACTCTAGCTCCAGGGACTCCAATCTCTGCTCTGATTTCCATGAGTACTAGTTATGCTTGTGATGCATAGACGAATATGGATACCAATATCCATACACATAAAAATAAATCCTTGGGACACAGAGATTACTCTCAGGGAACCCCAAATTTCCCCAGTTCAAATAAAGGTGAGCAAATGTTTAAATGAAGTAGATGCTATTGTACTCCACTTTCAGATTTCCAGAGCTAGCAAACCCCAGACTGAATCCGATCACGTATAATGTGAGATCAACAACAAACAGGAGAAAATGGAGACTGAGGTGGTGGTCCATTTTCTCTGCGCATTGGAAGTACACAACACAAGGGCTTTCTATACGGGGCATTGAAACTTGGGAACCCATGATTAAGGTAGAGGTTGGAATATCATCTAATGGAAAAATCTGGGCATAGATTCTCAAATTCTGTCTCTTCGCACCTCCAATTAACACCAATGGCCAAAATGGTATTTGGAGTTCAAGCACAAACATGGCATATTTTTGTTAAACAAAGAAAACAATATTCATAAAATACAGACATTCCAAATTTCCATATCTTAACATTTAGAATTTCTAAAATATGATAGAGAATCATTTCTTAGAAAAGAATGGAAAAGAAGAAGGCTTTCCTAAAGAAGAAAGCATTCTGAAATGGAATTTAAGATGGCTGAAATGTTGGCAATAAAGGACAAGGTTTTGAAGCATAACACGCAGCTCTTCTCACTTATACCACCACAAATGAGAAATATAAAGTAGTAAGACATGGCTTCAGTGAAAAAAAATAATACCAAAAAAAAGGACAAAGTAAGGATACATGTCTCCTATAAGAAACATACTTCCAATTCAAAAATTCAAGTTCAGGGAAAGCAAATAGACAGACAGAAATAGGAATGACACATAGAATTACTAACACACAATACAAATGATTTGAAAAAAAGAAAAAAATCAAACACAAGTGGACCTTATACATAAAAATATTAACCACAAGCCCAACAATTACATTCATATCTATAAATCATGACAATATGCATGTATGATGCATGTGTGTAAATGAACGTTTTCACATGAGTATGGTATGTTTTTTATTTGTGCATGCATGTCTGATGTGTGTGTGCATGTGAATTTGTTGCGGACACTCCTGATTTGGCAATATGTTATGTGCGTTGACATCAGAGGACAACTTTTAGGACCGCTCTTCAGCATCCTCTCTTCCTGAGACGGACTCCTGTTTATCTGTTGAGTATGTCAAGCTAGTTAAAACAGGAGTTTCCAAGAATTCTCTTGTCTCATCCTTCCATCTCAAGCTATGGTCCAAATTTCATTCAGGTTCTGGAGAGTCTAACAGTAATTCTTAACCTTGTATAGCAAATGATTTTTTCTCTGGACTATCTTCCCAACCCATTATTGCGTGTTTTTTGTCAGGGTTAGCCACATGCATTTTGTTGAGTGTGGCTACAGCTGGACCTTCAGCCTCCAGCAGTTAAAAATATAGAGCTGAGGCCAGAAGTCCCAAAACTATGATATAAATTTTGTTGTTTAATGGCTGTTTCTCAAGGCTCCCAGGTAAATATCAACATGGTTATGAGACATAGTCCCAATCTTAAGAGGTCAAGAGTACATTCTGTATTATACACCCATGCAAAAGACTTCAGGGCCAGAATGACCCATTGAGAATTTCTATCTCACACTTGCAGAATGAATAATATTAATCTGAGAGAACAATTTCAGATAACAGAGAAGGTCTACTTTCCATGTTATATTATGAGGAACGTAAAACTGTAATATTGAAATAAAACAAACACCCTGGATTTGCATATAGATGTAAACTCCTTAACAATATGTTAGCAAATATAGTAGTATGATACATAGAAAGAATAGATCACAATCAAGTGAGGTGTATTCATGGATTGCAAAGCTTCCTCAACATAAAAAAATAATAATAGGACTCCTCAGATTAAAGGAATAGTCTAGAAGACCACACAACCTCGGAACCAGAGAAAATCTTCATAATAGAAGAAAGAATAAAGTAAAAACAAACAAACAAAAAAACCCAGAAGGATGTAAATGAATGCGCTAAAGTGATCCCACACTAGCTCAGAAAGAGGTATAATCAAGGGTTTTTTATTTAGGGGTAGACTCACAGATCTACAGGCCTCTGCATGAGCAGGGAAAAAAAATCTGAATCCAGTAGTCAAGAGAAAGAGCAAGTGTGTGCGTGTTTTTTAGTACCCAAGGCCACGCCTAACTTGGTCCATCATCTCAAAGGCCACCAACTGAAGGAGTTTCTCCAGCACCAGAGTCTAAGCAAACTGATACAAAACAAACTAAAGATGAATAGTAATGAACCATGTATACGTGCAGCCTTTCTTCCTGGGTTGAAGAAGTGGGACGGCCAGGATGTTTAGTGCCAGCAGTAACTTTCAGTGTTGTTTGTATTCTTAGACTAAGGTAGTAAGAAAAGAAATGGTATTCAATTTGCAAATGGAGAAATATAACCTTATTTGTAGATGATCAAAGTTTCAAAAAGAAAATCTTAAATAATCTGGGAAATCTACTGAAAAAAATGTAACTCTGGAAAGATTAGGAGATATGAGGTCTATATGCAAAATTAAAGAAAAGAAAAATTAATTTCTATGTCTAAGTATTGTCAATGAATAAATAAAAAGAAAATTTAAAATTATCACCACTTATAATAACATAAGAAAATAAAAATAACGTTAGCTTCACCAAACACATGTAAGTGTTGTACACAGAAAACTGTAAAACACAATGAAAGAAGGCTTTATGAACTGGAAAATTTGAATTATAGTAATTTATCAGAACCTCAGAACCTCCCAGATCACAGCCTCTTCAGACTGAAAATAATAGCAATGACAGTAATCATTATTTCACAATTAAAAATAGTTCCTCTTGAGGACTTAAGTCAAGGAAACGAAGAGAAAATATGGGCCAAGTTTCTCTGTCGATGGGTTTATGTGAAGAAGTTGTAAGAAGTCTTAAATAGTATAATAAGCAATTAGATTTAAATAGAAAACTTATTTGTTCAAAGAGTTTGGAAAGGCTACTCTGTCGACAGTAATGGTTGTGGAAATATCCTCTATATCACTAGTAAACAGGATACCACAAACAGAACTGCAGTGGAATGCCATCGTACCTCTGGAATGGCTAAAGCTAAGCTGCCATGGTCCAATATTGGTAAATGCATGTGGTATTCCATTTGCATACATTAATGATGGGAATATAAAAATGCTGGTTACCACATTGGAAAATCTGTGTGTGTCTTATAAAGTTAAGCTTCTACTTGCTATACAACTCAGGAAAATGATTGCTAAGTGTTAACCCAACAATATTTATGTATGATTTCATGGTAATATGTTTATGGTCATTTTAGTCATGAATAGAACCCAAGGATATTATGTTAAATCGTAAAGATAATATTAAAATGACAAAAATACCACATAACTTCCTTGTAAAGGTGAAACTCTAGTGACACGGAGATTAGTAGGTGTTTTTCGTCAGGATGTTAGGGAAGAGAATCAACTACTCAGACCACAGAGATGCTGCATGTTGGTAGAAATACAATGTATGTTGACTATAGCAAAGTCTGAAACAGAAAAGCCACAGAGATCAAAATTCATCCAATGTTTGTTTACTTGTACGAAATGCCATATGTGTCTGTTCTTGAATGGTTAAAAATGCTGGCTGTTGTTTAAAAAGATATTACAATTATCAGTGTTTACAAGAATAGACCCACGGAAGGTTGGAGTGTGGATATCTAGACAGATAGACAACTCTGAAACATTCCTGTGTCTGGAAGAAGGAATTGCTGGAACAGAGGCTCTTCTTCTGTGATACTGTTCTTGAATGCCAAGCTATGTCTTCTTAATTTCATCTATGTAGTACTCAAATCTGTTACAACTCCCTCCTGGAGTAGGCAGTAGGCTTTGCTTATGGGATCTTTTCATTGATTTGTTATGTTTTGAGACAGGATCTCCTGTAGTCCGTGATGACCATAGTCCACACATTTTAATTCTCTCTCTCAATCTCTCTCTCTCTCTCTCTCTCTCTGCTTTTTGTGGTTTAAGATATGAACTCTCAGATCCCAGCTCCAGCCACCATGCCTGCCTGCTGCCACACTTCCTTGATGAGATGGTGATGGACCCGCCGGTACTGTAAGCCCCGCATAAACCCTTCCTTCTTTAAGATGCTTGGGGTCATGCTGTTTCATCACATCAATAAAAAGTAACTAATATAGCCTCCGACACATCATGTAGGGGAGAATGACCTTAAATATCCTGTCTTGCCCCTCTAGCTCCAGAATTCCAGTAGAGGCCGTCCCTCCCAGACTCAGTTTCTCACTTTCACTTTTAGATAGTCTATGGGTACAGAGCGCCTCCAGGATTCCTTTCTCCACTTTAGCAACACCAAGACTGAGACAGAATCACTGCTAATGAACAGAGTACTTGCTGCAGATAATCCAGGTTCAGTCACACACTCGTCCCACATGCATTTCAACCTGTGGCTTCTGCATGTGGCCCTTTTCACACTTGTAGTTAGTATTGCTGAAACTGGAGTCACAGAAGCAATTCTGACTGAAAGAGCAACGTTTCAATTAAACAAATAATCAAATTCAAAATGTTATTCGAATAATTTGAGTTCCTAAATTAAGCACAGAGGTTTTTTCTTTTTTTTTTTTTAAGCCCTGCTAGTAGACTATAAATTACATTTTCCGCTACATTGGCAGTAAACGGGTAATTAATATTTCAACTTTTCCTTCTCAATGTTGATTTAAAAAATAAAATTAAATAAGCACAGAACATAAATCAGCACAGCTATCCCCGATTAGACATGATTGCCCGTCTCCTGTTTATGCTATTTTCTCTGAAATAAGTGCTTCAGTTCTGGAGTGAAGCCCGAGCCAACAGCATAGTTTGCACAAGATGAAAGGTGACATCATCGTGGAGACTACACCTGAAACCTGCGTCACATAATAAAATAACTAGAGGTATTTTTGCACTGCCTTTTTTTTGCACTACTATTTTTCATATATGGGTAATACCTTGTGTTTAATATTTTGTCACATGAAACTGTCTTAAACACTGGAAGACAGTAACTTAATGAGAAACTAAACCATAACCACTAATGCTATACTTTATCAAGGATCTATTATTTTGATTAAATGAGAGAAGAAATGTCATTTCGAAGGAATTATGAGAGAAGTTCTTGAACGCTAGTGACTGCTCAGGGTGTTTTAGATGTGCACTAACTATAGACGATCTTGCCTGCACTACTTGTACTTCGTAGGTGTTAATTATGAGCAAAGGGCAGTTATATTCAATTCTCTAATAAGTGCAGCAGAGCTAAGCTGGAACAAGGACCAATTCTCTGCAGTGCTGTAGATCCAGCACCTGCTAGATTGGATTCCCCAGTGTGGACCCGAATGCTAGTGCATGCTGATACTGGATCAGAGTTTCACTTCAAGTGTGCAATACAGTTGTGACTATGTTTGAAAGACCAGTGACTTTTGTTGATTTGTGCTTGTCAACTTGATGAAGGCTAAAGTCACCTGCGAAGAAGGTATCTCGGTGGATAAAGATTGCCCCCACAGACTGACCCGAGGGTGTTGCTGTTGGAGTGCTAGCAAGCTGTGGACACTGCTACTCCTGGGCAGGTGGCTTCAGGGTACATAAGAAAGCAGGATGTGCCAACCGTGGGGAGCAAGCCAACCAGCCAGTATGCAGCCATTCCTCTCTGGTCTTTAATTCCTGCTACCATGTTCCTGTCTTGAGTTCCTGCCTTGCCTTCTCTCCAGATGGATTGTATTTAGCCTGTGAGCCAAATAAACCTTTTCCTCCCGAAGTTGCTTTCAGTAATGGTGTTTGTCACAGAATAGGCAGCAAATTAGGATGGCTGTGTTCTTCCAGAAAGGTCTATCTCTATGCCCTTGACAATTCACTGAGTAGAAAAGGACTCAGGCACACATCATCTTTCCTGCAAGACCAGTAGCATCCACCCAACAAGGGAGATGACTTTCCCCAGTGATAAGTAAAAACTGCCATGCTTAGGTTGACCCAAACCAAAAAGCCCAAGCTAGAGATCAAACTTGGCCATTCCTCTTACTTTGGTGTGAATCTCTAATTTGAAATGAGCCCATAGATGTTCTGCCCTGTCTGCTATGTCATGTTATCTCTGACATGCACATCTGCTCTTCTCCCACAGATGCCCGGGACCCACTATGTCCAAACACCAACTGTCTGCTTCGTGCTCTCAGACTTCTGACATGTGCATCTGCTCTCCTCCCACGATTCCCAAACATCAACTGTCTGCTTTATCCTAAGGCACAAACTTTGTCAACTTCTCCATCACCCTCAGAAACCCTTTGGCTCTGTCTTTTAGCATTGGCATGCCCTGTAACAGCGAATTCAAAGACATGGGCTACAGTCTCTGCCATAGTCCTGTGTTACTCTCTCTGTGTGTTGAGTGTACTGCTCGCTGCACCCTGTTCTATCATTTTTTGTTTATTTGTCAGATTGCTGAAGTTAAAAATCAGGGCCTCAAAGACATGAGGCAAGTCTTACCAGACAATGAGACCTACTCTACTCTTTTGGTTCCATTTTTATATAGGACCTCATCAGATGAACAAGCTACCTTGAAATTCACTGTGTACTTTAGGCTAATCACCAACTTATGATCCTATTGACTCGCCATTCTGAATAGAATACATGACATGCCTGAGCCGCTTTATCTGGCCATTGTGTTCTTTCTTAACCACACTAAAAAAATATTGACTCTGTTGGAGGAGGGAGGAGGGAATTTACATCCCTTTCAATGCTGTTCTACATCCCTATGTCAAGGTATTTCTTAGTAATCAGACTCACCTGTGTGTTTACTCATTGTATTTACGTGTCAAAACATCACTAAAATCAAAACAACACACTTTACTCTATTACCTTCTAAATCTTTTAATAAGAAGATTCCTGCTGGTTGTAAAGCTAACAACTCAGTTGTAAAGCTCAATGATTTTACCTGTGAATTTTTTACTCACTCCTTTGCCAGTTAAGTTAATGGGCATGATTGTGTTTGAAGCATGTGCTGGGTGAGGGAGGCAAGAAGCTGGGAAATAAAATGGAGGCCTTGTCCCTGCTAGGCTCATAGATATATGGGAAAGAGGAAATCACAGATTATCACAATCGAGGGGTATTCAGAATTCCCCTTCCTCAATGACACACCCAAGGCAGAAATCGTATGAAGCAGCCTGTCCCACTCATCTACCTTTAGTTGAAGCACTTCCAACCAGGTTAATACTTGTCTGTTAAATGTTCTAGAAAAGTGTCCTGACCCTCATTCCCATACTACAAAACAGCATAGTACTTCTATTGAGTCAATATTATTTCTATCCTGCAGAAACTGGGGCCATGTCCTTGCTGCCACAGAACACCAATTGAATATAACCTCCTCTCAACAGAGCAGGACTTTCCTCAGGAGACTTGCTCTCCTGCTTTCCAGTCATTCCCCCTACCTGGCCAAGATTTCTCACGGTTACCTCACCTGTTCCTCATACAGTGTGATTTAGAGATGTATTGCCATCCTGATTACTCTCAGGACACACTCAACATTTAAGGTGTTCCCCAGGAACGTCAACATTCAATCACAATCAGAGGTACCCAGTGAAATGCAGGGATCATCTTTGCTTGATTTGGTTTGCAGTTTCTGGGTATGGTACTTGGGCCAAGAGTGCGCTACCATCCTATTTCTGCTCAGCAGGTGGTTTGAGGTTCAGGAAGTGTGAGGAGCAAGCACCACCTTGATACGAATGAGTCAAATGATCTAGGCAAAGCCCCTACTTCCTTCTTTCTCCATGAGGAGAAATAATTACTTCTGGTATATTCAGAATACCTAGATGAATCCAGGGACCATAGGGACATATTTGAGATTTTCACTGCAGAAATGACATTCTCAGTGAGAATGACATTAGACCTGCTGAGGCTATTCATGTCTGTATCTCTTACCTTTCTAATCACAGCCTACTGTTGGTCTATTTCTCATCCATTAGTTTATTGAAGTCTTTTGTTTATTGGTTTTGTTGTTCTGTGTTCCCATACACAAACAGAAAGTCTTCATCAAACTGTTAATTTTTTTTTAATTTCAGAAGAGATTATGTGCCAAACTAACATAGCATTTATAATATAAAAAATTTTTGGCATTCTGCTCTCTGCCTCTCACTAAACAAACAAACAACAGCAACATTTATTTTTACTTTTATTAGTGTCAATGGTCTCAGACACACTAAGGAAATAAAGTCATGAGTGTCATTCCTAATTTAGGTCTTACAATCACTCGCCACTTAAGCTTTAGACACCAGACAGAATGAGACTGTTAACATGAATGTCAAGACATGTGACTCCAGTTACAGCTGTGCTAGCTTCTTGGGTGACCTTGAGGGAGTTATGCCTTCATTGGTGGAGCGGCTAACTTCTGAGGGCCTTTCCAAAGGAGGTGGCACAGAATGACTCACAAATGTAAGTTCGCATGGGCTTCCTCCTCAGTTCCCTTCAAGAGAAAATACAGGGTTTGAATTTCACATGCTGGTCAAGTAGGTTATCATAATTGCCCTTCTGTACCACAGTAACTATTTCAAACATTTAAATAAATGGCAAAGAAGAATGAAAAATAAGAAAAGACGCATGTTAGAAAAAGGAAAGAAGAATTTTAAGGACGCTATCATCTCATTCTGGGTTTGATATTCAAGCTGTTACTTTTATGCAAGTTTGGAAAGCCCGTTCATGTTCCAACTTAAAATCAAAAAAATCTCAGTTACCCTAGTAGCCACTAAATGAATGTATTTGTTGTCTGGAAGTAAGTACTCCTGAAAGCCTCTCTCTCTCTCTCTCTCTCTCTCTCTCTCTCTCTCTCTCTCTCTTTCTCCCTCCCTCCCTCCCTCCCTCTCTCTTTCCTTATGCCAAAAGGTATAAATAGGGAAGTTTATTATAAGGTAGAGATGAGAAGGTAAACAATAGGCAGAATTTTTTGATTAGCTCACAAATCCTCTGCTCTTTCTAGCATAGATAACAAAATCATCATATCCATCTTAACGGAAAGGAAAAAAAGTATATCCAATGAACTAAAGATAAAAGCTACAGAAGTTCTCAGACTTTAGAATCAATAATTCAACTTTTCCTCCCATGAAAAAATACTTTATTGATATTTTATTGTGCAACTTTCCAAACTATGAAAGGCAAATCAAAAGTTCCCAATACCAGTTTCCAGTATCTGAAAATATTACGTTTTATTATTTCTCAATAATGATTACATTCTTCAACTTTCAAATGTATGTATTAAGCATATAACATTAACATTAAGCACATCCATCATAGAAGAATGGGTCAAGAAGGAAAAGCAGATATTTCATAATTCATGTAGGAACTTAATACAGCTTTCCATGGAAGACAATTTTAATCTCTTCTGATATATACTTATCACCATGAATAAAATTTTATTAAATATACAAGTACATGCTTAAGAAGTACATTGTATAATTGAATCTGAAAAATATTTTCATAATGCGATGGATGTTTTGTAACCAGATTGTATATCCTACCCAACAGAATATAAGTATTTTAAGAGTATGTCACTAGCCAAATAAAACACATGTGATTGCTAGTTGTTTGGGATTTCTGGTAAATGACAGATAGGAAAACTGAGGGGCAAGGCTGTGATGACTAAGTGTGGATTATCATATTAGTGAAGTGTTATCGCAACAGTGTAACTGAATAAGCCTAGGCCTGTGGGCAGAAGCATTGCTGATATTTGGACTTGGGCAGTTGTTAGTTGTATAAATCAGACATGCCCACTGTAAAGCTCCCTCCACTCCCAAGGGTGATGAAGGTCATTTCAACCAAAAAGACCCCCAAACATTATCAGATAAACACCTGGCTGAGAGATACTGGTCTCAGGTTCAGTTCATAATTTGTAAATGCCTATCTATAGATGTAGAGTCATAAATATAGAAGAATTAAGATAGGCATCCATAGTAATGTCCCTTTATTAGATTATAAAGATTAAATTTACTATCAAGCAAAGAAAAACTAACGAAAACATCTATAAATAGGTATAAAAGTGAAACAGACCCTGACCGCTGGCCTTTATGACCCTTAGCAACCAAACCTGGAGTTGATCTGTTTTTGTTGTTATGGTTTTGTTTTGTTTTTTTGAGACAGGGTTTCCCTGTGTAACAGTCCTGGCTCTCCTGAAACTGCAGTTGACCTCTTGATATAAAAATATTTTTGTTTATAGGGATAATAAAGAATAAAAATGCCAACTAAAGATAAAAATGTGAAAGCTACAGCAATATTGGGAATCCAAGAAAATTTGTTTAATTCTATGTCAAAATACTTTAAATTGCTTGTGAAATAAGACTATTTGTTCAGACAGAAACATATAATGTTGGTTGGTCAAAATTATTCTAAGACAAAGGAATTGTTTTTACTTACTTAAAAACCTGGGGACAAAGCTGTTATAATATAAATTGTTCTTAATAAATTTTCTTAAAACTTTCAAGAAAAACTTAAATCATGTACTACACAACGTAGAACAGAAATAAATATTAATTTTCCCAGTTCTCGTCTGATTTTAGTAAATCCTCCTAACCTCTTGAAGAAAAAACTGAATATTTTTATTCCAGGCAATAATCATTATCACAAATAAAAGTAAACTATCAGAGTCATTTTGAATGTCACCACTATTAATCATAGCTATTTTTGCCAATGCTAAATATGGGCTGCAGTACACAACAGAGACAAGAGTACCAGAAAAGATGAGGACATACACTAAGCTTTCTTCTTAGAATAATTTATTTTAAGATTTTTTTAAATCTTGAATAATGTCAAGCATCAACCTAAATGGAGAACTAGTGAGAATATCCCCACCAAGGTGGGGAAAAATACAATATTATTATTTCCATTTGATATAAAATTTGATACACTCGCATAATAAGGAAAGTGTAGACATCAAGGGCTTGGTTGGACCTAAATAAGAAGACATAAAGATCTCAGAGAGAAATGGCATTCTTGAGGCAGTACAGATCTGAGTGATGCCCAGAAAATGTTCTCTGCTGAACTGGCATAGATTGTGAGACAATAAAACCAGGATTGTTTTAAAATCTTTTAGGGGAAGCCTTCAAGGTTCCAGAAAGTAAACTTAAATTTATCTTTACAACATGCTGTAGGGAAGGAAGAAAGGAGAAGTTACTTCTAGACTAGATAGGTAGAAGTGTGAAGTTTGCTCAGGAAAGAGTCAATGTAAGGTTCTGTTCATGGCCCACACCAGGTGATTTTGAGCTACATGCACGCATGCACACACACATACAAACACACACTCATACACTCCTGCACTCATGCACACATTCACAAACTCATGCACACACACTCACAGCATGCACTCTCACCCACAGTCACAATAGGGACAAGCAGATCTCTTTTGTGACATGCGTTTTCTAGAAAAGTTGGTTCTGTGATGGCTGATACAGATTGTCAAGCTGACAAGATGCAGAATCACTGAAGAATCAAGCATCTGGTAACACTTGTGATAGATTGTCTAGAATAGGTAACTTGAAGTAAGAGGACCCACCCTAAATGTGAATAGCACTATTTTATGGGGTAACTACATCATATTCATACAAAGGAGAAAGGTACCTAGTACTCTCTCTCAACCATCCTCTGATTCTTAATGAATGTGTCCAATTATCTCCTGTTCTTTCTGGCTTGCCTTCCCTGCCATGATAAACTATATTCCCTGTAATCATAGGACCCAACGACCCTTCCTTCTCTAATTTGCTTTTGTATGGCAACAAGACAAGTAATCAGTACAGTAACCCTGAATGGATTCTGGGTTCTTCTTTTAATGATCAACTTTGGAACACCTTACTGATTAATATCCAAGTGTGGAGCCCTAGCTGATATCACTAGCTAGAAAGAACTTGTCCTGAAAATATACCCAAGTCCTCTCCTAAGTGTTCATAAGTGCTATCTGTAGGAAAAAATGTTTAAGGGACCTAAAGGGATAGAGATTTTAGAATGAAAATTTGAGAAAGAAAGGTTTGAGAGACAGGTAGCATTTCAGGGATTTAGGAAAGCCTTGGGACAGGAGAGTGGTGCACAAATAGAGGTCTCCTGAATGGGCTGGAGATGCAGACAGAGTGGGATGACATTCAGGGAGCCACAATGCAATTAAGGTTTGAACACAGATTGGATGGTATAAAATGGCCACTCTCAGGCCCATAGATCTATAACAATTGCATCTCTCTTCCTCCCTTCCATCCTCCTGTTCTTTCAAACTAGATTTGGGGCATCTTGGTACTTTCATCTTATCAACGCTGGTAGAAGACAGCAAGGTATAAGACAGTACTTTGCAGTTGGTGTGGTGGTCTGTATAGACACTCTTTAAATATCACCAAATTATGAAGAACCAGGCAGGATGTCTATATTTCAACAGCCAATTGACTGGTGACTGCAACAAGCAGTTAGGAAGTATTTATTTTTAAGTGTACTATTTGTGGCAGCAACCTAAATGATGAACTATCATCGTAAATCTAACCAAAGTATGAGAAAGGCTTATCTGAAAATTTTCTAATTTTGTTTTTTGATAGGTTATTCAAAACTATAAATAAATATAGTAATGATACATATTCATGAAACTTAAGAATACCCTGCAGAGATCAAATCTCGTTAAATTGGTCTGTGCGTTTAATTAATTCCCATTCAAATTCATGGTTGACTTTTTTTTAAAAGCGAATTTAACAAGGATTCCAAACATTTATATGAAGGAAACAAAGAATTATCCACTGTGACATACTTCTGCTGAGGTGAAGAAGAAATATGCTTAGGCAAGAGCTGTAATTAATACACTCTGACCTTGATAGAAAGACCAGTAAATAATCAAAATAAAACAGAAAATGAGAATGTTCTATAGACAAACTATGTGTGATAGACATATATAAGACTGTTGGGGAAAGAAGCAATGATAAGGGAAAAGATTGAAAAAAAGAAAGAAAGAAATAACTCCTAGAAAGACCTAAACTCCTCATTGAAGAGAAAATGCTGGAGGCTGACTTTTATTCAAAAACAAGGACAGGAAGTAGCAGATTTCCAAGCACATGGCTTTTATTAGGAAATAGAAATCCTCAAGAAGCTGATCATTGACCATAAAGTTAATGAACAACCAACCGTAATAACATGGAGTTGGCTGTTTCTACCAAGGTAGGACACAGATTCTGATTCTAGGGTCACAGATGCGACTTACTAGCCCATTGTGCAAATAAGCCCTATATGACCGTCCCTAAGTGGTAGTGTTTTAGTTAGGGTTTCTATTGCTGTAAAGACATGGCATGACCACAGCAACTCTTATAAAGGAAAACACTTTTCATACTTGTGTGTGGCTTACAGTTTCAGGAGTTTAATCCATCATCATCATGGCAGGACACGGCACTGTGCAGGCAGACATGGTGCTGGAGAAGGAACAGAGGGCTCTGCATCATATACCCAGGCCGCAGAAGGAATCTGTCTCCCAAACTGGGTGTAGCTTGAGCATAGTAGACGCCAAAAACCTCCTCCATAGTGACACACTTCCTCCATCAAGTGCCACTCCCTATGGTGGCCATTTTCTTTGAAACCACCACAAATAGTACATAGCTGTGGGCAAACGCAGAAAGCCCACTCTGTTCCTCCTCACATTGATTTAACCTGCAATGGGCCTGAAAGGATGAGCAAGGTTATCAATCTAAAAAGATCATGCTTTATGTCATCCTGACTCCACCTTAGTTTTCAGCAAAAGGAAATCAGTAAAAGGAGGTCAATCAGCAAGGTGATTAGTTCTTACCCAGTGGCCTGCTTTTCCCCATGCAAATTCTTTTTCTGAATGTTTACTTTATTGACCTGATTGACCTTTTACTCTGGCCTCCTCTCCTTTGTCTACAGAGGTGACCGAACCTACGATGCCATGCTCAAAGACTCAGTTGGCTTTCCAGCTCACTGATAGCAGAATCATACTCATTCACTAAACATCATCAGTAGCTGTAAGACTGAAAATCCAGACAAAATCGAGACACCGCCTTAAACGTGCCATTCCTTCAAAATTAGAGGGTTTTTTGGTACTTTAAAGAGTTGAAGAAGACGAGGGCTATACCAGAGCTATTTCCCTTTGCTGTTGCTAATATAAATTCCTAAAACCTATTTGGTACGTGATTATGCATCATCTTGTAAATTTGAATTTCTGTATGTCTTGAAACATCTCACCTGTGTACATACACATACAATGGAAACTTTTGCATCTACCTATCAGAAAACACACACACACGCACACACACACACACACACACACACACACAAATGCTCACTATAGCTCTTTAGTTACCTGAAAACGACACAACCATTCTTAGACCAGAGGATAAGAGCATTGAGTTACAGTCAGTGAAAGGATTAGAGTGAGAAAAAAAAATTAAAAGAAAAGAAAAATGAAACACAGTCACACTTAACATTATGAATGATCACCAATTTAATTTAGATGAAAATCGAAGACTTAGAAGACTACTTACAGAATGATAAACACTTGATAAAGTTCAAAACAAGGAAACTGCTAAAAAAAATTATTCACTGAGGTTGGTTTGGTATCTCTCTGTGTGCAGCGGATGACTCCTCTCTGAAGGGTTGCATGAATGTTGACTGTAGATTTCTCTTCTCATCAGCAGAGTTGCAGTGTTACCAGTAACTCCCGAAACCACCCCCAAGCAGCCACGTAGTCACTGAAGACCTGGGGAAGATAGGGAACGTGGGCCAATTCTCCACTGAGGAGTTCTGCCTGGTCACACTTGCACATGAAGTACGCAGGAAACCTTCGCAAGCCTAAGCTGGATCCTCCTCATCTCACTGTCGTCCCTGTTCTCCTTCCTACCATCTCTGGTTCCACTCTGACCTGAGACAGGATCTTCCCTTTCTAGAACTGATTTCAGCTTCTTTATGTTCTTGGTCCTCTGATGGGTTTTTAAATAAACTCTGATTTTGTAGCTTTGGGGAGTTATTATGCTAGCTGGGATGAGATCAATAGCTAGCCCCTTAACTTACCACCAACTGAGCATGAGTCAGTGTCTGCATTAAACCATTCAAAGGAATCAACTCTTGTCAGATTTGTCATTTTCATTCATCTAAATGCATCACCCACTTTTAATTGTTTAAATATATTCTGAATTATTAACGTATGTACCTTGAACATCTCAGAACGTAAGTTTTATAATTTGTTTACAAAGATCCTCTTTAGTTCTGGATTCCTTACAAAAAGATATCTGCTCATGTTTTCTAATAGTACTCAAATGTACTTATTTTTAGCATAAAATCTTTAGTCCATCTGGAGTTTATTTTGGTGTTGGAAATAGAGTAAAATACAATTTTGTGTTATTTTCCAGATGGCTACTAAGTTGTCCCAGCTCCATTTATGGACAAATGATATGAACAGAGTTTTTGCCTAAAAGTCATTTTTAAACATATAAAAAGATGTTCAACTACAGTCATACTTTTTAAAAACTTCAAATAATAAGCATTATTATTGAAATTTCAACTTAAATTAAGTATATAAATACCAAATTGTATGTCTAGGAGATCTACATTTAGATGTTTTCACATCTGTTCGTAAATGCATAGATGTATGTGCAGCCACTTCTACCTTGTCAGTTAAAAGAGCAGAAAAAGAAAATCCAAGTAAATGTCTTTTAAGATCCCTGGATTCTCATGTAGTCACAATAAAGTACTATGAGGCCATTTTTAAAAGGAGTACAATATATGTAACAGCAGTTACTGAGAAAAAGGGAGGCCATAAATTTCACAGTGAGTGAGGAGGTTTTACCAGTGTGTGTGTGGGGGGGATCGTGTAATTATATTATAACCTCAAAAATAAAAGTGGTGAGCAATAGATAGCATGCACAAGGTGCTAGGTTCAATTCTCAGCACAATAATCAAAACAGTCCACATTGCACATGCTTGTGAAACTGTAGGAGACTTATCATATAGAAAAAGCAAATATGTTTGTTGGTATTCTATACTCAGCCACTTCCCTGGGGTGGGAAAACATGGGCATACATCTACACATCAACAGAAACAGTTCCATTTCTGACTGCTTCACGGACCCCTCAAGCACCTAATAACAGTGGTGGCTTCTGATGAGAGAAACCACGGACGAGAACAACTATGTAATGAGGGAGAATTTGCTTTTGGGTGGAGGTCTATTTCAAGGAACTATTTAAGTCAAGACAGAGGATTGCAAGGTCCCGTCAAAACGTTGTGTTCCTGTGACAGTCACAAATTCTACTGGTTACTTTCCAAGCAACTTCTAAACACAGGAAATCAAGCTTAAAGAGTAACGTGCCACTGAAATGCCCTTGGTTTGATAAAATTCATTAGCTAGATATGAAGAGAAATGTAGTTTTCAAAGCCTCTGTCTGCCATAACCCACATAGTAGTGTGTGGCTGTTCCTAATGAGTGACTGTGGGACTGAGCTTGAGGAATAGAAGCCAAAGCGATAGCCTACCTTCTTCCTGGTGGAAGAGAACCGTCCCATCCACTATTGCCTTGCTTTATGGAATGTAAAATAACAATTTTTCTTATAAAGAAATGAATATGAAACCACTCAAACCATTCAAAGAAATTTATTCCTATCATTTCCAGTCTTGTGATTTTAAGCAGCATGGTGCAAGTGAGTACAAACTGGCTTCATATAGATACACAAACCTGGAGCTTCGGAACCAGAAGAGGCCTTAATAACATTGTGGTTTCATTTGACACAAGGACAATGAAGCCAGGGTGATAACAGGGCGTGTCAGAGACACAGCAGAATCATTGGCAGTGGGTCTCTGATCCAGGGGAATGCTTCCAATGTCCCAAGGCTCTTTTTTCTGTTACACCTTGATAAATGGTTATCTATCCCCCTGATATTGACACTGAGAAAGAATTCGGAACATTTTGCAGCTGTGGCTATCACTCCTTCACTCACTCATACTTCAACCTCTGAGTTTCTTCCTTTACTATTCGCTTTGCAGTTCAATATTTTTGAAGTTTTGAACCAATGGAATTCTACCCAAGGAAGAAAACTGCTCTATTCTATTGATTTGACAGTTATGTACAAATATAAGTCATACTAAAGACAAGGAAACTCATTCAAAGGGAAAACACTTCTTCAGGCTGTTGGAGGTACAGACCCTGTGATCGCTGTGTCTATCCATGAGCTTGCATTATCATTTCATAAGGCAAAACAGAAGGTGGCGAGAGCCTACTGCCGTCCCTTAGTTTCTGATGGAGCGTATTCATCAAAAAAGCATTCAGTCCCCTGAGCTTCAGCCATATGCTCCAGGAAAATGTCACCAGTTAAAGATGTATTCATTTGCTGTTTTGAAAACTCTGTTTGATATTCATGCATTCCAAGTGTTTTGACCTAGATTTCTGTAGAGGCAGTGGATCCAGTCATGTGCAGGCAGCTAGACAGCTGTTGCTTGTGTAGTCAAAGGAAGAATCGAAAGTTAAAAAGAGAGGGAGAGAGAATGAAAAAATGAAAACATTTATTAGTGGGTGCCAACATTTTGCACAGCCAATATGTTTAATACTAGATTAACTAATATAAGCATATGGGGATGCATTTGTTGCAAAGCTTTAAAGAAAAGAACAAAGAACAGAGTTGGAAGTAGCTAAAGTTCAAGGGAAATGGAATTTGCACTTTCTCCTGTAAATGAAAGCTTGGTGAAATGGCAACATACTTTAATTATAAGCAAGTGGCTAATGTCACAGCATTTAAGGCTTTATTTTAGAGGCCATGTATGATTTCTGATGCTCTGCACACATCTTAGATAAACCTAAAGTCTATGTGTGACAGCAGAGTTTTAAAATGATTTTAGATATCCACCTCTCCCTAGCCAGGGTTGTTTACTTGTTTGTGTGTGGAAGATCTAGCTAATTCAGCTACGAATTGATGCTGTTTAGATAATAATGATAATAATAAAATTGGGCACACTTCCACCTCAGGGCCATCTCTTTTCAGCAAGATCAATTGAAGAAGCCACAGTACCCATGGACCTGTTCCCAGTCAACCCATGTACAATATACACTGTACTGTTGATCAGCTTCTCTCCACCTGTCAGCGGATGGCTATCAGTTAAGTTACAATCATAGAATGTTTAGTATGCCCAGATTTTTGAATTGGACCCTTGCACCTATGCATATGTAAGGCAGGCAAGACTGTTACCCTATTGATCCGCACAACCACAAACGGCTAGGGAGCAGCCATTCAGACTCTAGACTGTGCCAGATTCTGGAACAAAGTCCCTTTCCATCTCGTAATCATCATTCCTAATGATTACTACTCAGAGATACAAAATGATTTGTGCCATTCATGCCAGGGGCAAAGATGAGCTCATCCCAAGAGTAGATTTTCTGGAAGCTGTTGAAGAAGAGATGACTGCTGGTGCAGAACACAGAGACGCGTCATCATGCACTTCTGACGTCACGAGAGAACAGCACTGTATGCATAATCCTTTTTATGGCTGCCTTTTATTTTCCTAGTTCTCAACTCCCAGAATGAGAATCTGATTAAAATTCTCCTCTCTGAGACCAAATTTACTTTCGTTGGTGAAAAGACCCAATGAAGAATATTTCTCTTTCAGCAAGGGTTGAGCTTCAAAACTAAGGGAGAGTCTGGAAAGGAGTTGACAGTGGAGTCAAGGTGTGATCTACTCTAGTTGACTCTAAATCACATCTAGAACTGATGAGTTTATTAGCACTTTATCCTATTGTGGAGGATACCCACTGAGTTTGTTTTTGCCAGTAAATGATCAGCCATTGATTAGAGAATGAAATGTGACTGACATCTCAATAAATTTTTCAAAGGCATAGTTGTTATTAAACCCCATTTTCTGCAATAAATTTCAAATATGTAGCTGGTTATCAAAATATTTGGAAATTTTGCTTCCTCAATTTCAGTAGTCATACCAATTGTATTAAAATCCTACTAATTACAATTAGAAAAGAATTTAAATGTTTGTTATAGAAGACCTGTTGCATTTGGAACATTTTTCACTGTAGCAAGAATAATTTGATTCTTTCAATCTGCATATCTGTATTTAGCAATAATGCCTCATTTCATGAACATATGTGTATATACATGTATAAACTCATTATTCATTTACAAGGCAACAAGCATTGAGGCAATTTTTAGTGACCATTTCTTATTCTTTCTCCTTTCAGTTCGTTTTCATACCTAAGATGTGTACTATGAGCCTTCATTTTTGGGATTGGCGTCCTCAGTGAATTGGGCATTTGTAAGCAATATTCATAGGATTCATGTCATCGCATATGCCATACGTAATTTCATGCTTATCTCCATTTCCACTGGGATATCCTCCGACCTAGTTCATCCTCTATTCTGACCAGACCTAATAGATCCCACTATATAACCTATCCTAGAGTCGGAGGTAAATTCCTGCACATGCTGAGTGTAGACCCACAGAGTAAGGAGGGTGGGTTGTCAGTGTTCAGAGTCCTGACCATTTCATGTGCACACATGGGAGGCCACTTGGCGCAATTAGGCTTACAGATCTGTCAGCCTCTCTGCGAGCTGCCACATTAGGTTATGAACCAAGCATTACAGAAGACCAAATGTTTCTGTTTCAGTGCCAGAGCACTGGTTTCTTCCTCCTCCATTTTAAACCTGGCAACAAGGACATCTGAATCTGAAAATAGCAAGGACACATTTGAGGGCCATTGTGTCTTAAGAAGTCGGAGCACAGGTAATGGCCTAGACGTTTTCTGCTGGAAACGTTTGAGGACTGGACGAGGATGGAAATTTGATTTTTATTCCAAAAAGCTTGATCTCCCACTAAACCCCAGTTGCTGCATCACAGAGGCAATAGGGAAATTGAATAATTTCCTACATTAATAACATTAATTTCTACTCATAAAGCCTATATGTCCTAAAGTTCAGCAATGTAAAATTGCATGAAGTTAACTGTATTACAGCCAGTTTGCACAGATGGGTGTATGAGACTCAAATGTATTTCTTTGCAGAATTTGGCTGTATCAGTAGTGTATGTTACTATCACGGGGAGTGTTGAGTTACTGCAGCTGCCAGGTGCTTCTCCCTCTGCACAGCTCTGCAAAGGGGTTTCCTTCCTTCGCTTCTAAGTAGAGTTACCCAAATGGGAAGCCTCTTGGTGGAATTAAAGCACTCTCAACATTCGTCTTTTTTTTTTCTCCCTTTCTGGAGTAAGGTGCGTGTGTGGAGGATCACAGGAGGTTGGCATGACCTCACAGATCTCCCAACAAAATCAACAGATCCAAGAAAGCATCGAAGTGCAGGTAGATGCCGAGTCCCAGAAATGCTGACAATAAGATGCAGTGAGTCCAGATGGGCAGGAGATCTGGGTTCATGGAATGAGGTTATTGAGGTGGACTTTGGATGGATGGGTAGATACACCATCAAGAAAAGTTTCTGGTGCTCTGGAAATCGTAAAAGTAGCTAAGTAAGTTGAAGAGAGAAAGGAAAGGGAACCCTATATTGGAACTGTGAGTTAATGCTGGGAATATTTATGAATAAGTTAATATCAGAAATAGCCAGTTGGGAACATGGAAAGTCAAATGGGTTTCCATTCATTCAAAGAAGGCAGAGGCGAAATGAGTGCTATACTGTGAGCTCTTTAAGAGATGCTAAATACTTGCTCCTTATTCTACTTAAAATCATTTGCTGGGATTGTTGCATGTAACTGTACATCTCCAAAACATTAAAGCCCAAATCTTCAGAGACTGTAAAACACCCACACTAAACACCATACAGAGAAGTCCTCCAAAACTCATGCAGAGGAATCTTCATGCATGCTGAGCTCGAGAACACTAGAGGAAGAAATGAAATTATACATGCAAGTATTAGGATATTAAAATAATTCTCCTTATTAAAAAAAAAACAGCAGGTCTTCCTGGGCAGTAGGTGATGGGAAAGCTTCATGGTGATGTCTGAGTTACCCAACATATATTATTCACATTTACTATGAAATTTTAAAGACTTAAGCATATAAGGAATTATGCTTTGATGTAAGAGTAAAATAAGATAATAAAAATGTACCTTGCATGAAGTAGGAGCCTAAATTCTATAGGAAACCAGTGTACTTCTCATCGTTCCAATACAAAGCGGTCCAAGTGCCTTGGGGCTGGACTAAGATAGTAGTAAATATAATTCTATGTGTGCCTTTGAAAGATAGATAATATTGTGTTTAAGACCATTAAAACACAGAAATATTAAATCATTACCCAATCCATAATATGATGTAAAGCCAAGCCATGATCTAAATAAAAATACTTGCAAATTTCTTTCTGCATTTTCATTTTACTTGTGGATATGCTTTGATGTTAATGGTTTCTGATTTAAAGGCTTTCATAGGGATTCAGAATTAGGCTCTACATGGAAATAGTCCCAAGTATGTCTGCTATGCTCCCACTGTTTGGGTCAGGCTGGCTGATGGCTATCCACATCCTCCTCAGAATTCTTGTTAGTTTTCTAGGATCAATTCAACATGGAAATCAATAGTTTCCAGAGCCCTACAAGATAAGCAGCCCAAAGATCTCACTGTTGCTTTCAGATAATAATGACTACAAATGAGAAGAGGCAAGGCTACTTTCCAGTGATATGACTTAGTAATTCGCTGATGTCAGTTGACTACTTAGTAATCTAAGAAGAAAATGAACTAGTATTTTAGTTGCTAGTTTTGTAATATTTTCCACTCCACCTACCTGCTTTTAGGTAAAATCCATCCATCCATACACACACACACACACACACACACACACACACACACACACGCACAAGAAGAAACCATAAAATCACCAAAAAATCACCAATAAGAGTCATTCCTTTGTGAAATGCAAACAGATCAG
Organism: Ondatra zibethicus; assembly: GCA_004026605.1. Taxonomy (NCBI): domain Eukaryota; kingdom Metazoa; phylum Chordata; class Mammalia; order Rodentia; family Cricetidae; genus Ondatra; species Ondatra zibethicus. The sequence goes on from PVIU01000313.1 coordinate 70,389, forward strand.
AAATGCAGAACACTTAGATTCAAATGTAAGTGGATGAGTTTCAGCTCTCTGAGTAGTTTATTATTGCACTCACTCTGTTTTTGTTTGTTTGTAATATCTTTGCTTGTTTGGGGGTCCTTTTATGGTCTAAAAGTGGGCAACTCTTCTGTTTACATTGGATCCACTGACCAGATTTCATTCAGTGAGGCACCGGACTAACATTCTAGAATTGTCTTAGTTACAGCTTCCATTGCTGTGAAGAGACACAATGACCATGGCAACTCTTATAAAGGAAAATGTTTAATTGGGGCTGGCTTACAGTTTCAGAAGTTTAGTTCATATTGTCATGGCTGTGTACAGGCAGACATGGTGTTTGAGAAGGAGCTGAGTTCTACATCTTGATCCGCAGGCAACAGAAACAATTGTGTCACTAGGTGAGACTTGAGCATATACGAGACCTCAAGGTCCGCCTCCACAGTGATACACTTCCTCCAACGAAGCCATACCTACCCCGTACAAGGCCACAACTCCTACTAGTGCCACTCCCTGTCACCAAGCATTCAAATGCATGAGTCTATGGGGGCCATACCTAGTCAGACTACCACAAGAGTCTCAGGACCAGCTGCGTGAACGTTGCCAAGGTAAAGGTAGAATCATGAACTGGGCCTCCATCATATCCTTTGTGCTGATTCCTACACTAAGGGCAAAGATGCTGTTTTGTACAACATTGCCAGGGAAAAACTTTTGAAGAAGGAAGGCAGAGTAAGAACTTCAGGATGCCTGTGGTCTACAATTTCATGGAGGGAGCAGCAGAGGTCTGAAAAGACCAAGCAATTTGCTCAAGGTGACAGTAGTGTGGAGTGAAAAGGGAAAAAGTCAAGTCCTAGCCTGTCTGATTGTAAGGCTAATTGTAATAAAATTAAAAACAAGCAAACAAAAGAAGCTAAAAAAACAAAACAAAACAAAACAAAAAAACAAAAACTAAAAGTGCAAGCATGGAGTGATTCCCGTAGGAAGAGATCTGTGGAAAAGATGCTCACGCATTTATGCAACTTGAGACTCCTGGAAAGACAATGGTTTGTTTTCAGTTTACTGTTGGAATCATGGGTACTGTATTTAGCTCAGGGAAATTTGTAGCCAAGTACAGGAGAGACCATGAAAAGACACCTAAGCCATCAACAGACAAAAGAGGGCCGGAGCCCCTGCTGTTCCCTGGCTAAGTGGCTCTGGTTCTGCTAATATACACCAAAACAGAGAGCCAAACAGGGAAGAACTGAGACAAATATTTATACATAGGGTGTGTGAAGACACCTGGCAGAGCAGGTGAATTAGTGGTAGAATAAAATGTTCCCTGCAGATTCGAGCATCCAGACAAGTGACACATTTTGCAGTTAGACTGAAGGCAAACCCTCTTTCGCGCTCAGCTCCGTAGCTCAAAGGAAGTACTGGGTTCCTTTGTTTTCTTCTTATGTGCACAAAAATTTTAAATTAGGCACTCAAATGAGTTGATTCTCCCCCTTTAAACATATTGCCTTATGAGGACAGAATCTCAAATTTCTCCAGTTTTGCCGAGACTTGGGATGTCACCTACAATCTCCTGGAATACAACCCAGTCCTGACAAGTAGGAGAGCCCTGGCCATTAGTGTAATGCGCAAATGTAGGCAACTGTAATGATTATTTAATTGAATATAGATGTTGGCTGAATACCAGTGCAAAACACCATGCATTTTAAATCAGTCCCGATGCATATTAATGCAGCACTCATAATAGGCTGTTTCCTATATCAAATGTAAAAGACAGACTCTCAGCCTTGCGGGAGTTTATAACCTACATTTGCATGCGTTCTACCTCTACGTTTCTCATATTTCAGGGGGACAAAAGGGGTAAATTTGACAAAAGTTTTAATTTTGCTTTAGTGAGCAATTTATTTTTGCATAATGAGCATAACATCTCTGAAAAAGTAAGTTAATTATTTACAATATTATTAATTGCAGTAAAGACTATTTTTGGAGAAATATTTACTAAGACGCAATATTCTGTACAATATTTTAGATAATGGAAAAAGATCAATGAGCAAGAAAACAGAGGGTTTACAAATGTAAGTTGTAGTGAAAAAAGCCTTCAAAATAAAAATATAAATTAAGATATTTACTGCAGAGGATATCTACCTTTAGTAAACACAATTGTTTTGATAAAGGGAATAGAAAATAATTGCTGTCTCTAGGACCTATTTTATATTGCACTTTTTTTAAATAGGAAAGCTCTTTGTTATGCTATCTATTGACTATCAATGTAAATTGTGAAATTAGTTATTTTGATGGCTGTGGAAAATTTCTGAAAAAAGAAATTTGACAAATGAGTTGGAGAAGGAAGAAGAAAAAGCTTATTATAACAGAACAAACCAGGGATAACAGGAAAGGTGTGATGGGCACCAAGTAACAGTGAGGTCCTAGAGGACTTTGCACTCATCACAATGACTCAGAATCTCTCACCAATGAGACAGGATATTCACAAGAATGCTGAGCCAAAGATTTCCAGTGATTTTAGAAATATAGAATAGAATTCCCACAAACGTATATTTATTGTTCAGAATCTGCTGCCTTATTCCACATCTGGGTGACAACATCAGCCTGGTCCTGCCTGGCTTATTTATCCATGTTTGGAGAGAAGTATGTATGAGGATTTAGAAATAGCAGGTAGAAAAATTAAAGATACAAAAGAAAAGACAGAGACACAGGATAGATTCGAGAGGGCAACCTAGTGAATACTAAATCTGCCTGTGTTTATTTCTCATGAGATTTAAATACCAATCCAAAGAGAGAGGGGGAGACAAAAGACTTCTTTACCAAGATGCAAGGAACAAATAAAGTAATCACCTCAGAACCCAATGCACCAAGTAACCACACCCCAGGTCAAAGCATTCTATTAGCAGCCACACCCTGGGTTAAACCTCCCATCAATAATCTTGAAGGAGCAAGAATAGGCTTGAACTTTCTGACCTTTGGTCAAGGTGCAACGAATCTACATCCACAAGCTCCCACAATCTGCAAAGTCATGAAACAAACCTCTATTATTTCATGTCCTGAGGAAATAAAGTTGAGTTGCAACAAAGCTGGTATCCTCTTCTTTACATCTGTCTTTCTTATTCATATTTGGATCTTGTTGTGATTGCTTGGTTATGTGTTAATGGATGAGCACAGCACATGTGATAATATTTAAGATTCACCTTCATCTCACAGAATTAGCTGCCTCTGCACAATTCACATTTAGAATAATATCCAAATATTTACAATACCCAGGAACTTTCATATGCTTTATAGTGCTTAGTCTTTGTCTCACTCTGCTAAAGAAACATCATTTTAGTTTGCACGAAAAGGAAACTGGTGTTCTGACAAGTAGTGATTTACCCAAATCCCCAGTAAGAGACAGAGCTGACCCCCATGTCCAGGGCTCTTTGCACAACACTGCAAGTACCTCTGTTAAAAAAAAAAAGAAGTGTCCTTGTGAAAGAGGAGAAAGATGACAAGGGGAGAGCCAGTATGACCATCAGAATCACAATCCCACTACTGGATAGAAACTCTCAAAATAGTAGAGAAAGATAGTTGTATAAACACTTCTTTGTGAATGCTCAGGGAATTCTTTTTTATAGTAGCCAAAAGGTAGAAACATAACAACTCCTTATTAATGAATGTGTGGGTAAATAATTTGTGATATATTTATATAATGGAATATATTTTGCCTTAAAATGGAATAATCATTTTGCAAATCAAGCTTAATAAGTGTAATTATTTAAAAGATCAAATAATACAGTAATGTATAAAATGCTTGAAGAAAGTCCCCCATTGGCACTCTGTTAGTAACCACCTCTATTGATTAGTCATTTCTGTGTCCTTTGGTGATGGGTGACCCTCAGGAGGATCTGACATGGTAGGAAAACATTGCAATTTTGGAACCAATAACTGATTTGCTCTGGATTCATAACAGACATATTTTTTATGAGACTTACTTCATTCTTCTTAATTGTATAAATCTGTGTTACTGTAAATAAATACAGAGGCAAAATAAAATAACATACACAAATGTTTGGCATATCTAACCATTGACCTAGTAAAAAACCTGATTACTATTAGTTGAGCAAGATGGACAATGTGCTAAGGGTGATAAACTAATCACAACGGAGAAAGAGGCAATGAAAGCTAATAAACCCAATGAGCTTGGAAATGAGCTTTGCTCTGCTGTTGGACACAAAACACCTAAACTTCTCTAATGCACTGTATGTGGCTATTGCATCATTCATCCAGAGAACAGTATCTCAACTGTCATGCATTATACTCAGAATCAAAGTCAAGTGACTTACCATAAACTTGAATAAACCCTCTTTATTACTGCTACTTTTAGCCTAAATCAAGCAAAGCAAGTAGAACTGAGAACAAATAATCACATAGTACTTTTAGTTCTACATAGTTGAATTTACAACTTATTAAGGTGTTATGAGCAGTATCCTAGCTATGCATAGTCTCTAGCTCAAAGTACACAAACTTTAACGTATTGATCTTAACTCAGAAAAAAATCCCAATATATATTCCAAATTTTAATTTTTATTATAGGACTATAGGTATCCTAGATAATGATCATATTGATACAATGCAGTTTACTTAAGTGATTATCTTTAATTCTATTCCAATTACCCTCAAGGACATATTTGCCTTATGAAAGTTTGAGGCAATGATTTCCGCACCCAATCTGTAATAAAGAAATGTGAAGCTCAGCTTGGGGTAACACTGGTAAGCTTGTTCCATGTAAGCCTCTCTTTCCTCCAGGGACAATTGTACAGAGGCTTACATAAGTGGCACAAGTGTCTAGAATGCTTTGTCTTTATTACATCTGTTACCTTGGCCCTAGTGAGCACCCTGCTCCCTGTCTCAGTGAACTTTGGGGTCTTTCTTGGTATACCAGAGTCTGTGGAGGGACTTCTAAAGTTATTTCCATGAAAAGAGAGACCATGGAGGAATGCTGCTTACTGGTTGACTTTCCACAGGTCTCTAGCTGGCTATTTTTATAAAATCTAGGACCTCCTTCCCAGATATGGCACTACCCACAGTGGGTTGGGCCCTCCCATCTAAACCATTAATCAAGAAAAAGGCCCACAGACTTACCTCTAGGGTGATATGGTGAAGCCATCTTTTCAACTAAGGTCCCCTCTTCCCAAGTGACCACAGCTTATATCAAGTTTACAAAAGAATAACCAACACAGTATGCTAATTTATGAAATGAAATAGTATTATTTGAGCAAAAGCTTTGGTAAGTGAAATAGCTAGCAATATAGGTGTATAGTATAGAAAAACTAAGTTACAAACTAAAGCCAAAAGCAATACAAGAATATATTACATGAGTAGACTGGAATTTGAATTAATCAAAATGAAACAGGAAAACCAAGAGAGGACTCAGTCAGTAAAGTGAACATCAGTTTGAATCTATAGCAGCTACATAAAAGGCAGGCATGATAGTGTACATATAAAATCTCAGTGCTAGAGAGGTGAAGGCAGGTTCAGCAAGCCAGCCTGGCCAAACAGATGAGCTGCAAGATCAGTGGGATAAAATAGAGATAAAATAATGACCACTAAAGATATCTGCTGCTGGCAATTTCCTTCCATATGCATGCACAGAGAGGAGTGTGCACCCTTCACAACTATCCACATACTTATATGAACACATAGATACACACTCACAGAAGAGTATGCACAGTCAGGGAAGACAAGATCAGATTGTGGTTAGAAAAAAAAACAGGAAAACAGAGTTGTAAAGTACCACATACAAGCTACATTCACAGAAAGTGTTGTAAACATTCTCATTAAAAGAGTGCTTGAGACCTCAGCCTGGATTTTTCAAACTAGAGTTTTGATGAACATGAACTCATTATGAAGCACTAATAATTCACTCTAGGTATACCAAAGCTGACTGCCCATGAAAAGAACAAGGAATATTACCAAGAGCAAATAACTAATATTAGGTCAATTCATGGAAACATCCAAAGAATTCTACTTATATATCATATAATAAAATTTTATAATACATGGAACAGAGACTGACAGAAAGAAAATAAATAGACCTGCTCTGTACCTGGGACTCTAAGCTCTCCTCTTAATAACTGAGAGAGCAACTAGAAAAATAATAAACATGAACACTATTACTATAAACAAAAGAGAAATAACTGATCTACATAGAATACACCATGTAAAGTGGGATATACATACATATTCATTCAAATATTTGAGGAAGAAATAATCTCAAATATTTTAATACAAAAATAATTCCAGTAAACTTATTTTTTTTTCTGAGATAAAAACATTAGCCTGAAATGCCCAAATGAAAAATGCAAGATCATAATGAGTCTGATAGCCTTGGCCTGTGACTTCAGCTACTTGGGAGACCAAGGCAGGAAGATCACAAGTTTAAGGCTACCTGGGATACCTTAGTGAGACACTGTAGGGAAATAACTTGTAATATACTAGGGGTACAGTTTGATAAAACACTTATCTAACATTCTTAAGGCTCTATGTTCAATCCTTAGTACCATACACAATAAATAAATAAATACAGACTAGATCACCAAAGGAAAAAGTTTGCAGTAAACAGGCTAAGAAGTGAAAAGGAAAAGGGAGCAACACAAGAGGGAAATCTCCATTCAAAGGGATTAATGTAGCAAGAGTATTAGAGAAGAGGCTTTCCTTTCTCTACTCTACAACCCTTTGGTGTGGGAGGTCCTTCTGATATGTGCAGCTTTCATTGGTTAATAAAGAAACTGCCCTGGCCTGTTGATAGGACAGAACTTAGGTAGGTGGGGAAGATGGAACTGAATTCTGGGAGAAAAAAAGCAGAGTCAGAGAGACTGCCAGAGTACGTCATGCTGCTGAAACTTAGCCGGTAAGCCACTGCCACGTGGAGATACAGAGATTGATAGAAATGGGTTAAACTAAGATGTAAGAGTTAGCCAATAAGAAGTTAGAGCTAATGGACCAAGCAGTGTTTTAATGAATACAAATTCAAATACTGGCTGTCCCGAGAGAAGAAAAATTGAAGAGAGAGTTCTGAAAGACACAGACTTTCCCTAGGGAACAGCAAAAAGAACAGGAAAGCTGCAAGGGGAGGCTGACACTGAGAGCAGAGGCACCAGGAGACTGGGAGTGGACATAGAGCAGACAGCAAGCATAATCCACTTCCTAGCCTGACCAACGTGAAACGTCACACTGAGCTCCTGTTACTCCACACACACATTTCAACAGCGAAACTTATAAATTATGCCAAAGACAAAGAAAAAATACAGTTCACAGAGACAGAGTAATTGTCCCCATTAGATTGAGATCTCATATATATTTAATATCAATGGCTTAATATTTAAAACACCCCTGAAAAATAGATGGTGTTATTCTGTTTTGTACTCTTTTGACAAAAACAGCTGGTCCTCTATATTTTTAGGTTCCATCCAGACTCATGGTCTCAACCAACAACACATCACTATATAAAATATATTTGAAAATTGACTCTGTATAGAGGTTTATAGTATGTTTTATTTGCAGTATTGCCAAGCCTGTTCTACACTCTTTTGCCTCCACCTTTACTGTAATTGAGACAACAGGTACATGCCACCATATCTGTCTCAATAGACATTTATTCTTGTCATTATTCTCTAAACAACATAACGCAGCATCCTTTTTCACATCATTTACATTGTATTAAGTATTAAGCAATCAAGAGTTGATCCAAAGTACCAGAATGTATATAAGTTATTTGCAAATATCATCCCATTTCTTGAAAGTGATCTGAACATCCTTTATTTTTAGACTTCATCTTAGTCACTGTTCTATTGCTGGGAAGACCATGACCAAGGCAACTCTTATAAAAGAAAGCATTTAGGTGGGGCTTCCTTACAATTTCCATGGTAAGTCCATTATGGTGGGAGTAAGACAGCACACAAGAAGACATGGTGCTGGAGAAGTAGATAAGAGCTCTTCATACTGATCCACAGGCAGAAGAAAGAGAAGAGACTGGTCCTTTTGACAAGGGTTTTTGACAACTCAAAGCCTACCCACAGTGACATGCTTCCTCCAACAAGGCCATGTTGGTGGAGGCTGTTTGTTCATTTCCCAGCCACCCAGACTCCCGAAATAATCACACAGAAACTATATTAATTAAATCACTGCTTGGCCTATTAACTCTAACTTCTTATTGGATAACACTTACATCTTAAATTAACCCATTTCCATTATATTATATTGTACCACGAGGTTCATGGCCTACAGGCAAGGTTCCAACTGGCGGCTTGCATCTTTCTCCTCTGGCAGCTACATGGCATTCAGTGACTCCACCTTCTTTCTTTCCATATCTTTTACTACCTGGTTATATTCTGTTAAACCATTGGCCAAAAGCAGCATCTTTATTAACCAATGGCAATAAAACATATTCATAACATGCAGAGGAGAATCCCACATCAAGGCCATACTTCCTAATCCTTCTAATCCTCCCAAATAGTGCTACACCCTGGTCACTAAGCATTCAAATATGTGAGCCAATGGGGGCCATTCTTATTCAAACTAACACAGACTCCAATAGAAGTCATAAAACAAACCTAAATATAAGGTAAGACTAGACCTGGGGTAAGCCTACCAACAAATAGAAATGCATCAGCTGGTTATAGAGCCAAGAACCTAAGGACAAAGTTCTAGCGGGTGCCATGTGTGGTGAAATCATTTTTGGAACACAGTCACCTCACGTAGCAGAAGATAAGGAGAAGCAGACAAGAATAGTTCTTTGCTCTAAGAACATGTGTCCTAAATATTTCTATTTAGCCCACCCCTAACCCCATTTTTTGAGACAGAGACTCACTATATACTCCTTGCTGGCTTGGAACTCTCCACGCAGACCAAACTACCCTTGACCTTGTAGATATCCCTGCACCTCTGCCTGCCCAGTGGTAAGATTAAAGAGTCCATGCCTGGACTCTTATGCTGATAATATGTGATTCAATTTCAGGAAGAGTTTTGGAGACGACAGACATTCACACTTCACCTTGTGTTTAACTATATAATGGGAAAAAGTAAATGAGTAAAATAGGAAATAAGAGAACAAAGAATGAAAGGGAATGTTCATAAAATATTTCAGAATGCTGGATGGTGAGATGTTCCAGAATGCTAGATGGTGAGATGTTCCAGAATGCTGGATGGTGGGATGTTCCGGAATGCTGGACAGTAAGATGTTCTGGAATGCTCAAAAGTAAGATGTACCTGAATGCAGTGTCATCATGAATCAGCTCATTGGCTCATCTGATACAGTTGTTGAAGAATCTGTGATTCAAAGGTATGTCATAGGTCAGAAACTTCCCAAGCTGACATATTAACCAGGCCTTCAGAGAGGCAGAGAAGCAGCTCAAACCGCCTGAGAACTAAGGAAGCACAGCAGGAGGTATCACACATGCAAACACCTCCAAGTTCCAAATAACACAGAAGAGAAATAACACAGGAGAGGGCAGAAAGATATTAAAAATAATATCTAAGAACTGTTCTAAAGCAAGAAACTAATAACACATATCAAATAGCAGCTCCAAGAAGCAAAGTGAGTATCAAGAAAACCAAAGTCTTAAACAGATAAATGGATACAAAATAACATCCAAACTGCAAATACAGCTGTCTGACATCAAATCCAGGAAAGCAACAACAACAACAAAAACAATGAGACAGGGAAGTGTCAACCTTAGAGCAGGCCAGCAATCTTCCATGCAGACAGAAGGAAAATGCAGTCAATTGGTTAAAATATTGAAAGAAAACAAACAAACAAAAAATCACCAACCTAAAATTATGTCCTCCGAAGTCCCCTTAAACAATGAAGGAGGGAGTTGGTGCTCCTGTGCCCTGAAGGTATAGGAAGGGTAAGGAGAGCTGAGTTCCAAGCCAGGCTGTGGGTGTATAGTGACTTCACTGTCAGGGTGGGCTCTTGGAGTAAGACTTCAAGTGTAATTAAGAAATTAATGAAAGCCGGACAGTGGTGGCTCAAGCCTTTAATCCCAGCACTCGGGAGGCAGAGGCAGGTGAATCTCTGTGAGTTCGAGGCCAACCTGGTCTATAAGAGCTAGTTCCAGGACAGGCTGCAAAGCTACGGAGAAACTCTGTCTCGAACCCCCCCCAAAAAGAAAAAGAAAATAAATTAATTAAAAATAAAGATAAAGGAGACACCAAATCATTAAAAAACCACTGTCACTAAGGAAAATACCAAAACAGTAGATGTGTCCCCACAGGAAAAAGAAACATAAAACCCATAAGCAAAAGTAAAAGAATGATACAGAGCAGAAAATATCTGCACAAAAAATAAGGAAAGTAGTCTAGAAAAAAATATACTGAAGGTAAAGTAAATGTACTTGTTTTCTTATTTATTTGAAATAAAGGATAACGTCATAAAGCAATAATAGCAACAATGCATTCAAATACATATCTATTAATCATACTTCTAAATAATCTGTCAGCCAAGGGGAACGTCTAAACATTTTAAAATAAGTGAAAATATATCTCGTTAAAATTAGTGGGACACAGAAATAAAAATGGTTAGAAAGAAACACTCAGCATTAAATACATACAATAAAGGACAAAATCTAAACATAATGAGTCATATAAACACTTAACTTTGGATATTAATAAAAAAACTAAACTAAAAGCAAGAAGAAGAAAGGAAGTTTAAAAAAAAAAGAGTAAAACATTAATAAAATTGAAAATATGGAGACCAAAAAATCCCAAAGTAATTTCTTTGAAAATGTCAAGAAAATGTATTAAGTTCTAGGCAATTTAATCGAACAAATATAGTAAAGAAAGAATATAAATTAGGGACATTCAAAAGAGAGCCACAACCCTCCACCCCACAGAGATCAGAAAGACAATAGAGGAGATGTATAAACCAATCTCCATATGGACTGGCAGAGAATCTCAAGATGATGCTGTCCCTCCAGGAAACAGTTTTGCAGTGTGTTCTTCAGCTAAACCTGCGTTCACTCTAGAAGCCAGTAGCCTCTCCTGACCTATGGTATTTACAGTAGAGAAATGGAAATGTGTGTGTTCCTGGTGCTATGTATAACATTTACTACAGCTTTACCTATAGTTGCCAGGAAAAGGACATAAATTGCATACTGTGTGATACTATTCATAGAATGTTCTGGAAACAGCACATTCTGGGAAAACATCAGTGTTTCCATGGAACCCTTTGAGGGCTAGGGGGTGGGCTGTTCACTCCAAAGTAGCAATGGGGAGTATTGGTGATGATTTACTGTTTTGTGTGTTGATTATGCTATATTTAGCTATATCCATAGATGACTAGAGATGCCTATGAAAAGCATGAAACTGTGTGTCAAAAGCAGGGAGATTCTGTAAATCTGCAAAAGTAGTATTTTAGAAGATGCGGAGAGGCTCAGTTGGTGAAGTGTTTGTTGCAGAAGCGAGAGGACCTGGCTTTGACTCTCAGCACCTATACAAAAACATGAGCCTGGTGGCACTTACTGTGACTCCAGCACTGAAGGGGTAGAAACAGGAAGATCCCTGGGGCTTCTGGGCCATCAACCAAACCTAATGGGCAGGTTCCAGGTCCCAGTGAGAGACCCTACCTCAAAAAGCAAAGTGGGCAGTTTGTGAGGAATCATACCTGAGGTTGAACTGTGGTCTCCATACACATGTACACACATGAGCACATGCATCTTTGCACATGTACACACACATACACACATGTGCCAACACATGCATGCATGTACACATGCACACAATACTTTTAACAAGAAAGACCATCATTTTGGTCCACAGTTCCCATTGGTACAAAATGAAGCCAAAGACAAAACATCAGTAAGTAATTAAATTAATCTTAGACATTTATGCTTTTTTTGTTTTTTGTTTTTTGGGGTTTTTTTTTTTTTGGTTTTTTGAGACAGAGTTTCTCTGTAGCTTTTGAGCCTGTCCTGGAACTAGCTCTTGTAGACCAGTCTGTCCACAAACTCACAGAGATCCGCCTGCCTCTGCCTCACAAGTGCTGGGATTAAAGGCCTGCGCCATCACCACCCAGATTTGTGCTGTATTTTTAAAAACTTGACTATGCCGGTCAATATGGAGAATAGAAGTATAAAATGTTTCCGCTTTGGATCACAGCACAACTTTTCTCCAAAGCCAGGCAATCTGTACTTGAGTTAAGATGGTTTTGAAGTCATAAATCTGGTAAGTGGATGAGCCAAGGCTTTCCACTTCACCTCCTTATTTGGTGTTTGTCAATCACACCTAAGAAATTGTGCCAAATTCCTTTTCCTATATCTTGCAAAATCACCCAGAGAAGGGCAATCTGCATCATGAGAAACCCTAACACTACACTGAAAGAGTGTGTTCACTAGCCTGGTAACATGAGGTCTGCACTGAAGAGAATTCTAATTTTATGTGGAAGAGAGAAGGTTCCAAGAATAGTTTGCAAAGGCATGAGAGGCCCTATAAAGGACACAGGCTGGTCTCACTCATTAGTATGAATCCTGCTATTGACAGAATTCAAATATACTTCATGACGGGTGCCAATAATCTTGTGAAAAGTGTTGGTTCTATTGATGACCAGTGATCTTCCTTCTGGTACCTCTCATTCGTAGACGCAAACTAAGTCTCTGCTGGCAGCCCTACAAAGCAGTGAGCTCTTCTACTTAGGATGTCTTCAAGCTTGGGATTGGGGCTGACAACTTTCAGGTTTCCTACTGATTCACCCATGTGGGATCTGTCTTGAGTATTAATGGTGGAGTATTAATGGTGTCTTCAAATTAATGGTGGCAAGTGTCATTAACTCATATACTCTACAGACCTTAGGAAATGATAGGAAATGGCTTTGTTTAAAAAAAAATCAGGGTCTGGTATAGAGTAGGAAAGGAGAAAACAATGAAACCTGATTTCCCCTACTTCCTATGGAAGTCCTCAAATGTTGCAAAAGGCAATGCAGAGCTCAAGAAAGAATTCTAGTTACCCATGAGCTCTTGAGACAGAAGCACAATGACACACAGAAATAAGGTCAAGAGGGCATTTCAGTGTACTCTTACCTGAAGGAGATTTCTGTGCCTTATGTACACCACACATACACATAACACAAACATGGGGCAGGGAGAAAAGGAAGGAGGGAGAGAGAGAGGGGGAAAAGAAGAGAGAGTAAAAGGGAGGGAGAGAGAGGGAGGATGAGAGAGAAGGAAGGAGAGAAAGAGAGGTAGGGAGAGAGAGAAAGAGAAAAAGAGGAAAGGATAGGAAAAAAGAGAGAGGAAAGGAGGGAGAGGGAGAAAGAGAGAGAGAGAGAGAGAGAGAGAGAGAGAAACCATCATGCACAGAGAAGCTTGCCCTGTTCCTAGTGACTGCTATGGGTCAATATTTCTCAGCAACACAGCACAGTAAATGAAGAAGGAGTTAACGACCTAGACAGGAACAGATAGCACATTGGAGATGTGTTATGATATCAAATCACTCAGTCAACTCTTCTTATCTCAGATTCAGAGATAAGAAGGACCTTGGTTGGCACAAATCTAAATGACGATGACAGAGTTTTGATACTGCCTGATTTCTAGCAAGTCAGTGCTCCATTAATGCCCACTTCATTCTTTTTTGTTTTTTAAATGTTGGTGATTTCCTTTTGCCGTAGTGTGAGCGTACTTTCTTTCAGTTGAATCTACCCTTAAAAAGTTTATATAAAAGTAAGACACAAGAGAAAAACATAGGTCAGGTCATGAGACTGCAATAAACATGCAGCCCAGAGAGCCCAGAGAATTGAGGATCAGATAAGAAAACTATAGATTTAAAGGCCATTTTAAATGGATATGAATAGTTGTACATATAAATCTGAAGGATGATGCATTCTGAGCAAAAACAGTCTACTTACAACCTTTAGCTTAGCATAAAAGCCAATGGCCATGGGATATATAGAGTGCTTTTCCTCTGGCCCTGGAAATTCCTCCTGATTCTCCCACGAGCTAACCCATTCAGTGACTTCTATCAGGCTTTATGTTTTTCCAGAAATACTTCAGTGATTCACGTGCTTTCAGCTCTAATTGTTCTTCTTGGGAAAAGATGCTGGTGGACACAGGAAGCGGGGAGATCAGTGGAGACGCTTCCAGTTGATCTTTGATCCTGCCAGACTGTTCTTCCTGCTCATGGGGCTCCCTGGGTGCCTGTTTGCTGCTGTTCCTTGCAGACATGCTCATATCCTCCTTCGGCCTCTCTGTCTCTTGTTTCTCTCTCCCATCCATCATCAAAAATGAGAGGCCCCAGCTGGAAGTCTCTTTCTTTTCAACCCAAGCCTTCCTGGCACCTTAGATTCCTTTAATCTGTATGGTTCCTCATTTCGTAACCACTTCTTCTCCGATACCTCTTATAACTCCATCTTATTCACTCTTGATCCTGCCCATGCCCTTGTCCATCCTTGTGCTAATCCAGTCATATTCTCTTTAACCATTGATTGCATTGTAGCCTTGGACTTTATGTGACCTGTGACCTCCTCTATTCTATCATGTCCCCACTTTCTATTTCACTTCCTCCTGGTTGTCTTAGGTTGCTTAGATTCCCTTTATCACCTGCTTTTCTCTGTACCAATGGATTTTTGGGTCAACAAAGAGAAAATTGATATAATAAATGAGTCCCTACTGTTTACTGGTCAACGTTTCCTATTAATTATTAGAAGTCTTCTGTACTCAAGTCACCCATTTCTCTGTCTTCTTGTTTCTAAATATACAAATCCACCTAAAGGGCCCCTAGCTTACTTACTACTGCTTTAATATGCTGAAGGAGACACCTGTTTTCCAATGAAGTTCATTCCTCTCCCACCACCCAACTCAAGGCTCCAATGACATCTCAATAGCTTAAAGTCACCTCATACCTTATATGCCCAAGATATAGCACAAAACCACCCCGCCTAAGCTTTTCTTCCATATTACTGCTCCAAAGGGATGGCTCAGCCAGAAATTCAGGGGATCATTTTTGGTACATCTCCTTCCCTCCCACCTTTTGTCACACTCTGTGTACCAACCTCCTGAATTCCTAGCTCTTCTATCTGCACCTTCTATCCATGTCCATCTCTCTAGTCTAATCTAGAGACCCCCTTTGATCTGAATTGGTACACTAGCTCCTCAGTCAACTAAGTACTCTTTCCACCAAAGATCCAGAAACTATAGCCACTCCAGGGTCCTTTCATTCCCTCCTAGCCGGCAATGTTCCATCC
Organism: Ondatra zibethicus; assembly: GCA_004026605.1. NCBI lineage: Eukaryota > Metazoa > Chordata > Mammalia > Rodentia > Cricetidae > Ondatra > Ondatra zibethicus. The sequence goes on from PVIU01000313.1 coordinate 85,615, forward strand.
TCCACTTAGCAGATTCTAGAAGACTCTTTCCCATGCCTAGGAGGCTCTTCTAAGAACTACTTACTTGACCAGTTAATGCCGTGCTTCCATGAAATACTTTTGTTGTTGTTGTTTTGTTTTTTAGAGACAGGGTTCTCTGTGTAACAGTCCTGGCTGTCATAGAACCTGGAACTCACTTTGTAGACCTGGGTGGCCTCGAACTCACTGAGATCCGCCTACCTCTGCCTCCCAAGAGATGGGATTAAAGGTGTGCGCCACCACCTGGCTCTTCCACTATACACCTTTAACCATCATATGCATCCTGCAGACCAGTAATGGCACCATTTGCATATTGGTGGCACATACTCTTTCCTGACATTCTCTACTAGATTACAAACTTCAGGGAATTAAGATCTTAGACAATTTTCTATTTTTATTTACTCAGCATCTGTTGCAGTAATAAGACTCAGTAAGTATTTTCCCAATGATTTCTCAGCCCATCCTAAAAGATGCTTAGAAGCATGTAGAATTTCTAGAGCATTCTGACATGGGGGGACAGTACTGTTTTTTCCTTCATGCCCATGCTCTGCATCCATGTTTCCACAAAGCTCATTGAAGAACATTTTTTTTCTTTTCTTTATTGTTGTTTTTGTTTTTTGTTTTGCTTGTTTGGTTTTTTGTTTTGTTTTGTTTTGTTTTGCAAGACCGGGTTTCTCTATAGCTTTGGAGCTTGTCCTGGAACTAGCTCTTGTAGACTAGGCTGGCCCCGAACTCACAGAGATCTGCCTGCCTCTGCCTCCCGAGGGCTGGGATTAAAGGCATGGGCCTCCAACATCCGGCTGCAGAACAATTTTGATAACTGGTTCTTACATCCTCTCACCCTCTCTTGTTAGCAAGATTGCTCTGATTCAGGCATGAAGACATTGCTGTTTATTTACATATCTTCTGCCACAAGAGAGAAATTTGGTCCTTACTGATCACTAGGAGAGGCTGCCTTAATAAGAGAGACCAGGTATCTTCCAGAATTTAGCCTAGGGTGCTCAGGCTGACAACACATGAACGTGTATTTATGAATTAACTTAATGAGGCCAACTCACAGGACTCGGAAGATAGAAACTGTAGGTTGACTAACCAGTTGACCTCAAAAGTCTTGATACTCATTCTGCTTATGTCTTACACTGGAACACTAGCCACAAATAACACTTAATTTTCATATTAGTGACACATTCTCCTTCAATGGGCCAGCCAGAAATCAAAATAATAGAGAAAGCACAGTTCTGAAAATGTCAGGAAGTCATTAGTAAATCCCAGCTCGGAAATTCTGGGTTCCTACTGGACTTTCTAGATAATCAGCACTGAGAGTTCAGGCTAGAGAAACTTTTTTTTTTTTTTAATTTCAGCGCTTGATAGTCAAATCCATAGCTACTCAAAGGTGGATTCATTTCATTTGTAAGCTGGTGTCATTTGGGACTGTGACATTAGCAGGTGTAGATTTAGCCTGTTCTCTATCCTGGTCCCCAGCGGAGTTTCCTTTCACTTTGTGTTTTCTCCTTATGTGGAAAACCGGGATGGAGAGGGAAGTGAAAATATGACTCAGTGTGGTGGACAGAGGAAATGATCCTGGCGCGGAGCTCTCAGATACATATAGCTCTAAAATCGCGAGGTCCCTGGAGATCTGCAGAATGTCACCTGCTCCGCGCCGCCGCCTGGGCAGACAGGCATCTCAGGGAAGGTCCCAGCAGGATGCGCTAGCCCTAGGCGCGTGTGGCCGCGCGCAGCGAACAATGGGCGGGGAGCGGGGGCTGCGCCGCCGGCGCCCGGTTTCCGGACTCTCGGCCGCACACATCCCGCCTTTGTTTCCCCGGCCGGCCGCGCGTGTCACCGACGCGCTGCCCCACCAAGCGTTTCCGCCGGGTTGCGCCGCGCCGGAGGCCGCGAGGTCGCCGGGAGGAAGCGGCGGGCGGCGGGGCGGTCGCCAGGACGGAGGGAGAGCCGCCGCCCGCTGTGCTCGGGGGAGGCCTGCAAGCCGCGATAAGGATGGGGGGCTATTGTCTGTGAACAGGCTTGCAGGTTGGGACAGCCGGCTTCGCAGCCCAGAGGGGACTTGCTGGCCACACAACTCTGCCTACCCTGGACCGGACCTGATCACTCCACCTTGCCCATCCTGAACCAGGCCTGGTCACACCCAGCTAGCTGCCCTTAAGCAGGTCCTGTTACCCTATAGGCCTGGTGTGTAAGTTCATGGCCCCCACACTACCCATCCTGCATTCAACCTGACTCCGCCTCCGTGAGAACCGGACTGGTCACCCTCCAAAATTCCAACCTGTTTGGGCACTGGAAGCATGTTTTTTAAAGATAATTTCATACATTTTTATATAGTTTTGTTATCATGTACATTCCCACACCCTCCCCCTACTTTCGTACCATTCCTGCTTACCCACTGTTTCTCATCTAGCCGGCTCCCATGCTATTTTTCTATCTTTGTGTGAGTGTTCTTGGCTCTGTGGGTCTGTCTGTCCATCTGTCTGTCTCTCTCTGTATTGGTCCTCAGTGGGTAGCCACAGCTACAATTGTTCCTAGTTAGAAATGCCATATCATATTAAGAAGGTAGCTTTTCCTAGCTCTCTTCCCTAACTAGCGCTTAAAAGCTTTTGCCCTTCTTGGGAGATGTCCCCTTGATGTCCAAGAGCTAGCAAATAGAGTCATTTGCCAAGGAAAAAGCCTTTGGACTAATTTGGTCCAGGGTGGCCCCTATCCAGCAAGAGAGATCAAGGACTCCTATGGGCTCCTGTTTGAACACTGGGCCTCAGCTTGTGGCACTATTTGGAAGCCTGTAAAGCCATTCATGAGCATCCTAGCTAATGAAAAACAATTTTTAAAAAATGAAGCTTAGAAAAAAAATAATATACACACAAAATTGATATGTTTATATCTTCATATGGAAGGAACATATGTCATTATAATGTCATGATTTACAAGATAATTGTAGAATTTTGGAATTAAAGAAACTTTACAGAAAAGAAAACATGCAACAAGCATCTTATTTATTTATTTATTTAGAAACAGAAACTTATGTAACACTGACTGTCCTAGAATTCTCTATGTAGACCAAGTTGGCTTTGAACTCATAGTCCTAGAACACTCTGTATAGACCAAGCTGGCTTTGAACTCACAGAAATTTCCTGCCCCTGTCTCCCAAATGCTAGGGTTAAAGTCATGCACCACTATGCCCAGATTTCATGCCATTTGTGATTGAAGATGGTACACATATGTGGTATGATGCCATTTGTGATTGAAGATGGTACACACATGTGGTATGATGCCATTTGGTCCTTTATGGGTGGAAGCAAGCAGCCCATAGACCTGCCCCATCTGCTCTAGGTAAGTCTGAACCAGGACTGGGAATACATTTTGCCTTTTTCCATCTGTTTCTCACAACTCTGTCAGCTTTTCTGTTCCTGCCATCCACCAGCCCTGTAGGGGTGTTCATCAGGGGTCATTCAGCACGTTCAGTGACAAAAGAGCAGGGAAAGAGCACCTTGTCCATTCAGAAACCACTGCTATAAACATGGGCACTCATTGCGCTATACCTTAGTTTAAGCTGCCTGTCCGGCCTTATATAACTGCATATAATTCTCTACATGAGCAACTGAGAATTACACCAAAGACCATCTGGAGACAAAAAATGTATTTCAGTAGACAAAATTTCATCAACGACAACAAGCCTTCCTGAAGGCCAGTTGTAGCCTTATTCACTGACTTTGAGTTACCTGTTAAGGCTGCAAATTGTAGGCAACCAGTAGCAATTCAGAACATTATCATTCCCCAACCCTTGGAGGAGGAAGATCTTGCCTACTTCTGGTTTTGTTCTTTTTTTTTTTTTCATCCTGACAATTAAAAGCATTGCAGTAGAAAGGAAAGCAAAAGGAAGGGTGGGAAAACTGGGGATGTTCCAGTTCACTGTCAGCTGCTGGAGGTCTTTACATGCATGGAGTAGTATCTGATGTTTTCCACAAGGACAGTGATGGACAGGAATTATTGACTCTCAGGATTGCTTTCAGTTGGTGAAGAACTTGAGGGGAGGTAGAAAGAGTCCAACTGGGGACAGACTTCTGGACTGTGGCCCACGTAAAGTATTTAATCATCTCCCATCCAAGTAATAACTAGGCCAGACTCTGCTTTGCTTCCAAGATGTGAAACGATCAGGTATATACAGGATGGTATAGCCAGACTTCAATTTTTTGGTGTCTTTTTCTTTATGTATAAAATTAGACCCTTAATATCTGTCTCCCAATGTTTTTGAAAAAAGAAGCGAGTCTTTGTGGACCTGTGGCTACTTCACCTGCTGTCCAGGAAATGTTGGTTGACTTTTTGGTCCATTCTGTTTGTTATTTGAGGTTAAGATACAGGAAATAGCAATATGTATTAGACATTCAAACTGAGGGGCCACGATCAGTGGAAACAGGATATAAATGCACACTAAATATAACTTGCTGGTCCTCTTGGCACTGCGTGACCTTGAACAAGTAAATCTACGTGTCTGCAGCATTACAAAGAGACACATGTGCCTAAAAGAGCTCTGGGGACTACAAACAATGCATGAGAAGTTTATCTTGAAGCAGTAGTGGCTGAGAGAACACACTCAATAAATGGCACCAACTGATAAGGAGGGCCAAAATCACTGCACTCTGATTCTGACTAAACTTCCCTTTATTTTCAATGGCAGGTTTCATAGGCAAACCTGTTATTCTTTTTAAAGACATAGCGGAGCAGATCATAACAAAGCCAAAGGGGCAAATGCTTTCTCTTTTTAAAGAAATAAGAATGAACAAAAATTTCTCGCTAAGATTTTTTTTTGAATGTGATAGACAACTACAATCAAGCTGGCCACAGTTTTTCTTCTAAGAAAAACTCTAAATCTGACCCACTTCTCTCTACTCTACCCACCTCCCATCCATCAAGACCACCACCTCCCATCAAAAAGAGAACTGAGCTGCCTGTCTTTTAAGTTAAAACAAACAAAAACCAGTTCATCAGTATGGTTATTAAAAGACAGGCAGCGGTGGTGCACACCTTTAATCCCAGCACTCAGGAGGCAAAGGCCTGCGAACCTCTGAGTTCAAGGCCAGCCTTGTCTGCAGAACGAGTTCCAGGACTACCAGGGCTACCTGGAGAAAACCTGTCTCAGAAACAAACAAACAAAGAAGACACGACAAACAGCTCAGTTCTCATTGTGGTGCTCAGTCAACAAACCCAAAGTAGTTACGCAGAGTAGAAGATGAAGGTATGGAGACTACAAGGAAACATCAGGAAGCAGAACAAAACACTGGCAAAGCCCAAACCCCGCAGGTGAAGGAACAGCAAGCCTAATGGGTTAGTGGAAGAGCAACAAGAGGAAAATTAAACAAAGCTGAGTCAATGGAGAACTGGCAGAACGGTTGGCAGGAATTGCTGCTCAGTCCCCCTTTTCACAGGGGGCACCCCACCTCAGAGTGCAGCTGCCGAGGCTGCCGGGTATTTCCCGGTGCTGCGAATCCAGAGGTGTGGGTGAATTTCCTCCCTAGCTGAGAGGCTCATAGTCGAGGCTCTTTTCATTCCCTCTAATCAGACTCAGGCTCAAACATAGAAGACCTCAGAGCTTTAAACTGCACGGTGTTTGCAGGTCTCGTTGTGAGTGTGGGTGATCAACAAGCCCCGGGGATCCTATTTCCACCTCTGGGAACCCCGGGATTATAGGAGCCGGCTCCTGGGCCTGGCTTTTCTGTAGGAGCCACTAATGACTTCACGGTTGCAGAACAGCTACTTTACTGATTGAACTATGTCCCCAGCCCTATTTCAAGTTTTCTAACATAGAAATATTTTCTTTGTAACAAAGAAATGCAAGCAATAATCACATATGTAGCTTAGCAACTGTTTTTCTTATTTAGTAAAAGCTTTACAAAAAGAAAATTTTGGTGTTTTTCTTTAAACAATTTAAAAGTATATATTAATTTAGTTTGTGGTGTGTGTGTGTGTGTGTGTGTGTGTGTGTGTGTGTGTGTGTGTGTGTGTTTGCCTACATGGGAGCTGGTTCTCTCCTTGTACTCTGTGGGTTCCAGTGTTGTAACTAATTCTGGTGTACAACCTTAGGGGCAAGCACTTTTATTTGCTAAGACACCTCACTGGAGCAAAATGCAATTTCCTAATCCTCCTTCATAAAACATTTGCCGGGTGGAAGTGGGCCAAATAAACATTTCGATTGACCTAAACTTTCTAGAGCGAAATATTTTCTCACAGAATAATTATTTAAAGTAGGGCTGTACTGTCCCTGGAGGCTATTACAACAGTGGTATCCAGGTGGGGTTTCCTGGTGTTTCTCTTGGTTAAAGTATGGTCAGACATGAATCTTCTCCTGAGCTCTCATTATTCCTCAATGACTCAAACAGGTTGGCTACTTCCCATGGAAACGTTTTGCCATTAACTTCAGATTTTTGATTTTAAAAGAGAAGAGCAACATTTACCAGTTGAAAATTCCAACTCCATAAAGAGATTGTTTCCAAATTCTTTAAAGGTTTCCAGGATCCAGATTGCAATTGAGAGCTGTTTGTTACAAAAAAGCAAAAACAAACAAACAAAAAGTTCAAAAACCTTAAATAGGAAAGAAAAGGACAATGGAAATAAAAAAGATAATAAAATACAAAGAAGAACTAAGGCATTTAAGAATGTGAGACCATTTTTCCCCTTGACACTCAAGGCTACAGCACATGGAAACTGGACACGTGAGGGCAATTTTCTGCAGTGGAAACAAGGTCTAGCAGCCGAGTGACATTCATAACACACACACACACGCACAATTAATCCCACTGCCAGCTTCCAGTGTCACGTGAAAGTTCGTGGGGTAAATGTGAGAGTGTCTGTGTGTGTATGGAGGAGCTAGAGGTAGGACACGTTGAAATGAGCATGATTTGTGATAAGGGAGATTTATGAGGTCTAAACATTCATTCAAACATCTTACATGAAGGCATGAATCAAGAAACGCTGAAGCCCTGCAGCCCCGCCAATTATTTCTGTTTGTTTTATTGTATTTGTCTAAGGAGCGTGAACAGGGTGCTATCAGAATTGACCAGCTGGGCCTAGTCAAACATGCTCACAAAGTTCCACCCAGTATCCACGATGAATGATCTGATCAATGAATCATTTTTTTTAAATCAAAAGATGTTTCTGGAATTCTCTTTGATTTTCTGGGTATAGTGCTGGAAAGGAAGGCATCTGCGTAACATAGAAAGTATTAGATGCTTAACTTTAATGGAAAACTCTCCCCCCCTCCTTTTAGACACAGGCTCCTGTTGCTCAACAAATATTTTCTGAAAGGAAGCTCACTCTAGATGTTATGTGTAACTTTATCATATTCCCCTTTGAGTACCACCATCCTTACCCAATGCTCTCTTTCCTGCCCGAAGTCATTACACCCTTCCCTTTCGTGTCGTCCCTCTGTAAATGTCAGACATAACTACATTTTTATTTGTAGAGACGCCACTGCCATGAATGAGTAAAAAATGTCTACTCCCCCACCTCTCTCTCTTTACCCTGTGTGCATTCTACTAATATGATTTGTTGAACAAATTGTTCCATTAATCTGGGGCTGTTTGACAGAGTGAGAAAATAAGTGCCAAACTGAGAAGATTCACAAGAATCGGGACTCGCAGCGCGTCTTTCTCAAGGTAAATAGTTATTATATCAGGGTGTCAGGCTGGCGAAATGGATGTGCTTTCGTTCTCCGTTTGTAAATGTCACTTTTCCTCAGCCCATCAGGGTGACAAATGAGGTGTGGGTTACAGGAAGAGTTCATTCTTTGACAAAGTTCTTAGCAGTCTATTTCAGCAGAGAGCACCCAGCCCTCTTTAGTTGATATCGTCAAAACCTTGTAGCAATACCAACGGTTTCTCCCGACTGTCCACACTGCTCCATCAACATCCTTGGAGCCGGCACTGTAGCCTAACAACAAACCTCCAGCAACAGTAAAAGGGAGCAGTTTAAGGGGGGTAATTTATAAGTCATTACCCAGATTTCTAAGGAAAATCCTACTATGGTATCTCCAGATCTTAGGATCCCGTGACATTTTAGTAAACATGTTCCTTGAATCTTCTTTTACTCTTTGTAAACATATTTAACCCTGAGTGTTTTCTGTGGCTTTGAAAATGCTCGTCAATTAATAAATGTGGCTTGTAGTTCACAGACAAGTCAAGTAAATAAGTTGCTGTGAATGAATGAGTGCCCAAATGAAAGACAGTTCTATGTATGCCTAAATCCTTCCCCTAAGATACATTTCTCTGATTTAATCTATGAAATAAAATACTTGAAATGAAATTAAATAGATTGCTTGTGCAAGTAATGGTAGCCCATAACAATATGTAGAAATTTACAGAAAATAAAACTCTTGATGGCTAACACAATGTGATGAGGTGATCAATACTGAAACCCAGAGTTTGAGCTATTGCTACTGTTCCAGGCAGCTCAGTTAAACTACTCTATTTGCAGGATGGGTCATTGGAAGGGTCATCATTGCAGAAGTCTTGTCAACCAATTTGTCATATCAATACTTTTATAAATCAAGTCTGAGTCAAAAGAGCCAACAACTGAGTCATCACTTCCTGTTTCAGTCTAGACCATCTGCCTGCTTGAGTCACTCTCATGGTGTCTGGGTGTCTTTCAAAGTCCCTAGATCTTCATTCTGTATGTGAAATGGGTATAATGCTAGTGGATAATCTAAGCCTTCATCACAAGACACTGGAGGAGACCAAATAAGCTAACAGACACATATATTCTATAATCTTATGTAAAAATTAATTGTACATATTCACATATATGAGTGCTGGGAGTGATAATTAATGGCTTCCCAAATAAAGTAAGTAACCCCAAGAGGTAAAAACCCACTGAATTCCAGGTTAGTGGACAAGCTCAGAAAAAAGAAAAAAAAACTGCAAGCAACAAAGGGATGGAGATATGGGGAAGAGAAATCAGGCATCTTCAAGTTGAAGAGAGGGAAAAGATGCATTGAGTGGCAACATCAAATTCAGACAGGTCCCAGGTCTGTTGGGTTGAGAGATGAAATGCAAATGATGCAGAGAGGATGCATTCTACCAGTCCTGGTTTCCAGGGAAGACCCGCAGGAATTATGTGAAAATTAGTGTGAAAGACCAGCAGAGAGTGTATTCCTTTGCCTCTGCTACTGTAATAAAACAGGGATGAGAAGCAAGTGGACAAGGCAAAGGCTTGTCTTATACTTCCACTTCACAGGCCATCGTTCAGGGAAGCCAAGCCAAGAACTGAAACAGAAACATGGCAGGATATTGCTTACTGTCTTGCTTCCTGTGTCAAGTTCAACTTCCTTTCTTAGCCTTCCCATGATCATCAACATAGGAGTAGCACTACCTACAGTGGGATGGGTCTTCTCATGTCCATCAACAACCAAGAAAACGCCATAGAGACATGCCTAAAGGCCAATCTGACGGAGGCCTTTCCTTGAGGTTGGGAGTTGGGGTTTCCTCCTCCCAGATGACATACGGAGCTTTGATTAGGAAGGGCTGACAAGAAGGAGTCATTAGTAGTCATTAGACCTTGGCCTACATGATTGTCCATGTGAGAGACAGTGGAGAGACCATGCTAGATAAATAAATGACAGAACCACCACATGTGACTTTCCTCCCCTTCGTAGTGCTCATGTAACCAGGCCCCCTCAGTGGCAGGAGTTTTCAAAACTTATTTGTCCTGACTTTGTAACAAGACAGAAATCAGTAAAATGAAATTTTACTAGATCCCTCCAAATTAGGAGTGAAACCTTGGATTTGCTAAAAGAGTTCAAAGACAACCTAAAAAGAGGCTACTTTTCACACAAGTGCAAAACCGGAAGCTCAAGTGTCTGGAGTACATTTGAAGTTTCTTTCTTTTTTTTTTTTTTTTTGGTTTTTCGAGACAGGGTTTCTCTGTAGTTTTTAGAGCCTGTCCTGGAACTAGCTCTTGTAGACCAGGCTGGACTCGAACTCACAGAGCTCTGCCTGTCTCTGCCTCCTGAGTACTGGGATTAAAGGCGTGCAACACTACCACCCGGCACATTTGAAGTTTCTAAAGCAATGAGAAAATAACAGATTTCTGTAGAGCAGAAATACTTTTCCCACCAACATAGGATCCCGGGATGATCTGAAACAAGTAAAGAAAAAGACAAGCTACTGAGAAAGATTGGTTGAAGAAGTGCTCGTAGAATTTTCATGTGACATGGGAATCATAGTAAAGAAATGACGGTTCGAGGAAAGGGAAAGCTGAGAACTCGTGGACTAAATGTGATGAACTTGGGAGAGATGGAGACATAGGATTGTCAGGAGAGCTCTGATCCAAGGGATGAAATGCGGGATGGTCTGGGAAGGAGGGTGGTAGCTGGAGAAGTTAAGCGAGGCCTGCTGCTTAGATCCTTCCCTGATCTCTGTTTGGTGATAAGTCCACTCCTTCCCTTGGGGGTGCAGAGAGGATAGCTATTAAGTGGAGTTTTGTACTAAATGGAGTTTTATGAGCTTGAGCAATGCCAGGAGATCACCAAGGTTTTATAATACACTTCAAAGGAGAAAGGATATGGGGAAAAGGATGAAGAAGGTCAAGGGGGCCTTCTGCTTCTAGAGTTTTCTTGATTTCCTTAAAGTTAAAGTAGTCATTAATCGGAGGTTTCTATATTTTGTTCTAGCAGCATATGATGAAATCAGTCATTGCTTTTGAGAAAACTAAAGACTTCAACAGGCATCTTTTCTAAAGAAAACCCAAAGAATCCATGAGTAGAGTTAAGGTCATATTCAGTGTCATTGGAGCAGAAAAGTGAGAACTAAAACCACAGGCACCGGTTACAGAAATGTGAACAGAAATACATAGGTAAGTGAAGCCATCTTTCTCAACACCACTGAATGGGAAAGATAATATTTATGAGTTCACTAGAAAATAGGCTTCAGTGGGCTCAACCATCCATCTTCAAAGAAGATGCTGCAGACAATTTTTCCCATAGGCTCCAGGCTGTATGCATAATAATAAAGCAAAAACTTAAACCAGGAATAAATGGCAATGAATGAAATAAATCAACAGAAAATGAAATAAATTGTAACAATAGGATGAAACTACATATTATAACATTGATAAAGTTTTACTAATGCAATGTTGAACAGAACATCTCTTATCATCTCATTTGCATATAATTCTTTAAAAAAGAGAGAAGATAAAAGACAATATTATTTTATCAGCAAAACCACCAAAGGAAACCACCTTCCAGTCTCATAATACACCACATAAGTTAAATGTAGAAAATAGTGGGTTTCATTGCATTTTCATAACTGTATGTAATTTGCTTTGACCATAATGCTCCTATGACTTTTTCTTGACCCTTTCCCCACTTGTATCCTCTCTCTTCCCAAATTGTCCCCAGGAGCAGTGGCTACATGGGCTTATTCTTATTTAGGTGGTATCCAGAACAAAACCTCAGAAGCAGCTGTGTACCAGGGCTGTAACACGAGGTCCTGCTTGTTGGGGTTTCTGTTCTGCCCAGTTCCCGCAGTTGTTTAGCCCCAAAGAAAAATCACACAGAGGTCTCCAGAAGATTATAAACTGATTGGCCCATTAGCTCAGGCTTCTTATTAGCTCTTGTAATTTATATTAACCTACTACTCTTATCTATGTTAGCCACATGGCTCAGTACCTTTTTCAGTGGGACAAGTCACATCCTGCTTCTTCCGTGGTCTGAGCAGGACTGCCGAGGGAGCTTCCCAGAATTCTCCTACTTTCCTTGCCCCGCCTCTACTTCCTGTCTGGTTGTCCCGCCTATACATCCTGCCTGTCTAATGGCCAATCAGCATTTATTTAAAACATAATTGACAGACTATAGAATTTTCCTACACCACCAGGGCTGTTTGAGACTGTATGACCAGTGGAGGGCAATTTGCTGTAGGAAAGGATTGAAAAGAGAAGGCTTTCATCGTGAATGAGAACCAATGCTTCTTAGAATGTGGGCCAAGATTAAGTATGAGAATGAGAACTGTGTTGATATTGTAAATGTGGTATTACACATTGACATCAAGAGTGGCATGTAATAAAAGAACTAAAGGATGGTGGACCTTGTAGTTCTGAAGTACTGGAGAGACAGCAGCATGTTGGAAATTAACTGTTGGGACACTTCATCACTGACTGTCTGCCAGGTGAGACAAGCAAAGAATTGTCAAGGTATTGTTGATGGAAACAGCTCATTCGTTCTTGGCCACTGAGACCCAAAATAATCACACAGAAACTATTCTATTACAAAACTGCTTGACCTATTAGCTTATGCATATTTCTAGCTAGCTCTAATATCTTAAATTAACCCATTTCTATTAATCTGTGTATTGTCACGTGGTTGTGGCCTACTGGTAAGTTTCCATCCAGTGCCTGGTGTCTGTCTCCTGTGGTGGCTACATTGCATCTCCCTGACTCTGCCTATTCTCTCCTCGTCTATATGCTTGTTCTATTCTGCATTGCAATAGGCCCAAAGAAGATTATTAACCAAAGATAATCACAGCATACAAAGGGGAATCACACATCACCTCCCATTTTCTGTCTAAATGAAAGGGAAGGTTTTAATTTTAGCATACAAGATTACATACAATAAAACAGTTATGAGGCAAGATTTATAGTTACAATATTTAGTCCATCTACATTTGGCAAATTAAGGAAAATACTCTATTATCTATTCTAGCTTTGTGAGTCTAAAGTTTTATATCTCATCTTTTTATAATTATAACTAATTTTCTTCAATTCCATCAAAGACTCCAGTAGGATATGCTATTACCTAAGTTAACAGGAAGTGCATTGAAAGCAACTTCCAAGTCTCTAGAATTGACAGAGACATATGGTTGCATGTACAGTCACCCAAAGTTCTTCGGTAACATTGGGGCACCCATCTTCAGCCTACAGGCCTATAGTATCCAGCAGATTTTCTCACAAAGCAGGAAATTTCAAAGACACTTCCACATATATTGACAGTTTTTCAGTTACTTTCTTCTGTGTTCTGAAGAATGTCTGGCAGACTCTTTCATGAAGCAGGAACCCTAACAGACTGTCTCACCTTCTTTAGACAACTTCAGCAGTCATTTTTCTGTGGGTCCTGAAAGTCCAGTTTATACAGCATAGCATCAAGCAGTCCAGACAAGAGCAGTTTCTTGCCCAAATGGCTAACCAACTCCATGAGGCGCCTCTTTGATGTACCTCAACCTCTTGAAGTATATTGGTGCTGACAGGAAGAGATGTGTCTAATTGTTATGAAAAGTTCTAAGTTCTTATAACATTTTAAATGCCATATTCTGCTAGTCTTTGAAAGGTTTGAAGAATACCTATCCATCTGAAATATATCTCTGTACATCTAAAAAAACCTAACCAACATGATTACAAGCTTTACTATTATAAATGACTCTCTAATAATCTGTATTTCTTAATTATACATTACACTTTTAAATGAGCAGCACAAGCACAATACCTTAAACAAGAGCAGAAATACATATTAACAAAATTTACCTTAAATTTGTATCAATAAATTAAGATCCACACCAATGCAAAGTATTTACCTCTATAGCATACCTCCCTTTAAATGTCAACAAACATTTATAAACAATCATTTTGGAAATTTGGGCATTGTTCTTTCCAAACTACTTCCTGCTTTTTGTTGGGCAAAGTAATTTTAGGTTGTTCAAGGAGACCATTCAGGAGGTCTTGGCCCATAAAACCACATTAGTCTAGAAGTAATCCACAAGTTCTCATCCTCTGTAGAAACAAAACCGGAACCTCTTCTCCAAAGCAACCTATCCTTAGACACAAATTTTGAAGTCAAGATGCCTTTAAAATATATATGTTTGTTTAACATATCAGCTTCCAGAACCAAATATCTCTCTGTAGTCAAAAACTTCAAAGAAAATACACTAATATACACAATCCAGACTCTCTGTGTACATTCCATCTTTATGTTGCTTATTTTTTTTTACTCCTTTAAACTATGACTGTCTGTACTCTGTCTCTTTAAAGACTTTGTTTAATTTTTTTCTATATTCTTTTTCTTGTTTATCTTAAGCCTATGTACATTTTTAAACACACTGTGACATGTTCAGAGGTTTGTTTCTGTCTGAATCTGTCTTTATTGAATATTTGTAATTATTTTCTGACCAGGTGCACTTTAAAAATGGCAAGCAGTGTGGTTTCGGCAGCCCTGGATACTGGCTCCACCTATCTCAGACTTTCAATATGGTGGAAGTACCTTACCACCTTGCCCCATTCTGTGCTGCAATAGACCCAAAGCAGCTTCTTTATTAACCAATGGTAATGACAGCATACAGAGGGGAATACCACATCAACATATTAGTAAGCAAGCCAAGGTATAAAGATATAAGTCATGTTTCTAGGTCAATGGTTTCCTTTAAACACAAACATTGACTTTGGCTGAGCCAGGGGTCTCTGTATTCCTATGTCCATCTGGTTTTGCAGCATTCTTCAATCCCATTCTGGCTGTTCTTCTCTTACCCTTCACTCATAATTAACAACTAGAAAATGCAAAAGAAATCTTAAGACATGATATGATCTTGTTCCCCCAGAAGTCAGAACTTTCAGGAAAACTCACTGTAAAACAGCAAGTAGATTCTGGAGTATCAGGTTTAGTCAACAAAAAGAATAAGAACCAGTATTGCTGTGTTGTTTGAGGTAATGCTCTTATGAAAGTTAGTGATGAATGATTTGATAAGGTCAAACTTGAAGGTTAACATAAATTCTGAACATTCCTGAGAAACTCAACACATGCTTCATTTTGGCTCCATAAGTATTTTCTAACTCCTAGAATATAAAGGAGAAAAATGAATGGATCAGCCTTGTTGAAGTTCTAGACCTAGCTCAACTTCTTTGATAACAGATTGCATTCACACAGTATCATTTTATGTTCTCAGTAATGTAAAATATAAAGAAATGTGTGATGTATGACACTTTTCAAATGATATACAGGGGGCCTAGAAATAGAAATTCTTTATTCAAGATTACAAGCCTAGTTTAGGATCCATAATTTCAAAAGTTGAGTTTTCTGCTGCAATTCATAGCATATGTTTCAATCTGTCCAAGTCTTTTCATGGTATTCCAGTCGAGCATCTGTGAAAACTGAAATGGTTCCTAGAAGGAAGCTATCGTTTAGAATATTCACCTAACATTTGTTGTTCATGTACCTTAAATCATAAAGCACTGTGACAGAAGACCCCCATATCCAAGAAAAAATAAAGGAAGTAGAATAAGGACTTTACTATACCATCAAGTTTAGACAGAGAAACCTATGCAGGTTTTATGGAGAAGTGGAGTGTAGGCAGGCAGTACTACTGAAATGAGACACAGGGGAGAAATGACTAGACTAACACAGGTGAAATAGAGCTTGTTGTAGAAGATTAGTTAAAGATGTGTTATGTTTGTTTATGCTGTGGAACATTTGTTTAATGATGCAAAGATGTGTTGAATTCTTTTATGTTGCATTTGATTAACTCTGTGAAGCCATGTTATTTTGCCTGTCTGAAACAACTGATTGGTGAAATAAAGAGCTAGACAGCAAATAGCAAAGCAGGAGAAAGGATAGGTAGGGCTGACAGGTAAAGAAGGAGGAGAAAACTGAGAGGGAAAGATGAAGAAGTGAGGAAAGGAGGGACCAGCCACACAGCCACACAGCCAGACACAGAATAAGAAGAAAAGAAGATACATACAGAAATAGAAAAAGGTAAAAGTCCAGAAGCAAAGGTAGACAGAATAATTTATGTTTTAAAAAACTGGCAAGAAACAGGCCAAACAGAGGCCAGGCATCATAAGAAACAATAAGCCTTCATGTGTATTTATTTGGGAACTGGGTGGCAAACCCCTTAAAGACCCAAAAGAGAATAAAACAACCCACTCCAGAAGCTAAGTCCTTACTAACTTCTCTTTGACCACAGCTGGAAAGGGGATTTTATAGCTCTTTTCTTAAAGTATATTCATTACTTTCTATTTTCATAGAAGATAATAAATTGTTCTCCAATTTATAACCATATCCTGGAACACAAATGTTGACATAAGAGTTCTCCAGACAAATTTTAAAAAACTACCGTAGAGGCAATCTATCACCGTCTTACACATTTTCATACCACTTCTGACTCTCCTGGAAGATGCTAAAGTAGGACCATGTTGGGTTATTCACACAACATATGATGGAGATCCCATAAAGTCAGAATTAAAAGAAGGATTGCCCATGGGAAAATTGTACTAGAATGTTAATGACCACAATAATTGAATAAAATAATATCCCCTTTTACTGGTGGCCAAAGGTCTTTAAATTCACATGGGATAGGCCTCACATTATTTTTTTCTTTAAACAATGAAATGCTTCTTGCTGCTTGCTATACAGGGGAAGAAATGCCAATCCACACTGTGGTAGGAAAGGAATTTTTGTGTTTTCTTGGGAGGAAGTGATTAAGATGTTTCAAAAGACGTCAAAAGTCCCTGCTTTAATTCATTAATTCTCATTTCCAGAAGGAAAGTAAAGGATCAGAAATGAGTTCCTTGTTTGATGTCAGCACTCTCCTTGCTCTGACACCTGGCAAAGGGACTAGAAATGTAGCTCAGAGGTAGAACACCAACATGGACAGACATTATCAGACGAGACAATTAAAGATCAATACCCTTCATCAATACAAGTTTTAAGTCTTTAACAAAATATTTGCAAGGCAAATCCAGCAAAATATAAAAGGCAACATCAGTACTAAGTAGAATTTATTCCAAGTGTACAAGGTTGGACTAGGAGCTAAAGATAAATATATGTAACTTTCATTATAAGTAGAATAAAGGAAAAAATACAATTGTCTTGGAAAAGCAAAGTCAATAGTCATTAATGCTAAAGTGTTGTTATACACTGTGAAAGAAAATGAACCCCACTTAATAAGGGACAAGTACAGAAAGGCTTTGCCTTGAATTCCAGACTATGATAAAAGATGCAAGCAACATCTTCCCCTTCGGGTGGGAACAAAGATGTCTGTTCCCATCACTCACATTCCGAGTGGAACTGGACATCCTTGCTGATGACGTAAGTCACAGAAAGAAAGAGAAGGTACAGATATTGGAATGAAACTCTATATGTTCAAGTAGTGATATGATTTTAAATTTCTAACTCTCAAATAATTCCAAAAGAGAGGACAATAGAGAAAGGAGAGAGGGAGGAGACAGAAGTTTGAAAAGGACAGAATAAGAGAAGAAAACATCTCTTCTGTTTGGTACAAAATATCAAGCAAATGCAGCTAGGCTTCTCCATGGCAGCACTCTGTAAGGAAGGAGCCACATTCAGCTTAAGGGCAGAGATCATGAAAGCCAAAGGTGAGAAGACAGACAAGCTGAGTCAGGCATCCTCCAGGCACTGCAGGAGCTGGAGATGAAATTGTCTCTCAGGGTACAGCTGCATGAACTCAGCAGCACGACAGCTGGGGAAATTGAAGTAGTGGGTCCTTGGAAAGCTATCATAGACTTGGTGCCAGTTCCTCAGCTGAAATCTTTCCAGAAAATGTTAACTCCAGAGAGAGTGCGAATTGGAGAAAACGTTCCACGGGAAAAGTGTGCAGCCTTCAGTGCTCAGGGGAGAATTCTGACTATGCTTAATTTTTTTTTTTAAAAAGTCATATGAAAAATAAGCACAAAGGCCCCAGAATCCACACCCTGCTTGCAGTACTTAATCTCATTCTTGAGGACTTCATATTCCCAAATGATATTGTGGTCCAGAGGATCCAGATCCATGGAAACCTGGACAACAGCTGACACGTAAAGGTTCGTTTAGACAGTGCACAGTGGAGTCATGTGGAGCCTAAGGTCACACTGTTTCTGGTGTATACAGGAAGCTTATAGATTAACATGTTAACTTTGGGTCCCCAGAGTTCCTGTTGCAAACTAATAACTAAAAATACAATTCATGGTAAAAATAAAAGAGAGAAAAAATATAGTCAAGCCATTGTTTGAGAGGAAATATTTGTGGACTGTATGTGCTGCCCTTGAAAAATCTTCAATATTAAGAAGCTAGATCCTCCATTGGGAGGGACAAAGGTTGAACAGGTAGGTAGTTGGTTAGCAAAAACAACACCTAACAAGCAAATCCCTAACACTGGACTGAGAGTTGGTTCCGTATGTAAAGCACTTGCCACACTTGTGTGAGAACCAGAGTTGAGATCTCCAGAACTGACTTAAATGTCAGGCAAACATGGAGGCTGCCTGTGAGCTGGCACATGAGACTGTATCAACAAGTTCTGGGTTCTTTTGAGAGATTCTGCCTCACCAAATAAAGTGCTGAGCAATTGGGGAAAACTTGACTTCCTGTTGACTGAGGTTTCTGTCCCGCCCGGTTCTCGCAGTCGTTAAGTTCCAAAGAATCACACAGAGGTCTACATTAATCATAAACTGGCCCATTAACTCAGACTTCTTATTAACTCTTACAACTTATATTAGCCCATTATATGTGTCTATGTTATGCACGTGGCTCAGTACCTTATTCGGCAAGGCAGTTACATCTTGCTTCTGTGGCTGGGTCACGACTGCAGACTGTTTTCTCTTCCCAGAATTCTCCTGTTCTCATTGCCCCATCTCTACTTCCTGCCTGGTCACCATGCCTATACTTCCTGCCTGGCTAATGGCCAAGCGTTTATTAACAATATAAGTGACAAGATACAGGCCATTGTCCCACAACAACTTCCCAAACCAATCTCCAGCTGGAACATACATACATATACGTGTATGTGTCAAACACCTTTAAACAGAGTTCTCTCTCTCTCTCCATCTCTCTCTTTCTCCCTCTCTTCCTATCTGTCTCTGTCTGTCTGTCTATATGCACATATGTCTCTCTGTCTCTCTGTCTCTCTCTCATTTATACACACACACACACACACACACACACACACACACACATATATACACATAATACCCAGAATGTATTAATGTACTTCCTTCCCACTGTTCTAAAGCTGAAAGACCACCATGGAATCACAGTACTGAAACTGTGAGCCAGT
Organism: Ondatra zibethicus; assembly: GCA_004026605.1. Classification (NCBI taxonomy): domain Eukaryota; kingdom Metazoa; phylum Chordata; class Mammalia; order Rodentia; family Cricetidae; genus Ondatra; species Ondatra zibethicus. The sequence continues at coordinate 104,658 of PVIU01000313.1, forward strand.
TCATTATGGGATCATTAGAGATACCAGCCAGAAAAGTGAAAAGATGTTTTACCTGGATGAAAGGCTGAGTTAAAGTCAACCTATGTAGTGTATATATTTTGAAATAAATATGTAAGTTATTTATGTATTGGGTTCATTCATTTATTCAACAAAATATAAAGATTACACAGTTGTACAGTCATTGGTAATAAAGGATCAGTAAGATAGATTACTGTTTTCGGACTGCTTATGCTTTAATTTAGAAGGGCAACACAAATATACCTAAGAGTTTTATACCAGTGAACACATGTAAACACTGCAAAGGGCTCATACAAAGGTGTAGCTAATTTTAATGGGGGTGAGATAAGGCTGTAGGGAAAACTATAGTGGAAAGATGAACAGACATTTGCCAGAAGCACAGGCATCCAATGTCAGAATGGTTATGGGGTGTCAGACAACAGGGATAATAGCCTTTGCAAATCCACCAGGCTGGATACACCAAGATCCATGCAAGACAGTGAAGGCAATCGGGGCATGAAGCATAACAAGCATAAAGTCCAACAGGTGGAGTATGAAGCAAAACTGCCTCTGCTTCCTCTACTGGGAAACGAAAATCACTAGTGAAGAACATATGTCAGAGTCTATATGATTCCACGGTGAATATAAAACACCCGCAGTAGTAAGATAATATTTATTTCTTCTCATGGCTGGAGTCTTCCTACAAGACATTGCCAGCTGCAGGCGAAGGGAATGAGATAATAAATAGAGCAGGCATCTTTGGGAAAATGTAAATTTCAAACTTCTCAATCTTCAGGACGTTTTCATGTAATCTTAACTCATCGTCTCAATGTCTCAGCGTATTTCATTGAGTTCTGCGTGGCTGACAGGAAATAAAGGTGAGGAGAGTAGCTGGTTTTTCAGATTTGGTTGGATTGTTGAAGCATTTAAAGTGTCTACATTAAGTAGAAAGTATGGAATGATTGGGGAGAAATATTACTCCAGCCGTCTGGCCAGAAGAGCTCGGTAACAGATGGGCGCACTTACTGAGAAACTTGCAGAGGGATTTTTATCTCCTTAAAAAAATTATCTGTGCTAACTGGTTTGCCATGATTATTTGAGTGTGTGTATGTGTGTGTTTGTGTGTACCTGCACTTGTAGGTCAGAGGTCACCTTCAGTTATTCTTTAGGAGCCGGTCACCTTCTTTTCTTGTTTTCATTTTTAGAGACAGGGCTTTTCCCAGGGAGGTGGGTGTACTCATGATTAGGCTAGCCTGACTGGCTAAGGAACCTGGGGGAATTCCTCCTTCTCTGCCTCCCTATTGCTACAGTCATGCACAAGCCATCAAGCTCAGGGGTCTGACACAGGTGGCTGTGTGCCACAGCTAGTTTTAACAGTCAATTTGACAAACTAGAGTCATTGAAGAAGAAAACCTTGACTGAGGAATTGCATAGACGAGATTTGCTTGTGGGCGTGTCTGTGGAGGATTGTCTTGATTGCACATTGATGAAGGAGGGGCCTGGCCTATTGTGGGCGGTACCATCCCCATGCAGGTCATCCTATGCTGTATAAAAACGTTAGGCAAACACAAGTCTATGAGTTATCCAACAAGCAGCATTCTCCCATGGTTTCTGCTTTAGGTCCCTGCCCTGATGTTCTTCCGTGATGGATTGTCAGCCAGTTAGACCATTTTCTTCCCTAAATTGCTTTTAGTCAGAGTGTTTTATCACAACAGCAGAAAAGAAATGAGGACTCTATGTTTGCTTATGTGCATTCGTGCACATATGCGTGTTTGTGCACACACACACAGTTTACTGGCTAAACCTTCTTTAAACCCTGATGTCTGTTTTAAAAATGAAAATTATCAAAGATGATTACTTAGATTCTCTATTGTGTTTTTAATTATAATTCAGAAAGGACTGTTACACATAATATTTTGCTTCTTCTGTGCAGGGAAACAATGCAGTGTTACGATACTCATATTAAATAAGGAAACTAACAGGAGCCAAAAAAAAGTTTAGACAATTCTCAGAGTGAACAACAATGACCAGCAATCACAAGGCAGTGGATGACAGACTCATCAAAGCCAGACGATGGGTCTCCTGGATAGTGCTAGTTTCTAGACATCGTTGACTCTTCATTATGATCAATGTCAAACAATCCATCCTTAGAGCACTGGATTTTGCACATAGGAATGCAGTGGACTCAACCTCCAGAACCTTGGCCCAAATAAACTTGAAACCAGAGACATACCAGCACCATCTTGTCAACAGGTAGTCAGGTGGGATACAGAGGGCACTTTGTATCTTATAATGCAGCCATGGGAAAATAAGGGGAAGACAATTACAGGATGTATTTTCCTTATATTTTGTGGGGAATATCTTAATGGCATGGAACATCAGAATATGCTGCTCAGGGAGGTGACTGCTGTAGTGAAATTAAATTCAACTGTTAACTCTTTGGCGTCTATCCTCTAGATCCAACTACCAATACTCACACACACCCTTGGATTGACAGGGTTTACACCAATGGGCTAACTGTATTTCTCACTCTCAACTGGATTTAACCAATCAAAGACATTGCCCATTAGAGAGATGAGACACAAGGTGGAGTATTCACTTCCTCTCTTCTATTGCTTCCTGAGCCAATAGCAACTTTCCATACAGATTACCCTCTGTGCTCTCTCACTGTTTCCTCTTATTCCTGTTAGACCAAGGAATTTCTTAGTTAACTATGTTTAAGATCATAATTTATTGCCCCTTGTTGAGTCTTCAAGTCCTTGTCATGTGTGTTTAGCAGTCCCTGTTCACAAATCCCCCCACTCTAAGTCATTCTCTGTAAGTCTCAGGTCACAAAGTCTGGGAAAATGCATTTCCTCTAACTTGGGTAAGTTCCAGACTGCACAAGAGATTTCTCAGAATCAAAGTTGTTTATGTCAATGATACCTGCTTTAAAGAGATCATCTTCCTTTACAGTATTGAAAAACCATGTGTTTTCTAGCCTTATATTTTGATGTCTTAAATCAATGAGCTTTCACTTGTCTGTGATAAATCATTTTTGCATCCTACCCAGTTCTTCTTGCCTGCAAATGATGGTCAATCAGTGAACAGCAGGAAGACAACAGAAGACATCAGACCTGTCATAGAAGAATAGGAGAACACTCTTTTTACACCTTTTTTCCCCCTGGTTTTTCAAGACAGGGTTTCTCTATGTAGCTTTGGTGCCTGTCCTGGAACTAGCTCTTGTAGGCCAGGTTGTCCTTGAACTCACAGAGATTGCCCTGCCTCTGTCTCCCAAGTGCTGGGATTGAAGGTGTGCACCATCACCGCCCAGCAAGAACACCCTTTTATAGGTAAACACCGTGCTGTGCTCAGGATTATCAGTGACATGCGTGCTCACCAAGCACATAGCTTTATTGCTATAATGTGAACAAATTGTCTGTAATTTGGAGTCCCAGGAACACATGTCTATAATTTGGGTCAAAATTATCTTTTCTCACTCTAATTTATAATAAACTCTTAATGTAGTTCAAGTCACAGTAGAAATTTCTGAACTTTCAGTTCAGTCTCAATTTCTGGAACTACAGAAGGAGAAAATAATCAGATAGTAATTCTAATTTTTTTTTTGCGAGTTTGGTCAAGTTGAAATCCAATGGGTCTTTTTTGCCTTGACCCAGTACCAGGGTTCAGAAGGTAGGTCCTCATAGAAAAAAGTTAGGTCACTGGGAGCTTACCTTTGAAAGGAATATTGATATGTTTCCCATTTCTGCCTCTCTCTGTCTCTGTCTCTGTCTCTGTCTCTCTCTCTCTGCTTCTTGGAGTGAAAATTGAGCAGTTTCTTCTGCTAGAGGCTCTCCCTGTGATACCTCACACAGATGCTGAGACAATTGGACAGTAGACCCACAGATTAAAACCTAAAATAGAGCTACAATAAACCTTCCCTCTAATAAGTTATCTCGTGTACTTTTTCCATGACAGAAGTGACTAAAACACCCACTTTTCATTAAGCATTGCACACATTCAATGAAAAAACAAGGAACTTGAAGTCAGGAAGAAGAATATGAAAGCTCTTGTCTGATTACATACTGTGTCGTGAGAGACAAGTCATGGGCAAGCTTCGGTTTTCTCATTAGTAGTAAATATTGTAAGAATAAAGCAGGAGCCTTGGTCCTGACTGCCCCTGGAGTAGTAGGTATCTGGGTTAGGGGCTGAAGGGACCAGCTCTCTAGATCCTAGCCCCTGAGCACATCCCGAGCCACACCCTCACCCAGTGAAGCTCCAGAGGTCTGGGAGCAGCATATCCCCACATCTGCAGCCATGCCCCACCATATCTGACACCACCAGAGCCTTGGCTCTGACTGGCCCAGGAGAGGTGGGTGATATTACAGTATATATAAGTGACCCCAAAAATTACATGAGGGAACTTCTACAGCTGATAAACACCTTTAGTAATGTGACAGGATACATGATCAGCTCAGAAACTCAATAGTGCTTCTACATACAAATGATAAGGGAGCTGAGAAAGAAATGAGAGAAACATCATCATTTACAATAGGCACAAACAACATAAAATACTTTGGGGTAACACTAATCAAAGAAGTGAAAGACTTATATGACAAGAACTTTGAGATGTGAAAAAGAAATTGAAGAAGCTATCAGAAAATGGAAAGATTTCCCATGCTCTTGGATAGGTAGGTTCAACATAATAAAAATGGCAATCCTACTAAAAGCAATCTACAGACTCAATGCAAATCCCAATCAAAATCCCAACACAATTCTTCGCAGACCTTGAAAGAACAACATTCAACTTCATAAGGAAAAACAACAACAACAACAACAACAAAAACACCAGGATAGCTAAAATAATCCTGTACAATAGAGAAACTTCCAGAGGCATCACCATCCCTGATATCAAGTTCTATTATAGAGCTACAGTAATGAGAACATCTTGGTATTGGCTTAAAAATGACAGGAGGACAAATGGAATTGAATCAAAAAACTGGATATTAATCTACACACCTATGAACACCTGATTTTTGACAAAAAAGCCAAAATTGTACAATGGGGAAAAAAGGCAGCTTCAACAAATGTTCCTGGAATAACTGGATGTCAACATATACAAGAAGGCAAATAGATCCATATCTATCCCCATGAACAAAACTCAAGTCCAAATGGACCAAAGACCTTGATATAAAACCAACCACACTGACCCTCATAGAACAGAAAGTGGGACGTACACTTGAATGCATGGGCACAGAAGACTGCTTCCTAAATATAACACCAGTAGTACAGACACCGAGAGCAACAATAAATAAATGGGACCTTCTGAAACTGAGAAGAGGGAATAGACAAGATCTCTTGAGAAAATTGGGAGCATGGTGGTGGGTGAAGAATGAAGGGTGGGAGGAGAGGAGAGGGAGAAGGAGAGGAGGAGATGGGAACATTAGGAAACAGTATGGTCAAGATGGAAGAAGGACAGCAAGAAAGAGCAAAGAAAGAGATATCTTGACTGAGGGAGCCATTATGGGGCTAGTAAGAAACCTGACACTAGGGAAGTTTCCAGGAATCCACAAAGATGACCCCAGCTAAGACTCTCAGCAGTGGTGCAGAAGGTGCCTGAAGTGGCCTTCCCCTGTAATCAAATTGATGACTACCTTAATTGTCATCATAGACCATTAATCCATCAACTGATTGATGTGGCTGCAGAGATCCACAGTGAAGCAATGGGCTGAGTTCCCAAAGATCAATCAAAGAGAAGGAGGAGTGATAATATGAGTAAAAGGGTCAAGACCATGATGGGGGTACCCACAGAAACAGCTTACCTGAGCTAATGGGAGCTCACTGACTCCAGACTGACAGCAGGGGAACCAGCATAGGACCAAACTAGGCCCTTGAATGTGGACGACATTTGTATGACTGGGGAGACTATAGGGCCACTGTCAATGAGACCAGGATTTAACCCTACTGCTTGAATTGGCTTTTTCGAGCCCCTTCTGTTTGCAGGGATACCTTGCTCAGTCTTGATATAGGGGTTGTGGGGTCGGGGGAGCTTGGCATTGCCCCAAATGATGAGCTAGACTTGTTGACTCCCCATGGGAAGCCTTACCATCTCTAAGGAGTGGATGGGGTGGGGTGGAAGGAAGGTGGAGGGAGTGGGAGGAGGCAAGGGAGTAGGAACTGGGATTGGTCTGTAGCATGAGACAGGATTTTGTTTTCAAAAAAATTAATTAATTAATAAAAAGAGAATAAAGTAGGTGTATATAAGTTATTGCCTTGCAGTATACCAGTCACACTGTAGGTATTCACTAATTATGAGTTACAGTCATTTTCTGTTTTGGAAAAACAAACAAACAGATAAATAAGAAAAGTTATTTTACAATTATAGAGCTTCATGAAATTTCCCACAAAAGATACAAGTCTTTCTATCATTTACCAAGAGGCAAAACCTCTCGTTTGCTGACCATGGTTGCGGTATGTGAGTTCATTTACCCTCTGTTATGTTAACATACAGATGCCAGCTTAAACATCACCTGAAGATGAGGATTTTTCCCTGTGGTATTTGTAACATGGGGCTCCTTGTGCCAGTATATGAAAGATATCAAAATATGCTCTGGTAAACTCAACATCAGATAATCAGCCACAGATAATTTGTATGAAGCAGCATCATCATACACTGACCCATCATTTACCTTACTGACCAACCAGAGCATAAACTAGACCATTATTTATAGACTTACCATAAAGCTTTGTGATACATTGCAATTCCTAAGTGATATGCAAATCAAAATTCCTATGCTCTGACTTCTGCTATGCTAAGGGTCTCTCCAATCATGCCCACCACAGTTCTTTTTGTCTTATGTCCAGTTTTACAAACTGGAAGGAAACAGGACTATGTTGGTTCCATAGTCTCTTGGAGGTAATGGTGTACACAAGGAGTCTTGTGATTATTAGAGTAAATGGGAAGAACATTATCCCTGGTGGTAGGAAAAGAATCAGTCATTAAAGAAGAGGAGAAAAGCAATGTATAAAGGGATAATTGAATAGTAGAAGTCATACTGACCTTTAATATATAAATAGGATTTAATACTCTCAAAATAAAGCAAGGGGCTATTTATATTATCATCAGTGAATTGACTAATGACCCATAAATTATTACTAAGACCAAGTTCTACCAAAATAAGAGTTTTCTAGCAGATGGCTGCATATTCAGCCATGCCCACCTACAGACCCATGTCCATCCCATTGCCACAGACACAGGAACATGTACATGCTCATAAAATGAGACAGAAAAATATTAAGTGTGTAACATGTGATTATGATTTTTAAGATATTCTATGCACTTATGTGACATTGCTCAGATGATTAATGAAGTTATTACAAGTACTATTCAAGAAAGTATGGTAGCCATATGTAATACAAATTAATCCCTTTTTAAAATAAATGGCTGCTTACCAGATGTGGCACTGAAACTATGTATCATGGCAATTAAACCTTCAGAATACTCAGAAATAACCTAAATAAGGAATGGATGAAAGTTAGAAAAACAATATTTTTTTCATATGAGACATAAAATATGATCTGAATAACAGCGAAGAAACTTCCGTCTTGGATGAAATAAGCAAAAATTGTAAAAATGTCAATTTCCCTCAAGTCATCTCCTTAATGCCGTGGCACTCACGTGAAAACCCTAATGTGCTTTTAAAAACCTTGACAATCTGATAATAACTTTTACATGGAAGAAGAAATTCATGGGAACAGGCAGAAACGCTATTGAGTAAGAATAATGGAGGAAGATTGCTTTGCCAGATATGGAAATTTAAGGTAAACCTCTAAGTAATTAAAATAGTGTGCTTGGGCTAAGAGGAGCAACTGATACATCATCAGAGAACGATAGAAATTCAGGAGAGCTGCCCACATGCATACATGTAGGTTTCACAAAGCTTGTATTTCTCAGCAGAGGGAAAGATAGATTATCCACCAATTGATTTGACATTTAGAAATGAAATTAAGAGCAACCTGAAGACTCTTAAGTAACATCAAAAAACATGGCTGAAAAAATACACTGACAGGACTAGATGGTGGAATAGGAGGGGGATTCAGAATAATCTTACAATTTGGAGGCAGAAGAGAGGGATGAGTAGGTTAGAAACAACACAGTTGAAATGGAAAAGCTGAAAATTAGCCAAACAAAAACACCATTTAACTTATGTTTAATATAAACATTAAAATACTTTGAGTTTCGAAATTATGGGTATGATTTTTTTAAAAAAAATCATATCAATCAAATTGTAAAGCTTTGTTTATAAAAGATAGCAAAACAAGGGCTGTGGAGCATCTTCACCAGCTTGCTGCTCGATCCTTCAGCTGGCAGGGTGTCGTCACCAGCTTTTGGCTCTGTCCTTCAGTTCCCAGAACCCACGTGGGATGACGTGGAACCACCTTGAGCTTCCATTGCAGGGGATTGGAGTCTCCCTTCTGACCTCACACTACCAGGCATGGGGCATAGACTCACAAAGACACTCCTATACACATAAATAAAAATAATAAAAAATCTGAATCAAAAACCTGTTATGAACCAGCTCGGCATGGGAGAATAAACATATTTAAGTCAAGGGTGAGGATGCAGACTCTTATTAGGAAAGAAAGGCAGACTTTGAAAAGATGTTCAGTTTTATATTATACGCACAAAGAATTTCATAAAATAGGAACTTATCCATTTCTGAAAATGAAATGATCAGCTGCAACATTTTTTTCTGTGCAGTTAGTAATTTCTAGGCTTTCCTTGTTATAATAACTCAGAGCTTCTTTTTGCAAATACCACCCACATGGAAAATGAGTGAATTTGACTGACAGAAAATAATGTAACAGAGACAAAGGTTTGTTTGGGTCTGGAAATACACAAGTAATTTTGACGATTCCAGTTCTCTATTTCCCATGTTGTGTGCAGTACCTATTTGCAGTATAAATCCTGAAACAGAGAGGAAACATTTAGCAAACTTTACAGTAATTTGAGAGAACCATTTTCACTCCTGTTGAATTTAGTGAGCTAAGCCTGTGGCTTCTGCTTTTTTTTTTTTTCTATTTCATTTATTTCTGCAACTCATGTTTACGGTTTTTTATAAAACAGACAATCCCTTTTATCCTGCTTTCTTCTTTCCATTTTCCCTTGCCTTTGCATCCCTCTCTCTCTCTGCTCCTCTCCCCCTTTCCTTCTCCTGCTCACTCTCTTTTCCCCTTATCTCTCTCCCATTCAGTGTTGCACGTGGTGGATGAGTTAGATGCAAAGGCTTTGGAAAACAGAGCCATACGAGGAACACTGGCGATCACAAGACTGACTAGCAACCAGAGGCCAGAGACCTGTTATGTTAAATGAGGGCTTGTAGTAAGTAGGCAAATAAGCAAATATATGTATATATTGAAAATAATGGCGATGAGTTTCTTACTACCAGAGAAGGTATGGCATTTATGACCATGGAAAAGGCAGAAGACTAGAAAGAATTATTGCATTGAATTAAAACTGTGGACACGGGTGTGAATACAGTAATTTATTGCTTTTATCCGGACCATGATGGGGATAGACACAGAAACAGCTGACTTGAGCTAGTGGGAGCTCACTGACTCAGGACTTATAGTCGGGGAACCTGCATAGGACCACACTAGGCCCTCTGAATGTGGGTGGCAGTTGTGTTACAGGGACAGTCTGTGGGGCTACTGGTAGTGACCAGTACTTATCTCTAGAACTTGAACTGGCTTTTTGAAGCCCATTCTCTTGGAGGGATACCTTACTCAGCCTAGATGCACAGGGGTGAGTCTTGGTCTTGCCTCAAAGTGATATGCCAGACTTTGTTGACTCCACATAGGAAGTCTTACCTTCTCTGAGGAGTGGATGAGGGGCGAAGGTCGGGGGAACAGGAGAAGGAGAGGGAGTGGAACTGGGATTGCTATGTAAAACAAGAGAAGATTGTTTAAAATTAATTAATTAAATAATTAAAAAAGAAAAAACAGTAATATATATAGATATTAAACACATGTCCGTAAAATTACATATATGTGTGCTTATATGTATATTACATACATAGAATATATATGATATTTATTCAGCATGGTTATGCATGTTAAATCATTATATAAATAACTATCAAATTATCAATGCAATTATGATATGTATACCTGCTTATAACACAAATATTTCTAAATTATTTAACATGCATATTATATTAATATATGTATTCATTAATACATTTCTTTAAAATATTCCTCAACTATTATAGGTAATAAAAATTTGCATATCATTAATACTCTATGTATTATGTTGCATTATGAAATGTACTATGCTTTGCTTCATAATGTGCTACTATTTCACGAGTATTAATATACATAATTTTATTTGTATAGTATCATGTAAATATACATTTTGTAAATATTTTATATACAAACATATATTTTACTATATTTTATCACTGAGAGGCTTGTTATTAATAACTGGTAGCTGACTAGCTAAAATTGTGTTTGGAAAATAATGATCTAAAAGATTTGGGAATTTAATTGGAAAAGATTTTCTCTGAAAAGCCAAGAGTGAGATGTCCCTGCTTCACAGCCTCTGGAAAATTCTAGGTGCTTACCACCTTGCTTATGCTTACAGATATGTTGTGACAAAGCGCCTGGCAGAAACAACCCTGCAGGCAGAAACAATATATATTTTAGTGTGTGTTCTCAGACCTGTTAGGTCACCATGCCTGGAGGGATACAATAGAGCAGGGTAACTCGGTTCATGGCAGCCAGGAAGCAGAGAGGTGTATACAGGGAGTGGACAGAGGAACATATAGCCTCTGTGATTCCATTTTTCCTTTAATACCCCCCACCTTACCTCATACCTTTCTCCCAACAATATGCTTGTATTATGGATCTCTCAAGGGGTTAGCTCATTCTCTAGGTCAGGGACATGGTGATTTAGTCCTCTTGAAAAGACCCTCAAATACCCACTCAGAGGTTTGCATTCCTTATCAGATAAACATGAGGAACAATTTCACAGCAGTGTGGTAGATCCAATGTGCTAGAGAAATAAGGGTTGGTGGCACAGACTGAAATTCTAGCATGTGGAAAGCCAAAACATGGAGATTGTGAGTTCAAGACCTCTCTAATCTAAAATAGTCAGTTCAAAGTTGTGTGGAGCTACGTAGCAACATTCTGTTTCTCAAAGAGCGTGAGGACTATGTCTGAATGCTTGCTTCAAAGCAGGCATGGAAAAATGTATGCTATGAGGGGCCCAGGAATGATCCCAAAAGCTAGTTCCCATGCCAAGAGCTGAAAATGATTATATTTGTCTTCTGTATTTGGGGTTCACTGTCAAGTTCTGGTTTGGGGGAAAAGACGAGGGACATTATTTTCTCAGACTTCACTCACATGTGGGGAGAAGAGGATCTTGAGGCAGCCCCAGGAGCTTTCTTTTCTTTGGAGAACACTGCCTTGACTTCCGCTGGTGAGACCCAAGAGCAAGCCTTCTGGAAAAACAAACGAATAAAACAGTTCACTTCTGGGGTTCTTACTTCTAGGGAAGGAAAACGAGCCCTAAATAAAATGCAACCCGCCTAGCAGTAGAAGGAAATCAGAAGGTGAAATAGAAAAAGCATCTTTTGAAGTTGCATCTTTAACAACATTCTGTTGTGGAATAGTGTCAGCCAAGTTTCTGTTCACAGAACTCTGGGGGCTTATATGCCTCCGAAGGAGATGCATGTAAATCAGTTCTGAATGCTATTACAAAATTCCTTAGGCTTGCTAATGCACAAGCTACAGGAATTTGTTGTCGGGGCTCAGAAAGTACAAGATCAAAGTGCTAACAGTACCAGTGACCAGCGGGGACAATTTCTCATGAGATTGCCTTCCTGTTGAGTCCTCCAAAGGCCAAAAGGTCGACAGGCTTGCTCTAGCCTTCTTAAGGCCCACAATGCCCATTTTGAGTGAGCACAACCCAGGAAGTTCTCTCAAGAGATAAGGTGGTTTGAAGCATGGATGTTAAACCATAAACATCACCGTTGATTGCACTCAATAGCCTTCTAACAGTGAGAGGAAGATAAAGAAGCATGAAATACCCCTGTTTAATAACTTCTTAGCTAAGTTTATTGTTGTGTAGAAAGAGAGTAGGAGAAAAGAGCAGTATCCACTCAAGTAGAAGAGCTTTAGAAACCTTCACATGATTCAGAGGCTTGATCCTTCCCCCAAATTAATGTGCCAAACTGTTGATTCCCCACAGGAGCCCTTACCTGTTGGGAGGAGCGGATGGGGGGGGGGCTGGTAGGGGAAGCAAAGAAGGAACTGGAAGATGGGTGGGAGGGAGAACCTCGGTTGAAATGTAAAATGAATTAAAAAAATAAATAAATGTTTTTAAAAAAAGAAGAAATCTTCCCAGGAGGCTGAAGAGGAAAGTACCTTCCTTTAGTACTAACCAGCGCCTGTGAGGCGACTCATACAGCAGATAAACAGGGCATCCAGCAAGTGGCTTGAGAACTCTTCCTAAGGCAGCTTGAACACCCAGTGAGCCCCCGTCACATGGAAAGGAATAGCTAAGACTTTGTGACACAGAAGAACGTCACTGCTCTGTTGTCCCAAACAAGTGGGTCAGCAAGTACCAATATTACTGTCCCTAACAAAGCAGTCAGTAAAACTGGGAGTCTAGGGAGCAATGATTTCTTTAATAGGCAGTTTAGGAGAAAAGAAGACAAGAGATAGATAAGGTGGCAAGTCACTCAGGGTCTGCCTGGGAAATTATGGTACCCAATACATTCCCGCAACATCTGCTTCTTTACCAAATATACACTTATTAAGGACCTGCTATGCGGCTGTCTTTTTGTCTTAGCAAGCGGGAAAGTGGAATAAAAATGAAACCATAAGAACACAGAAATGTAGACTATGAAATTATTCAGTAAGCACACAAACTCCCAGCCATGTTTGTGCCGCCTTGCCTAGGGTGCAGGAGCTTCATTGGATTTGATTCCTTTAAGCAATAACAGAGAAGCAAGAATAAATGACCTAACATTCACCTTTTGGGGGGGGGGAATATGTACTTTTTTACCAGTCCAGTTCATAGATCAGCCTTTTGAAAAGAAAAACAAAAACTCCTGGCTTCTGTGAAAAGCATTTGATTCAAATATTTTCATTCAGGTTATCTTACTTGTCTTTGTAATCCCAGCAAGTTTTTGACAGCTATCTTATTTACCCTCATATGCAATTAAATGACTCCTTATTTATAAGTGTTTATTTAAATATATCATATAAAATATGTAATATCAACAAATAAAACATAGAATATGCTATATATATTAATAATATATTTATAAGTATATATAATATTTTTCTTTTTACAAATAAATATGTTACATATATAATACATATTATCTATCTAGATAAAAATATATTTTTGTGAAAAGAACTTGGCTTGGGAATCAGAAGCACTTTTTCTGCCTTTGCATCCTCTATTCGTTGCTCAGTGTGATCTTTGATAAAACACCGATTGCTTCTGTATTGTCACCTTTGTACTTCAAGTAGCTGGAAGGAACCTTTCCCTATAGAACGTGCGATAAGCACAGAAAACACAGCGAGTATCTGCGATGATTCTCCCCAGATCCTGACCGGTCTTCGGCTGCGCTCTGCAGGCAGCTCCGGCTCTGGGTTGTCTCTCAAGCTACTTTGTTCTGTGCAGACATATTACCCACTTCCAGAAACTTAACACGCTTTCCCTTCCTCATCTCTGAACAGACAGTGCTTCCTTTTGAGATCCGGGGGCCTCTTACACACAGTACCGCAAAATGTCAGTATACTCAAAAAGCAAAGAAACTTATCTGAAATTAAGCCAAATGGTAACTTACTGCTTTTTATTCTCGAAGTAAACGTGGTGTGGGATGTGAATAAGCTTGCTAAGACTCGTAGGTGGTGCTTGCTTACGTAGATAGTGAAAGAGACAGCTTGAAAGGGGAAACCAAACCTCGTGGCTCACTGTGGTCATTTCAGACAAATGCTACCTCGAAATGCTACCTTCTATCATTGAGTCTAAGATGTTTTGTGCCTCTTGACTGAAAGAGAAAAGCTGCCCTAGGTGGAGGCTCTTGCTTTCAATATCCCGAAAAGCTTTCACCGTGTGATGTATTAAAATATTTAATCACAATCGCATGCTTCTGCCCCTATTTATACAAGTGCTTTATGATGCTGTACATTACAGCCCAACCTGCCTGCTTCTTAATGTGACCTGAGGAGTCAGCCGGCATTTATTACAAATGCGAGGCAGTGTGCTTCTGGCTGGGCAATTAATCACTGACACCAAGGAATTTCTTCTCTTCAGGTGGGGAACCCATCCAAAAACGAAGAAAAATCATCGGGCTAATTAATTCTTATCTGCAAAGAGCAATTAGATAAATGACCTCAAAAAAAGACTTGTCACCCCTAGTGGGACACTCACTTTCTAAATAGGATGTGTCGCAGCCTCTTTTCTCTGGGCAAGTGATACTGTGAAATGGAGATGACAGAAATGAAGGGGAGGGGAACAATGGGGGGTGGGTTAATTAGAATGAAGGCCAAGAAGAGAGAGAGAGAAAGAGGGAGATGGAGAGGGAAAGGCAGAGGCAGAGGGAGAGAGAGAGAGAGGAGTTCCCATGATTCTGTACCCTGCCCTTCTTTCTCTGTGTACACGGATCACAGTCAGGTTTCAGAATTCCATGGAAGAATCTGTGAGGTACACCACTGTCTGTCTTGTTTCCTAAAAATTCAAAGCCATTGGTGAGCTGTGTGCTCTCTTCCTGGTTTGTCATGGCATAAATGTTGAAGGTAGGTGAAACACTACTTAAACCAGGCAAGTATGTCTTCTCTCTCTCCCTCCCTCCCTCCATCCCTCTCTCCTTCCTTCCCTTCCTCCCTCCATAACCTCCTTCCCTCCTCCTTTCTCTCCCTCTCCTCCTCTTCTCCTCTTCCTCTCCCGAGCGCATGTGTGTGTCTCTCTCTCTGTGTATGTGTGTCTGTGTGTCTGTGTGCAGGTACACTCAGCCATGGTCCATGCAGAAGCCAGACATCAACATCAGTATCTTCCTCTCTTTCTCTTTACCTCATTTTTTGAGATAGTCTCTCTCTAAACCTGAGCTTGTTTTATCTGAATGGACAGAGCACCAAGGATCTTGCCATCTTTGTGCCCTACAGCTGGGTTGCTAGCATACATTGCCAGTTCTGGCTTTTTACATGGATGCTGAGAATCAGAACTCGGGTCCTAATCACTTTACAATCTGGGACATCTCAAAAGATTTTTTTTTTGTGGGTTTGATTCTTACATCAGGCCCATGTCTGACACCAGAGTCACAGAGTAGAACACTTTGACCTTAAAGGCTGACCAGCAGGGTTCAAATATTTAGTTGTTCCCAATGGAAATTTCATGTGGTCTTCTAGATAAAGGTGGTTTGGGTATTTGATGTTGTCTTACTTTGGTTTTAAGCTTCATGAGACAAAGTTTCATTGCATATTGCATAATTTGGGCCTTGACTCAAACTTGAGATCTTCCTGTCTGAACCTACTGAGTGTTGAGATTATGAGTGTGGATCTCTGTGTAGATCAGAGTTCACTACGGAGACAGAATGGATGGAATTAACACACACAACAAACAGGATTCTACTAGGTTGGCTTAGAGAATATGTGCTTCCTGGTCCAACAATACCTATTTGCATTTTCGGGAGGCTCTGAATCTAGCAACTACTCAGCCCCCAATGCAAGATTAGATGTCTCCGCAGTCCTGATCTGGTGCTGAAAGACATGTGGATTCACAAACAACCACTGACCTGCAGTCATGTTGGAAGGCTAAAAAAGCTGGGTTCTGATGTCACTGAAGAATGGTAGCAGCAGGTGCAGTATCAGCAGGAAGATACACTCAGTAGGAACGGGTGTGTGGGCAGGCCAAGGTCAACAACTATAACCTTGGACCTCTCTTGAGCACTGCTAGAAGGTATTCTGTCTCTGAGGGAGAGCCTTGGCCCTTTTAGTTTGTCCTTCTAGGAAACAGCACTGAAGATTCACCCTTCCTTGGGAATGTAGTTTAGTTAATTCCAGATCCAATGGAGTTAAAAACCAAGAATAGCTATCCAAGCCACTGTGCCCAGATAGATAAAGTTTGTCCACCTGTTTCAACGTTCTTTTCATGTAGTTTTCAAGAGAAATGGGATGATATAACATCACGGCAAGATGAATTCTGATTGTTTTTTTTCCTTTTTTTAAATTTTGAAATCAAAATATAACCATATCATTTCTCTCCTTTCCTTTATTTCCTCAAACCCCTCTCTTACATCCTTCTCTCATTCCCTTTCAAGTTCATAGTCTCCTTTTCTTTAATTGTTAATGGTGTGTGTGTGTGTGTGTGTGTGTGTGTGTGTGTGATATCACATTGTTAGTCATATATTGATATAGAGATAGATAGATGTGTATGTGACACAGATACAGTTGGCACAGTCCATTCATGTTACTTGTGTGTATAAGAATTCAGGACTAAACATGTGGTATTGGATTACCAGTTAGGGTCTCATCTCTGGGAAAGACAATTTCTCCCACTCTTGGCATTTCTTAGTTGCTCTATATGTAGGCATGGGAACCATGATACCTCCCCTTTCCTTGTTAGCTTGTGTACTGGTAACATCCTCATTCACATCCTGTTGTGACTTGTAGATTTTGTTTGTTTGTTTTCTGTCCTCCTCATCTTCATTTTCCTTGGTCAAATTAATTGACACTCCTAGCAACATACACCAGACTTAACTTGTCTTTGATGACTATAAATGCTTAACCTCTGTTTGACAACTGGATAAGATCTAGAAGGAGAGATGAACGATGATAAATGAGCCTGTTTGGGGGGGCATTTTCTTCGTTAGGTTAATTGAAGTCAGAAGATCTACCCATTATATGTGGCACCATTCCCTAGGCTGAAATCCTGGAGTGGACTAATGGGAGAAAGGCCGCTGAGGCTGGGTATCACCTTCTAGTTCCTACTGCTGAAGCCATGTGACCAGCTGCCTCAGGCTCCTGATGCTGTGACCCTGTTGGACTATGACTTCCAGTGATAACCGAAATAAACCCCTCCTTCCCTAAACTGCCTTTTCGGGGTACTTATTACAGCAACAAGAAAAGCAATGTAGAAGTGGAAGAAGCCAGTGGAGAGTGCGGGAGGTGTCTTCCAGGCTTATTGGGAGGGATTTCCTTCCACACACTGCATTCCATCTTCCTAAGTAGCTCACAGATTATTTTTTTGTTTTAATTCATAAAATCAATAATTGTGTTTAATGTAAAACATTAAATCATGAGGAAAATACAATATGCTACTGAATATAGAAATAAAAAAATATGAAAAACACGAGTTTTTTGGTTCCTCCACTCGGTGGCTGTGTGTTCTGCAGTGAGCTTCAACTTAGATGTCACAAGACTCAAAATTAGCAAAGGTATAGACGGAGGCATAAGGCCCCAGAAAGAAATTGTTCAGACAGATCAGGAGTTCAAGCTTTACATGGGGGGCAGGAGAAAAAGCCCACAGATGGATTCATCCTGCTCAGACCCCTCTGCATCTAGTGGTTCATTCAATGCCTGCCTCACCAAATCGGAAGATGCTCACGGAGAAGCGTTGCTTGCAAGTGGAAACGGTGCTGAAGATGAAATTACTGAAGCAACTTAACTAGCCCCAAGGAGCAAGTTTGCCTGCTTCTTTTTTTTTAAAAAAAGAAAAGAAAAGAAAAAATGCAACAATATTTATTTTTACTATGCACTAGGTAAATATCTATAGGTAACTGATTTATCTTTGTGTGTTTTTTGTGTGTATGCATGTATGTGTATATTGATGTATGTGTGCATGTGTTTATTTGTGTATGTGTGTTGGTAAATGTGTGTATGTATGTGTCTGAGTGTGGATACGTATGTGTGTATGTGTGTGTGTCTGCATGTATATTCACTTCATAATTCGGGTAAGATGATACAGAGACAAAATAGATCTTAAAAAGAATAGGATGTATACTGGAATGTTTTAAGATTTATTTCACCTCAAATAAAAGTTAAACCACTGATTTTAAGTTATCGTTCAGTACTACCCAGAGCTCTATTTATTAAAAAAGGAGGGACACATCCCAAATGTACAAGTTATGCATTCACTCAAAGAGATAAAACTAAGCAGGCTTCTGGCAGTGAAAAAAGTAAGTCTTTATCCAGCTTACACTAGCACAGTAATGCATAGTAAGAGTATGGCAATGGAAGCAATTCATTTCCATTAAGGGAAGCTGCTTAGCGAGGGCTCTGCCTCCGCAGGACTCCCATCAGACTCTTAGAAAGCCAAGGCAGCTTTTCAGTGGGTGGGAAGTGTACCTGCAAATGAGCCTCTTATTAAACTGCAATTCTGCTCCATAAAACTCCACTGGAAAATAGTCCGTGTTGACAGCAAAACATAGGACGTAGTTAGTGTTAACCCCAGGTCCCGTAGTTCCCATTAGTGGCATGTTTTCCTTCGGCGGAGTTACTTCAAGTCTATTCTCTGCACTCTCCTGTTTAGCAAAGAAAAATGCATTGTGTCTCTCCGAATGTTCCATAGAGGAATCTTTGATATTTAAACTTCAAAAATCCAGAAAACGCAGTTTTTGAACTTCTAAGCTGACACACTAGGAGAGAAACCACCACGTGCCAATGGCCGTGATGGCGGAGACAGCTGCCAGTTTCTGGTGTCAGTGGGTGTAGTGTTAACTCTGTCTACTGGAATGTGAGGTGGGGGTTCTTTGGGTGTGTCTGGGAGAGAAGGACCACCCTAAGTGTCCAGCATGTTCCCCATCACCAGAGTCCCCAGAGGTATGAAAAGGATAAAAGGAAGGGGGGCATCCTCCTCTTACTGCTTCCTGATCTACTGAGATAGGAGCAAGACACACTCAGCATGCTTTTCCCATTGTGCTGAAATGCTTCCCCCTTAAATAAATATGATCCAAGATAAATCATTTTTTCTTAAGGTCATGACAATGAGAAAATTAACAAAGACAGTGTCCTGCTCCATCTTGTTTGTATAACAAAGTATTTGAGGCTGTTTTAAAAAAGGCAAAGACTTACTTAGCTCACAGTTAGGAATGTTAAGGAAACAAGTCTAGCACAGTTTGACTCTGTTAGGCACTCAGAGGACAGAATGACATAGCCCCAGGAGTATGTATGAGGTGGTCACATACCCAGGCGGGAAGGCAGAGTGACCGGGGAATGGCTATGGGTGTTCTTTTATAGCAAGTCTCTTCTGGATACTAACTCATGTCTCATGAGAAGGATTCTAATGTCTTCTGAAGGCAGTACCCCCATCCAGACCTAATCACATTCCCAGCCCCACCTCCCCAAGAGCTTGCTAAACACAAGAAGAACTAGAACTCAAATTCAAATCTGTCTATGTTAGCTTAGGAGATCCTTTCATAATCCGCATACCATATTTCTCTCATTATAAGGTAAGATTTCTTCTAGGAAAGAAAGGCATGCTATTCAATATATTTGGAAAATGCAGAATAAAAAGAAGTTGGCCATGTTCATCAAGGAAGAAATTCAGTCATTCTTTTAATAAATGATGAATCAGGTAAAATTTCTTTATAGTTATGGATGCATCTTCTTAGATCAACAGCAACATAGTATTTATTGGTAAAGTAATAAATTATTTCTTATGTAAAGTATAATTCAGATGTCTTCTACTGCTCTTTCTAATCAGCATTAAAACAGTCCCAGCAACTGTGATGTTAAGAAAATCAAAATCAGCTAGGTGGTGGTGGCGCATGCCTTTAATCCCAGCACTCGGGAGGCAGAGGCAGGCGGATCTCTGAATGTTCGAGGCCAGCCTGGTCTACAAGAGCTAGTTCAGGGACAGGCACCAAAGCTACAAAGAAACCTTGTCTCAAAAAAAAAAGAAAGAAAGAAAATCAAACTCAAAATACAGTGGCTTAGCTCAAAGCTTTTCATTCTTTGTCATGTAAAATCTTACAGTTAGTGTCTACAGAGAGTTACTGAAACTCACAAGCCATTTAATATCCACAGTCACTAAGTCAACACACATACCTCAGTTGTAGTTTGATCCTTTTTATACTGTGGGAAAAGTAGCCAAAAGACAACAAAAGGCACAAAGAATCTTGGAAATATTGCACACATGCTTACTAAAGAATTTATAAAATGCTATCAAATGATATTAATGACACTGTAAGTTAAAAAGAGAGATAATGTTAGGAAAATCATCAGAGAGATATCAGATCCCCCCACATTCACCAAAAACTTAAGATAGCCTAACTTAAACTGCCAAGCACAAAATTAAATCCCATCACTTCAAATGTGTCAATAAATCAAAATGAATCAATGGTCTATATAGAAAATCAAAAGGTCATATACTTACTATCTAGAGAATCCTGGGGGTGGGGTGAAGCAAGAGGAGAACACCCACTGAACACATCATCAGATGCTGCTTTGCCTCTTACTTCTGACTGATCCATAACTATCATTGAAGTCTCCATTTCACAGTGTTGTCCAGTGTGGTGGCCATGCTGCTCTCTGCTGTGTAATCACACCAGGTCACAGAGGACCTCCCTCCCATTGGCACTTTCCACTCATTCCCCCTTTAACCCTGGCCTCTTGCAAGGCACGTACATCTGCTGTCTATATCTATGGCTTTGCCAACTCAGAGCATTTCCAGCCCAATAGGGACACAGAATATAATCTTTCATGCATGGTTTCTCTTGTTCAGCAGGGTGTTTTCAAGTGTCATCTGCAATATTGCCTGTGTCTGTATTGCCTTCTTCTGCATGGCCCAATAATATTCTGTTGGCTATATCACATACTCTTAATACTGTAATCAACAGGTTGATTTTGGTTGTTCCGATTATCTTGGTGTTATAAATTATGCTACTGTTTGCATTCTTGTTCAGTGGTCCTTTGAATCCATGGCTTCCACATCTACTGATACAACAAACTACAGGTGGAATTTTTTTTTTAAAATTGCACAAGTACTGTACATGTGCAGACATTTTGATCCTGCAATATTTTTTTCTTTTCATAGTAAGAGATTTTAACTGCTCTTCTGCCCAGGATAGCCCTAAACTCCTGGATCGGAATCATTCTCTTGGCCTCAGTCTCCTGAGTGACAGGGACTACAGGGATGCACTATACACAGCTTGACTCGTGCTTACTCCTTAAATAACACATAATAACAATTAACAGCCTAGAATTTATTCTCCATTAGGCAATAGAAACAATGTAGAGGTTATTCAGAACATACATCTGGGGGTGCATAGGTTTTTGTGCAAATACTGCATCTTTACAAAGAGATTTGGGTGCATGTAGATTTTGGGTCCCATGTGGGGGTATGTTCGAATCAGTTGCTTGTGGATACCAAAAGGCAATTGCACATGTTGTGTGGACACAGTTGAGCACAGACCTAGGAATGAAGTGGATGGGCTACATGCTAATTCTACGTGTCACTCTTTGAAGAGAAACCAAACTGAACCCCGTAAGGACTGACATTTATGTTCCCATTCACAATGAGCAACACTTCCAATCTCTCATATCATTTCTCAAACATTTTCTTTCAGAAATTTTCAGTTTCAGGTCTTTAATTAAAGTATTGTACTTTTAGTTCATTTTTATTCAGAGTGTGAGAAGGGGTGCAGATTTCATTTGGTTTTAGTTGTTCATGACCATCTTTGCATACATCATCTGTCTGTGAAAGAACCACTGACATACATTTTCAAATAATCACATGTAACTATACGGTTCAAGGTCCTTTGTAATGAGCAAATTCATAAATATATAAATAAAAATGAATATACAGAAAACTTTTAAAAGTTTGTATTTTGTGCATATGTATATAAATGTGCATGTATGTGTACATTTGTGTATGTATATATGTGCATGTATGCATATGTCTGTATAGGTGGACATGTGTGTGATTTTGTACTTGTGTGATAGGTAACAAATATATACTGACAATCCATACAGATTAAAGTAGACTTTCCCAAAATTAATGCAGGGAAACTGGTTATCTAAATAAAGGAGAATAAATAGATCGCTACACCACAGTGTAGAAGTCAGTCAGAAATTTTCTGTAAGTGAATGACAAAATTGCATAAATTATAAAAAGGGGGGGATATTTTAGAGTAACAAGATATACTAGCATTACTTGAATATTATCTTAGAACTCCAAATATAAAAAAGGATCGATTTCATCTATTTAAAATATAAATCATAGATCCATCAAAAGATATCAAAATAATTAAAATATCAAGGCAGAAATCCCATAATCACACAAATGCACACATACAACAAATTGACAAGTCAAATATCAGCCTCCCAGCAGATAAATTCAATTTCATAAACCAGGTAATATGAATGATCAATACACACACGGACAAAGTTCAACCTCACATGCAAATTAGACAATGAAACTATAATGATAACAAGATACTTTTTACACAAAATTAGCAAATATATATATATATAATTATAAAATAGAAACAGAGCAGTAGCCAGAACATATATAAATTCATCTAAAATGAATTCCTAACTGTATAGCGAAGGGTTCTCATTGGGGGGCAATTTGGCATCATGGAAGAGAGCCACAGGGCATATTTCAAAGTTTTTCTATTTCTTTTCTAGCACATATTAAGATAAATAGAAACTAAACCACACAAATATCAAGCAAAGAAAGAGCAGATGAGTAATTATGTCGTTCAGTAACAGTGCAATAGTGAGAACACAATTGCAAAGGTTTACAAGGGGAGAAAAATAATAGGTCTTAATATTTTAATTGTGAAGAAAAAATCCAACTACCAATTGCATATAAGATTTCTCTAGTGTTCAAAATCACCTAAGGAAACAATGCATTTTTAAGGGAACAAATGTGTATTTCTAAACTAAATGGCAGAGAACACTGACAGAAATGCACAATTCTGAACAGTAATTGCCTCTGATATCAAGAAAGTGTCAAGTGGAGACACAAAGCTTCCAAGATACGCTTCATGATGGGAACTTCCAGATCTTTCACTTAGTTGTACATTTTATTACTTTTTAAATAATACACTACTTTTACAAAATTTAACAAAAATAATTACTGAGAGAGTTTGGGAATAGATATTGTCCTGATTCTTATTATTAAATATGCAGTTATTTAAATTCATCGGATTAAATCAAAATCAATCCTGCTTAACCATGTCATTCTGTAATTGTTATCATTGTCACACGATTAATCTTATATAATACAAAAGCAATGAGGATTTGTCCCCTAAATCCTGAATTTAGCTAATTGCAAAATGAAAGAACAAATTGAAAGAAAAAAAAACAGTAAAATTAACACGCTGTCACATAATTAACATTTGTTAATATTGTCTTAATAATATCGTTTTAAAATTCTTTTGCTATGATATGTTACAATCTGTCTCCCCCACCTCTGTCTCCTCTCTTTCTCTGTTGGTCTGTCTTGTATGTTTCTCTCTCTCCCCCATCTCTCCCTCCCTCCATCTCTCGTGTGTGCGTGTGTGTGTGTGTGTGTGTGTGTGTGTGTGTGTGTGTGTGTGTGTGTGTGTGTGTGTATTTGGGTCAGGGTTTCACTATGTAGCTCAGGTTTGTCTGAAACTCATCATTATCCTGCCTCAGCCTCCTGAATGTTGTCACTCCATGCCCATCATTCTTTTGATGTGATCTATGTCATCCTCATCAAGTTGGGCTCCTGGGCTTTTGGCTGGGCCCAGGAATCTCTCAGAACTGCCCCATTTGCTGTCTTCACCTGCTTCCCTCTGTTCACTGGGTTTCCTAGAAACCAGTTCAGCAAATATTGATCACAAACTTTTCACCGACAGTAAACCCATAATTTTGACGCCATTCCTGGTGTTTGATAATTTGTTGAAATTGTTTGTTGAAATTGTTTTTTGATTTAGGGGCTTCAATATATCTATCATAATTTGTTTTGGGGGAATGGAACTCAAGTGAGTGAATGTCTCTGTTTGATTTAACTAATTTGTTCAAAATTGACTGAAAATCCTAAGACTGCCTACTGCATCTTCCTCCTCTTCAACTTCTAGTTGCATCTAGTGAGTGTAGCTGCTTTATCTCATTTGATGAATGGCATTACACCAGATACCTGCACACGTAGATGCGGGCACACAGGAACTGGATAGAAATAACGTGGAATGGTGGTAGGCAGAGACCTGTGGGTGAACAAGTCCACTGACCTCAGATCGGCCTCTGCTTTTCAAGGTTACCATCCTTGTCTGAGAGCTCTTCACAAGCATTGTTGACTTTCAGAGAACAATCTTCCCTCTGGCTCCACTCAGAGTCCCCATCCCTTCCAGAACAGGGGGGTTTGGAGGGCCTTATGCTTCAGTGGCTGAAATGATTAGAGCTGACTCAAACACTCCTGGCAGGCCTCAGAGCTCCATGCTCAGCCCGACTTATGTAAACATTGTCCCGATGACAGCATTCTCCTACCCCATCTGCAACTGCAAGGGAATCCATTATTTTTCTCATCCCGGGGGAAAGGAAAGGTCTTGGGCGTCATTACTCCTAGGCAAATGTAACTGATTCCAGCACATACCCTAATTTGCTTGCCATAATTATAGGGCACTCACCCGCTTTGTTATTTCTAACTCCCCTCTTCTTCTTCTCTCTTTCTCTCTCTCTTTTTGTTCTTATCAATAATAAATGGAGCCCGTGAATCACTCTGCTGTAATATTTGGATATTATGAAAATGCTCATAATAACAAGGTAGCCTCAGCAACACCCTGCCCTGGCTTTATCAGCTGGTCCAATGCTGTATTAGGGCAGCCAGTGAGCAGTTCAAGCAAATTGGTTATGTTAATGTCCTGCAGTACTTGCAAAAGATGAGGAGTTGGCGATTAATTTTTTCAAGCTTCAGGCCGACAGGCAAATTTATATTCCTCCCTCTCCATGGGATCAAGTTTAGAGGAGGTTAGGGAGGAGAGTGGGCTTCAAGTAGCTTGCCAGGATCTAATTGAATGATGCTAAATAAAGCCAGGAGAAAAGGGGGACGAGGGGAAAGGGTGCTCCCCACAATGGGCCAGCGGTGCTCCTCCCCATTCATTCCACTGACAGGATTTTTGCAACTTAAACCTGTTTTATTAATTATGTTTGACATTTCCTTAATTAGTTTCATTTACATCCCATCAGCCTCTACCAGACGACTGCCCCATAGATCATCTCACCAGAGGAGCGTGATGCCTACAGAATCCTAACAACAACAGAATATTCTGTTGTAACGTACAGGAGTTTAGTGAACATAGCTTTCCATTTTACATGGTTTTGTGGAAAGAGTAGGGAGCAGATCATCTGGGAGTTTGCTGGGAGTTTGCTTTCTGAATTTCCGAGACCCTAAGGATAAACCAGGATAAAGGCAAAACCATCTACAATGCAAAAGCAACTTGTGCATTTCTCTGTGTGTGTGGTACGTGTGCGTGTAGGTTCACATAGACCAATTTGTCACCTAAACACAGGTTTTAGTAAATACTAAAATATAATGAGGTGAGGTGGGGAGTTTCCTGAGTGGTTAAGTGCTTGATTTGCAATTGTGAGAAATAGAGTCTGGATCGGAGAACACAGTTGAGAAATGTTTGGGTAAGTTAGACCACCTTTAACTCTAGTGTCCACTGGAGGGGACAGGGGTCTCTAGAGCAAGCGGGTGAGATGGGTGACATGTACCATCAAGTTCCGTCCTCAAATGAGAGGCCCTTCCTTCATAAACATCATAGAAAGAAATCTAGAGTCCCCTGATGTCAGCTTCCAGTCTCCATACATGTGCAATTATGTATTCATGCATGTAAACACGTCTCCAAATGCACACCACAGACACATGAAAAAATTCTGGTAAACAACAGTTTGAAAGATACTAGTCTGAATAAATGAAACATGGATTGATTTTCAGGGTCCCTGCAAATACTCTCTTTGGTCTCTGGAGCCCAGTTTGGGTGCTTATTCCTTATCTTAGAGCCCAATCTACACCAGGTACAGAGACAGAATTAATAAATGAATAAACTAAAAGCCTATGGTCCGTATCTTATCTGCTCCAGTTCACCTGTGACTGTCAGGCCTCCAGCCACTTTCATTTGCCACAAGAGTGCAGAGTGGCATAGTATGTAAAACCATCGTGCATAATATGTACAGGGAGCATGCAGTTATATGTGTTCATATAAACTATTACTTTTGTTGGCACAATTGATATTTATGCCCCTGGGTCGTGGTAGATAGGGTTTCCTTGCAGTGTTCTTGATGCCTGTTATTGAGAGCCTGTGTGTTATGAGTCCAACACGAAATCAAGACTGTTTGCAAAAGGATTTGTTTTGTCTTGTGCTCCCACCTGAACTATGGTTCCAAAACAGTGCTCCATGCACAGAAACAACATCTTCCTGATGCCAGTTATTTTGGTTCAGGTTCTTGGATTGAACACATATGTACCTACACTTAAGTCATTAGCCGCTTTGCTTGGATCCTGACCACACAGGAACTTCCCCTTTTGTCCACTATCCTTTCTCATTTGCCTTCTTCCTACCCAGGCCAATAATGATACTTGCATACAATTTATATTCCAAATCAATATGAGACGAATATTGTTTGCCAAATAACTGGGGTTTAAGACTTCGTTATTAATGGACATTGTCAGTGACAACAGAAAGTCATGGCGAATGAAATCGGTTTGATTGCCACTGCCAGCTAAGCGTACATTCCATTCCCCCAACATTCTCATTATCTTTACTGAAATTACAGCATAGGGTTATGACAGCAATTGGTTTTGTAATGTTTTATTGAACAGTGGCGTTTCAAGGCAGAGTCATGAGGCTGCTCTTTCGGGCCTCACTGTTTCAGGCAGGGCTTCTGAGCTAGATGTTGGTGCTGCTTCTGTGTAATGAGCACAGCATGCACCTCAATTAATTGGTAACTTCTACTTAGGTTAATCCATAATACACTAATGAGCACCAATGAACCAGTGTTATCACATAATTCATTACTGTATATATAAGCTTATATGTATGATCTCTTATTTCTCTGACCACCAAACATTCTCCTCTTCACAATCAGTGCTCCTTTAGAGGTTTTTTCCATCTTAGAGAAATGAATGATTCTCATTTGTTAACCATCTCTGGAAGTGCCTTGTCATCGATTCCCATCTTCTTTTTAAAAAGCACATTCCCTTTTCTGAATTTTTATTAATAATAAAATCTATTTAATCATATTCATGTTTGATTTTTTACTAAGGAAAATTGAAATAAAAAGAAAATTTTAATTTTCAAGGTATTCTAATTATATTCCATTTTAAAGCTCATTTTCACTACTTGAAATGCTTCCATGAGTCATGGGTATTCCTTCATAATTTCTTCCTTTATTAGGCTATATTGCAAATACCCTTAACCTATGATGGACAAAAAAAAAACAAAAAACAAAACATTCTTTCTGTCCCAATATTTCCAATACCAGTTTGAAAACTTGGTTTTTGGTGATTTTAGTGGCAAACGATTACCAGTCCCTGAGGGCTGGGCCAGATGTTTCCAAGTTCTGGAAGAACTGGAATAAAAGCACATGGAGATTTGCCAGAGTGGAAAGGGAACTTTATTTGATGTAAATCAATAGTGTGGGTCTGACCTGTCAAGAGGAACATTGGGCCGCATGAATACAAGGGTCCTCAGGACCCCAGTTACTACTAAGTCTTTACTTTCTGGGATTCAGGAAAGGGGGAGTTTGGATGCCAAGGTGCAGCCTATTTTGAATGATAGATTTAGGCTGTTTCTCTCTATACATGTCCTTCCCATAACTCACCAGGTCTTAATCATCAGCTTGCCTGATTAGCATAGGCATAAGATAGCAAATAGGTTTCTCTTTCCCCCTTAAAGTTCTCCTAGAGAACAGAGTTTGTCTTGCTATATATGCACCTCAATTGGTAGGCCAGATTGGATCCCTTACTCTCACACCTGGAAATAACTGGAACACAGCTGAATAGAATTTGTCTAAGTTGGAAAGTTGTTAAGGGGAAGAGAAACATTCACCTGGTCAGTGTGTGTGTGTGTGTGTGTGTGTGTGTGTGTGTGTGTGTGTGTGTGTGTGTATTTGGGTGTATGTGTGTTTGTACCTCAATGAAGTTAGGGGTTCTCTTTTACTAACAGTTTTATTTGGAGGTGTGTGTGTAGAACAGTAACTGCAAATAAGGGTTTTAGGCCAACAAATTCATTACCAAGAGAGGGGTGTGTACATATTCCAAACCAAGTGGAGTTCCAAGTTGATTTAGCAATATTCTGTGATGTGAAAGCGTTTCTTAAAATAAACACCTTTTCTCCCAGAGTTTGGTCGTGGTATTTTATCTTAGCAATAAAAAACTTAACCAAGACACTAGCACTATGGAAAATCCATGCACCACAGATCAAACACAGTCATCCTCGATTGTCAGGTAGAGAAAGTGGGGCATTCATGTTCATTGAGAATCGCTGACTACTTCTTATGTTCCAAAGAAATTAAAGAATTTTTTTTTATTAACTTAGGGACAGAGACTATAGACCTCAAAGTAAAGTGATAAAAACACAATAAGATTACAAAACAACACAACAACAAAACCCTCTCAAGTTCTCAAAACTACAATTTCTTAAAACTGACTGCAGGGTTTGAACTGGAATTTGAATTTGTGCCTGCCTAACTGCAAGATCCTATCTTTTCTGCTACATTGTGAAATATTCGTCATATTGGAAGGTAACAGCCATATTAACATTGTCACAGCTCAGGGTAGCAGAGATTGAAAATGAGATCAGAGACTGCTTATGATATGTTTCTAGAAGTACAGTGAGAGCTAATATTCGTTGGATACTTACGACATGTGAGGCCAACCGCACCTCCCATGTTAGATAGCACTATGATCTCCATTGCACAAAGTGGAATGCAAAGCCTGAGAATTTGGAATCCTTACCAAAGTTACAGCACAAAGAAAGGGCAGTAGCCTGCTCTGACTCACACAGTGTCTGGAAGGTGTGTCAGAAGGCGCCCCAGCTGCTCTGCACTGTAAGAAATGGAAATACTTTTGAAATCTCTATAACTGAGTTCACTTTGACAAGAATGCCACTGCTTCCGGTATTTTTTCGGCTTTTGTATGTCGTGATGCACTAAGTGGTGAGAAGCATCTCATGCTAAGTCAGTGCCCAGCTCTTCACTTCCATGTGACCGTTTGAGTCTTCTTTCATTAAGGACAGCAGAAGGCAGAATGGCAAAGTACTGGCAGTTACTCAACAGAGTAGCCTGTATAAAAAGATGGTGGGGCAGGGGAGGGACCAAAGAAGGCAATGAAGACTAAGGGGAGGAGAGGAAGAGCGAAGGTAAATGGAGTAAAAGAA
This sequence comes from Ondatra zibethicus, assembly GCA_004026605.1. Taxonomy (NCBI): domain Eukaryota; kingdom Metazoa; phylum Chordata; class Mammalia; order Rodentia; family Cricetidae; genus Ondatra; species Ondatra zibethicus. Next base: position 133,997 of record PVIU01000313.1, read on the forward strand.
ATTCAGGGAAGAAATGAAAACAGAAGTGTCCTCGTTTGATTCTCACTTACTATCTTATAACACTGACCAACAGCTCTGAGATGAAAGGGCTTATTTCTCGGGTCACATTCACTCCTTCAGAGAGGGAAGTCATGCAGGAATTCAAGGCGGGAATCTGGAGGCAGGAACTAAAGCAGAGGCATTGGAAGAATGCTAATTACAGTTTTGTGCACTATGGCTTGTTCAGCGGGCTTTCTTAAACTTACTTCCTAGGTCTACCTGCACAGGGGAGCTCTACCCACAGTTGGCTGGGTCCTCTCAATCAATCACTACGAAAATATTGTACAGATGTGTCCATGGCCCAGGATGACAGATACAATCCCTCAAACGAGGTTCCATCTTCCCAGGGGACCCTATGTTCTATCAAGGTGACAAGAACCAGCCCAAGAAGGAAGAGGAGAAGGAAGGAGCATGAAGAGGGAATGGGGAAGGGGCGAGCGGAGGAGGAGAGGGAAGGGGAGATGAGTGTAGCTATACAGAGGAAGGCAGCAATCACCTATGAAGCTGTATGTAGTTCTGGGCACTTACCTGCCACTGTCCAGAAGTTTGTTGTTACCACTGACATCTTCTTTAGCCAGGTGACCCGCGTGTTCCAATATCACACCACGGAGGTCATTTTCTGTTCACTATTTCTATTTCAGTAATTCTGTTCTACATTTGTATTTAGAGAAAGTGCTTCTTAAAAAGGCACTTCCATCAAGGGAGGCCAGTCAGAGGCCAATTAGGAGACCACATGGAATGTGAAAAACACAGCTCAGGTCACGATTCCAAGGCCGTTAAGGCCTCTTCATTGAGGTCACGGCAATAAACTTAAATAGTCTGCTTCTGTACCAGACAATTATATGCTGCTTTCTGACATCCCTCCCGAGTCCTTCATGATGCAAGTTCACTACACAGAGTTTTAAGTGCTCGCTACCATCCATTCTATACCTGAACGTGGCCTTAGTTCGGTTTCTGAATGCAGTGAAATTCAACATCTATCTTCTGGCACTTCTAGAAATCTGACTGAGAACAACAGTGTTGATTCAGCCACAGCCAACATGCTTAAGCTCCGCTCCATCTACCCAGGAACTATCCACCTTAAAGCTGAGACACTAGCCAATTCTCCCAATAGTCTCCCAGTACAAATTGCATCTACCTTGGTTTTGTTTCAGGACATTATAAACTCCTGGGACTCTGTTTGGTTTGTAGTGACTATGTACGAGGTGTTCTGGCAATAGTGTAAAGGAAAAAGAATGATAAAAGACGTAGACATTGGGCCATTATCTAAGCTCCGGTGAAGACCACAGAACATTTCTTTTTCACACCAAGCTAAAATATTCAGATCAAATGGCTATGAATGTATAAACTGGACAAGGGTTTCAGGAGCAATGGGTTTTCTGTCCTTTCTTCTTTGTTTTGTTTAGGTTACTAATCTTGTAAGCAACTTGAAGAAAAAGGCCCAGTTGAAATTCTTAGGAGTTTATGGTAATCTTATTAAAAAATGGTTTGGCAGTGAATTTTTTTCTTTTGCATCTCCCCTCCCCCCCGCAAACAGTCTTTCACTCTGTCTCCCAAGACTTTATAAAGAAATTAAGGAAGAATCGCGGAACAGTCTAGGTGCTCTGGGAAACTCTACAGTGTTGGCAGGGGGACCTGTTTTTCATTTGGGGAATAGAGTTTTCCACACCCAGGGAAGTGCTTTTGCAATTATTAAGAAGCATCCCAGAGGATTAGAAAGTACCCAACATTTCCTCCGTGCCCTCAACAATTTGGGGTGTGAGTATATGATGTCTAACTTGCTTAGGTTACATCCTGGGGTCACTGATGGCCCCCAGCGCCCACTTCTCACACAATGCTAAGATGCCTTCGCTCCTGCAGCCTTGCTTCCACATCCAGAAGAGGCAAAACCAGCGTCCCAAGCATTTAACTGCCTGTCCCACTTTCTACAAAACACTGTGCTGGTTTCCAAAGGGCTGTAAGAGATCTGAAATACCATCAAATGGTGAAAATATCAAAATATTTTCCTGTCACATGCTGTCATAGGCTGTCAGGAAGCCTCGTGCTGTGGCCACAGTCAAGTTGAATCTGATTAAAGGATCAGCAAACAAGGCAGGTTTAAGGGTATTTGACCTCATCAGGGCTGTGCCTGGCAGTACCTGTCAGTGTTTGGGTTGTCCTATGCGATGACACTATTGCTTATGCAGCTTGCCAATAGACATGCCTGATGACACCCTGCAAAGGAAAGGACAGATTGATGTGTGCAGCGTTCTATTTTCAAATACTGCTCAGCGCTGCAAAGATGGAGCTTAAATTTAATTCCAATTACCAGTTCCACAAACAATGAATTATTCAAGATAAACTGCCCAATTTTACAGAAGCATGTGTGTCATATGCATATGTTTGCTTCCTTCTATACATATGTGGGCTGTGATGGAAAATTAAATTATCTTCTCCTCTGCTTATTAGAGCCCCATAATATTATGTATTTCAAACAGACTGATCAATATTTGCAGAGGTGGGGTTGCATGACTCCCACAAACATCACAACTTCAAATATGCAGGTGGGATCACTTAACAGTCTTGAAGCTATAAATAAGTTAAAGGATGAAATTGGAAACAAATAACATAATATTTTTACTTTATAATCAGGTAAATGACGGGCTGTGTAAGATTATAGATGTGGTGGGGAGGGAGATTGTGCATTTGTGCACACGTGAGAATTCACTAAAGGAAACAGTTTCTATTATTTTTTCCTCCCTTAAACTATTCAGGTAATGGATCAGCTCAAGTCTTGACTCTATTGTGTATTATCACAACTAGACTTTAAGCAGTTTTGGAAGGAAGTATGGATGCCCTTTTTTCATGGTGACTCACAAGGGAGAAAATGAATATTTCACTTCCAGGAACTGTGGACCAAGAATTTTCATACATTTGTCTTAAAACAAAAATGGATTATCTTGTCTTTGTTTAATGTTTAAACATCTCACAGGGAAAGAAAAAATAATCTTGCCTATCTAGATACAGCATGACAGTCCCATTTAGAAGTGTTCTGAAGTGTAAAAGATGTTTTACTTCAAAAATCTCTCAACTTCTTAAATATTCTTTTCTATTGAATTATAATAATGGAGGAGAAACAGGACAGAATTTGAAGTCTATAACCAATATACTTTGCCAACCAACAAATCAGTAAAGACGAAGAGTTCGGCATTCTGATCCTAGCTTCATTCTTTGGTTATCAACTGGTGTTTCCTTATCGCCTGTTCTGTCTCAGGCTGGCCTCAAATTCCACAGGTAGCCGAGGATGACCCTTGAGCATGTGTGCCCACTGCCTCTGCCTCCTAAGGGCTATGATTACAGGCTTTGGATAATGGTGAGGATTAGAGCCAAGACTTCCTGCCTACTAGACAAGCCCTCTGCTACCTGAGTCTCATTCTCAGTTAATTTTGCTGCTCCTTGGAAACCATCTGTAAGTCATCTTTTAATCAACATAATGTTGGTGAAGCTTATTATAACGTGTATGTTAGAATTGAATCTAGCAATGAGTCAATCTCAGGGTGCACAGTACTCCATTGGTCAGTTATATGCCTTCCAATTTATTCATCAGATACACTTTTAGATTGCCTTTTTTTTGGTTTTGATTGTAAGTAAAACATTTCCTGCCCATGTTTCATAGCATGCATTCACTAATTTCGACCAGTTCTATGTGATCAGTTTTGTGGTTCCTAACCAGAAAAAGTTGACCCTTTTGGCACAACAGAAAGGGGTAGAAGGATCTTGGGTTGATATTTGCACTAACCCTGCCATGGAAGCTGAAATACTGAAAGAAATTCGAGAAGCTGCAAATACCATGAAATTCGAGCAGTTTGAAATTCCAATCAAGGTTTGATTAAGCCCAGAGTCATGGACCCCTGAAACTGGTCTGGTGACAGATGCCTTCAATCTGAAAAGGAAGGAATTCAAGAATCTATTATTATAAATCTGACTATTTTTTTTCTTAAACAGTTCTTGAAACATACTGTCTATCCTTACAAGTAAATAATGCATTTTAATTTATTTTTATTGAGCTCTACATATTTCTCTGCTCCCCTCCATGCCTCTCCCCTCCCCTTCAAGTCTCTCCTAAGGTCCTCATGCTCCCAGTTTACTCAGGAGATCTTGTCCTTTTTACTTCCCATGTATGTTAGATCTATGTATGTCTCTCTTAGGGTCCTCATTGTTGTCTAGGTTCTCTGAGATTGTAATTTGTGGCCTGGTTTTCTCTGCTTTATGTTTAAAAACCATTTATGAGTGAGTGCATGTGATAATTGTCTTTCTGGGTCTGGGTTACCTCACTCAAAAGGATATTTTCTAGCTCCATCCTTTGTCTGCAAAATTCAAGATGTCATTTTTTTTTCAACCTAAATGCCCTTCGACTGAAGAATGGATTAGAAAAATGTGGTACATTTACACAGAATAAAATATAATTTATTTGATATTGAATCTTAAGTCCTTACAAGTAAATAATGCATTCATATTTGATATTGGCTTCAAAAAATACATTTCACCTATTTCTTCTTCCTTCCCTTTATCTACATTGGAAACAAATAATTTTTGTAATCTAGACTTTTATAATTTTTTTTACTTATTTAAATATTTTAAGAAGTTCTTTGTTCCACGGAGCCGGCATATACCCAGCCCATCCTTTTATCTGCGAGGTCCTTGGCCAGCAAGTGGCCCTGATCCAGTACCAGCAGATCCATCCAGAGGGGATCTCCCAACTCAGCCTGCTTTGGAGCTGAGGCTCTGGGGACAAAGTGGTCCTTGGCCAGCAAGTGGCCCTGATACCGTACCAGCAGATCCATCCGGAGGGGTAAGTGTATCCCCGCCCGGCCACCCAGATGCCCCAGAAGGGAGTACAGGAGCCCTTTATTCCACTAAACTTTCTGGCCATTCAACGGGGCTTCTCCCTGGCTACTGGCTTTCCTACTTATCCCACCCCAGCTTGCCCCCAAGTAACCCTTTCCATCTGTGGGGTCCCAGGATCTTCCAACTCAGCCTGCTTCAGGGCTGAGGTTCTAGGGACAAAGTGATGAGTGCAAGGCTGCAGGGGTTTCTTTGTTGCACGGAGTCGACATATACCAAGCCTACCCTTTTATCTGAGAGGTCCTTGACCAGCAAGTAGCACTGATCCAGTACTAGCAGACCCATCTGGAGGGGGTCCTTAGATCCACCACCACAGCCTACTTCAGGGAGGAGGCAATCTGAGAGCCAGCTCCAGTGCTGAGGGGACCTAAGAGAGGGCAGAACAAGAAAAATCCCCAAGTACACAGTTAGCCACAACATAAATCGGACCAAGCCACCAAGACTCCCCTGACCTCATTCAAAGGAAGAGATGGGCAGGTGCCAATGCAAGAATTCCTCCAACAACCTGAAAAGCAACATGATTACACCAGGATCCAGAGAATATGCAACAGGCAGACTTGAACAACCTAATCCAAAAGAAGTAGAAGAAACCAACTTTAAACGTAACATTATGAAAGTGATAGAGACCATTAAAGAGGATGTGAAAAACTCCTTTAAAGAAATGGATGGTAAGACTAACAAAAAGTTAGGAGAAATGAATAAATCCCTCAAAGATACCCTAGAAAACCAAGAAAAAGCAATCAAACAGGTAATGGAAAGAGTTCAAACTTGAAAATTGAAATGGAGGCAATGAAGAAAACACAAACCAAGGAACGGCTGGATATGGAAAATCTGGGCAAATGAACAGGAACTACAGAGACAACAGAATACCAGAGATAGAAGAAAGAATCTCAGACGCTGAAGATACAAAAGAAAAAATAAACTCATTGGTCAAAGAAAACATCGAATCCAACAAATTCTTAACACAAAACATCCAGGAAATCTGGGACACCACGAAAAGACCAAACCTAAGAATAATAGGGGTAGAAGAAGGAGACGAATTACAGCTCAAAGGCCCAGGAAATATATTGAACAAAATTATAGAAAAAAAACTTTCCCAACCTAAAGAAGGATATTCCTATGAAGCTTCAAGAAGCATAAGAACACCAAATAGACTGGATCAAAAAAAAAATCCCCTCTCCATATAATAATCAAAACACAAAACACAGAGAATAAAGAAAGAATATTAAGAGCTGCAAAGGAAAAAGGTCAAGAAACATATAAAGGTAAACCTATCAGAATTACACCTGACTTCTCTATGGAAACCATGAAAGCCAGAAGGTCTTGGGTAGATGTGCTGCAGACACTAAGAGACCATGGATGCAAGCCAAGACTGCTATACCCAGCAAAGCTTTCTTTCACCATCGATGGAGAAAACAAGATATTCCAGGATAAAAACAACTTTAAGCAATACATAGCCACAAACCCAGCCTTACAGAAAGTACTAAAAGGAAAGCCACAACTAAAAGAAGCAAACAACACCCATAATAATACAGACATCTAACAACCCCCCACCAGCACAACTCAAAGAAGGAAAACACACAAACTCTACCACCCCCCAAAAAATAACCAGAGTTAACAACAACCACTTTAATATCACTTAGTATCAATGGACTCAATTTACCTATAAAAAGGCACAGGTTAAGAGAATGGATATGAAAATAGGATCCAACATTCTCTTGTTTACAAGAAACACACCTCAACCACAAAGACAGACATTAACTCCGAGTAAAAAGTTGGGAAAAGGTTTTTCAATCAAACGGCCCTAAGAAACAAGCGGGTGTGGCTATACTAATATCGAACAAAATTGACTTCAAACTAAAATCAATCAGAAGAATGGAGATGGACACTTTATACTCATAACAGGAACAATTCATCAGGATGAAGTCTCAGTCCTGAATATATATGCCCCTAATATAAAAGCACCCACAAATATAAAAGAAATATTAATAGTACTCAAAGCACACATCAAACCCCACACACTAATAGTAGGAGATTTCAACACTCCTCTCTCACCAATGGACAAGTCAACCAGACATAAACTTAACAGAAAAATACGAGAACTAACAGATGTAATGAATCAAATGGACTTAATAGACATCTATAGAACATTTCACCCAAACAGGAATGAATATACCTTCTTCTCAGCATCTCATAGAACCTTCTCAAAAATTGATCACATACACAGTAACAAAGCAAACATCCACAGATACAAAAAAATTGGAGTAACCACCTATGTCTTATTGGATCACCATGGAGTAAGTTAGAATTTACAACAATTCCACCCCCAGAAAGCCTACAAACTCATGGAAACTGAACAGTCAACTACTGAACCACTCCTGGGTCAAAGAAGAAATAAAGAAAGAAATTAAAGTCTTCCTTGAATTCAATGAAAATAAAGATACAACATACCCAAACCTATGGGATACTATGAAAGCAGTGCTAAGAGGAAAGTTCATAGCACTTAGTGTCCACATTAAAAAAAAAAAAAAAAAACAGAGAAAGCACACATTAGTGACTTAACAGCACACCTGAAAGCTCTAGAAAAAAATGAAGCAGACTCACCCAGGAGGAGTAGAAGACTGGAAATAATCAAACTGAGAGCTGAAATCAACAAAATAGTGACACAGAAAACAATCCAAAGAATCAATGAAACAAAGTTCCTTGAGGAAATCAACAAGATCGACAAACCTCTATCCAAACTAATTAAAAGGCAGAGAGAAAACATTCAAATTAACAAGATCAGAAATGAAAAGGGAGATATAACAACAGACACTGAGGAAATTCAGAGAATTATTAGGTCTTACTACAAAAGCCTGTATGACACAAAACTGGAAAATTTAAAAGAAATGAACAGATTTTTAGAAAAATACCATATACCTAAATTATTCAAGACCAGGTAAACAATTTAAATAGACCTATAAGTCACAAGGAAATAGAGGCTGTCATCAAAAACCTCCCAACAACAACAACAACAACAACAACAACAACAAAGCCCAGGACCAGATGGTTTTAACGCAGAATTCTACCAGGACTTCCAAGAAGAGCTAATACCTATACTCCTTAATGTGTTTCACATAATAGAAACAGAAGAGTCATTGCCAAACTCTTTTTATGAAGCTACAGTTACCCTGATACCAAAAGCACACAAAGACGCAACCAAGAAAGAGAATTACAGACCAATCTCACTCATTAACATCAATGCAAAAATTCTCAAAAAATACTGGCAAACCGAATCCAAGAACACATCAAAAAAATTATCCATTATGATCAAGTAGGCTTCATCCCTGAGATGCAGGGCTGGTTCAACATATGAAAATCTATCAATGTAATCCATCATATAAATAAACTGAAAGAAAAAAACATATGATCATTTCATTAGATGCTGAAAAAGCATTTGAAGAACTTCAACACCCCTTTATGATAAAGGTCTTGGAGAGATTAGGGATATAAGGATGATATCTAAATATAATAAAAGGAATATACAACAAGCTGACAGCTAACATCAAATTAAATGGAGAGAAACTCAAAGTGATTCCACTAAAATCAGGAACAAGACAAGGCTGTCCATTCTCTCCATATCTCTTCACTATAGTGTTTGAAGTTCTAGAAATACGTATAAGACAACAAAAGGAGATCAAGGGGATTTAAATTGGAAAGGAAGAAATCAAACTTTCATTAGTTGCAGATGATATGATAGTGTACATAAGAGACCCCAAAAAGTCTACCAAAGAATTCCTACAGCTGTTAAATATCTTCAGTGATGTGGCAGGATACAAGATCAGCTCAAAAAAATCAGTAGCCCTCCTATACACAAAGGATAAAAAAGCAGAGAGGGAAATCAGAGAAACATCACCTTTCAGGATAGCCACAAATAGCATAAAGTATCTTGGGGTTACACTAACCAAGGAAGTGAAAGAGCTATTTGGGAAGAACTTTAAGGCCCTGAAGAAAGAAATTGAAGAGGATACCAGAAAATGGAAGGAGCTCCCATGCTCCTGGATTGATATGATCAATATAGTAAAAATGGCAATTCTACCAAAGGCAATCTATAGATTTAATGCAATCCCCATCAAAATCCCAACAAAATTCTTCATAGACCTTGAGAGAACAATAATCAACTTTATATGGAAAAACAAAAAGCCCAGGATAGCCAAAACAATCCTATACAATAAGGGAACTTCTGGAGGCATTACCATCCCTGACTTCAAACTCTATTACAGAGCTACAGTAATGAAAACAGCTTGATAATGGCATAAAAACAGAGATGTTGACCAGTGGAATCAAATCGAAGACCTGGATATTAATCCACAAACCTCTGAACACCTCATATTTGACAAAGAAGCTAAAATTATACAATGGGGGGAAGAAAGCATCTTTAACAAATGGTGCTGGCATAACTGGATGTCAACCTGTAGGAGAATGAAAATAGATCCTTATCCATCACCATGCATAAAAATCAATTCCAAATGGATTAAAGTCCTCAAATAAATCTGACCACACTTAACCTGATAGAAGAGAAAGTGGGAAGTAGCCTACAATACATGGGCACAGGAGACCACTTACTATGTATAACCCCAGTGGCACAGACAATAAGAGCAACAATGAATAAATGTGACCTCCTGAAACTGAGAAGCTCTGTAAAGCAAAGGACACAGTCATTAAGACAAAAAGGCATCTTACTGAATGGGAGAAGATCTTCACCAACCACACATAAGACAAAGGTCTGATCTCCAAAATATATAAAGAACTCAAGAAACTAGATACTAAAATTCTAAATAACCCAATTGAAAAATGGAGTAATGATCTGAACAGAGAATTCTCAACAGAAGAACTTCAAATGGACAAAAGATACTTAAGGTCATATTCATCTTCCTTAGTGATCAGGGAAATGCAAATCAAAACAACTTTGAGATACCTTCTTACACCTGTCAGAATGGCTAAAATCAAAACCACCAAGGATAGCCTATGCTGGAGAGGATGTAGAGTAAGGGGAACACTCATCCATTGCTGGTGGGAATGCAACCACTTTGGAAATCAGTGTGGCGGTTTCTCAAGAAATTGGGAATCAGCTTATCTCAGGATCCAGCAATACCACTCTTGGGAATATACTCAAGAGATGCCCAATCATACTACAAAAGCATTTGTTCAACTATGTTCATAGCAGCATTATTTGTAATAGCCAGAAGGTGGAAACAACCTAGGTGCCCCTCAATGGAAGAACGGATAAACAAAGTGTGGAATATATACACATTAGAATACTACTCAGCGGTAAAAACCAATGACATCTTGAAATTTTCATGCAAATGGATGGAAATAGAAAACACTATCCTTAGTGAGATAACCCAGATTCAAGAAGATGAATATGGTAGGTACTCACTCATTAGTGGACTCTAGCCATAAACAAAGGACATTAAGCCTCTATATATTTCACAAGCCTAGAGAAGCCAAATAGCAAGGTGAACCCAAAGAAAAACATATATAGATCCTCCTGGAAATTGGAAGCAAACACGATAGCCAGGCAAAAGTTGGGAGCATGGGGATGGGGGTAGGGGTAGGGGTGGGGGTGTCATTGGGGGGAAGGAGAGAGGGGGAAGGAGAAGGGAAAGGGAAGGACTGGGGAGAGCTTGGGGGAGTCTGAGGGTAGAGATTGGGGAAGGGCAGATATTGGAGCAGGGAAGAAGATATCTACACTAAGGGAGCCATTTTAGGGTTGGCAGGAGACTTGGCTCTAGGAGGGGATCCCAGATGTCCACGGGGATGTCCCCTGCTAGGTTCTTGGGCAGCAGAGGAGAGGGTGCCTGATCTGGCCTTGTCCCATAGTCACACTGATGAATATCTTGATTATCACCATAGAAATTTCATCCGATGGATGGAGATAGAGACAGAGACCCACATCCACATCAGAGCAATGGACTGAGCTCCCAAGGTCCAGTTGAAGAGCAGAATGAGGGAGAAGATGAGCAAGGAAATCAGGACCACAAGGGGTTCGTCTATCCACTGAGACAGTTTGCCTGATCTAATGGGAACTCACCAAATCCAGCTGGACCGGGACTGAACGAGCATGCAATCAAACCGGACTCTCTAAAAGTGGCTGCCAGTGGGAACAGACTGAGAAGCCATTGATAATGGCACAGGGACCTATCTCTTCTGCATGTATTGGCTTTTTGGGACCCTAGTTTACTTGGATGCATACCTTCCTAGGCCAGGATGGAAGGGGGAGGGCCTTAGACTTCCCACAGGGCAGGGTACCCTGCCCTTTCTTAAGAATGTAGGGAGAGGAAGGAGGGTTAGTGCGGGAGCGGGTGGGAAATGGGAGAAGGGGAGGAAGTGTCAATTTTTGAATGGAAAAATAAAATAAAAAATAAATATTTTAAGAAAATTGATTTTTTAGTATTAATTTTTCTTGAATACACACATACACACAAGAGAGAGAGCCTGGGGAGGGCAGGTAACTTCCTTATCACTAGAGGATTCATGAATGACCTCTCTTTGCCTATAAGGGCAGAGTTTGGTAGCCTTACACCACACTGAGCTGAGCCGAGCCTGGGTTGTATGTTATAATTTCTTCCCCTGCTTCTTCTTTGACCCTAGGCTTGACTCCCCACAGCCTGGCAATCTATAGTTTTGACACTTGTGGCTGAATGTCTTTCATCACTTTGGAAAATCTCTTGGCAAAGAGTTACACAAATGCATTTAAGTGCCATACTGGATACCTGTTCTCTTTTTAAAACTTCAGTTATAAGTAGAATGCACTTGTCCACTCTGTCTCAAATGTCTCCTATCCTCCTGTCCCCTCCCGTTTATTCTCCATGCTTCCGTGTGGATATTTTCTGCTACTGTGAGTAGTGATTCTCTTTCAAATGTGTTCAATCTGGTGTTAAATTGAGATTTTTAGGTACATAAAAATTGCACTCTTTCAGGGCTAGAATTTCTTTTTCTCTTATTCTGGTACTGGTGATTGAACTCATGACTGTGCACATGCCAGATGAGAATTCTGCTGCTTGAGTTCACTGATTGAGTAACATCTACAGTCCATTCCATTCCTTTATGTGTGTGTGTAATAATACATGCACACACATATGTTTATGTTTATATTCATATTTAATGAGTTAATACCACATGAGGTTGACAATGCTGCCATCAATAACCATAGACTATCTAACAAAAACTCCAGTGCCAGTGTCAGGTAAGGGAAACTTCCCTTGACTTGTTAGTCAATGGGTCTAAGAGATTCTTCAAACAATATAGGCTAGTGCCCTTGCCCTTGTGTGGTGGTTTGAAAGAAAATGGCCCAATAGACATGGCACTAATGGAAAGTGTGGCCTTGTTGAAGTAGATTGTAGTCTTATTGGAGGAAGGGTACTACTGTGGAGGTGGGCTTTGAAGTCTCATATATGCTCAAGTCATGCTTAGTGAGGCAGTTCAATTCCTGTTGTCTGCAAGATGTAGAACTCTCAGCTCCTTCTCCAGCACCATGTCTGCTTGAATGCCACAATATGGCCACATGATGATAATGGACTCAACCTTTGAACTGTAAGCAAGTCACCTCAATTAAATGTTTTCCTTTATAAGATTTGCTATGGTCATAGTGCCTCTTCACAGCATTAGAAACCCTAATTAAGACCTTATTTGCACCCAAGAACTTGAAGTTAAAACCTTATTGTTGAAGACACTGTATAAATTGGACACTGGATTTAGAAAACTTGAGCCAAGGCTGACTTATGAGTTACCTACCAAAGGACTAGGTCTTACGGTATCAAAAGATGGTATACAAGCTGACAAGAGAAAAATCACCCAATAATTCTATGCAGTTACAAACCTTTCAAACCACAACCATGATTAACAAGGAAGAGATCTCTAATGGTGCAATACAAATGATTTACCTTGCAGATTACTAACAGCTAATTGGACTTAAGGCCTCCTCAATAGGAGGGAGTTCACACCTCACACTTTAAACCTAGCCTACTGTCCATGGCTGGGGAAGTGGCAGACTCTAGAGCAGAGTCTACGAGTGCCATTTCCCCAAATCAATGTAATTTCTCACTATATTCTAAAACTTTTCCTTATACCCACAGCATAACCCTCACTTCGCATCAAAGACATTTCTTTTCATAGTAAATGGAATCTAGTACAGAGATCCACAGCTGGTGACAAGGCAGAGTGTGGCAGAATGAGGAGTACCCAAGCTCAACTTGTAAGTGTAAAAGACAATCCTTACATCTAAAGTTCAGGGCACACAGTGGAAGTGGAGGGTGCAAAATATCGTGAAAAACACAGGATTAGAACCTGTCCTATTAGATGGTGTCTTCTGAGCATGTTAAGTAAGTTACATATAGAAAGCTCAACAATATAGTTGTCTAAACAAGACTTCCGTCATGACAGCATAGAGTTGACATTCCAATATGGATGGGGAAATTTTTCACCATGCCCCATCCCTAGATGAAGTGTTTTAGGCAATCAATGGCTATCGGAAGATAGGATCTGCTTTCTTCAGGAATGAGCCCCTTGATAAATTATTCAATCCCAAATGATCATTCCTAAGCATATATATATATATATATATATATATATATATGGGACCAACAAGTGGATAAAGTGGGCAGTATATTATAAATAAATATAAGATATCTATGTGTATTAAGACAATGATAACTGAAGAAAGAGTCATACATTTTAACAGAAGCATGGGAATAGTTTGAGGAGGGAATGATGCAAATACCATGCTCACATGAGAAATTGTCCCCAAAATTCAACTAAAGATGCACAAATATGTTTTGTATTTTTAGTAAGCGCATTAATTTTTCTCATTATATAGATTCATTGTGTATATAATTATTATGTATGGTCATTTTCATACAAGTGTATATTGTATATTGAGAATGTTTCCCACCATACCCACCTACCCTGGCTTTTTCTCTTCCACTCCCAATAGTCCTCTTTGTTTCCCTAAATAATTTTGCTTCAATTCTCATGTCATGTACACATACATCAATTCCCAAATTTATATAAAATCTAGGACACATAGAAGGCAAAATGTGCAAAATTTGCCTGTCTGAAACTGACATATTATCTCTGAAGAATGGCTATGATTTATTAACAATCTATCAGATTTTGAGTTTTTAAGCCACTCTTTTTCAACTTATTTAACAAAATTATTGTAAGATAGTTTCTACAATAGTGTCAACATAATTCAAAAACACATAAAAGCAAGTAATAAAAAAATGAATAGATTCTGCCTTTGGGGGTGAGGTAACCTCTCATTACACATAATGTCATGGTATACTGACTGACAGAATGTCTGATGGACTGTCATTTATGACAGAATGACTTCAATTAAATTGATAAGAAGATAACATGTCTATGCAGTCAGTAGCCTACTCAGGTTTTCGATATTTTTCCTGCAATAACATTGACTTTGTAGGTCAAGTTCTTGGTTATTTGGTATGATTCTATATTCAGCATCCAAACAAATGCTCCTAAGAATTATTTCCAAATGCAAGCTTGGAGAATTTTTCTTTGATGAGTATTGACTCCTAACAGTTTCCATTCTTCAAACATACCAACACATACATACATAAACACACACATATAAGCATACACACATGTACACACATATGCATACATGTATACATATATACATGCATAAATACACCACATACATGCATATATGCACATATCCAAAATATTCACATACATGCATATGCATAATATACATACACACATGCACACAAGTAGACATACAATGTGCACATACACATATGCACAAACACACTTCCATATCTTTCTACCTTTTTTTGTTTCCTATTTTCAATAGTCAGTTCAAATGAATATTTCTTTTTCAAACATTCCAGTTTCATCCTATGTGTTGGCCCACGTCTATTAATTCCAGTACTCAAGAAATGGATACAGGAGGCTTGCAAATTTGAAGCCATATTGGGTCGAAGAAATTTAATTTCAAGTATTTTTTGGTATTCAAGCTCCAGTTATAGCTTTAGTTCAACAATAACTCTGCTCTGCTCCCACAGTTTCCTAGTCCTGTGAGATGGAAGCCTCAGCAGCTCATTGTACAACTCTGACATGCATCACCAGAGCTGGGATCTTTTCAAGCCTTTTTTATTGGCATTGGTTTCCTTCTCTGTGAGAATAAGCTCCCAGGATGCAAAGCCTGAAGTAAGGATTTGGACTCAAATAGTTGTTGAAAGCAGTTGTCATTAAACAAAACCAGAAAGTATAAGATAGGGAGCCGTGCAGGATGGGGAAAGGCAAGGAATAAAGCAGAAAAAAATCTTAGGCAATTTCCCCTCTTGGCCTGGTCCTTTTGTTTTTCTACAGTACAAATGGCACTGTATAGCCATTTCCTTAAAGCAATGGGGCTGGGCTTATGGGCCTGTTACTGTTCAGTCATCTGTGAGGCTCGTTAGTGAGGGCAGGGTGATCTCATTCTCGTTCTCTGAGGGATCTTCCATGGAGAGAATTTGTTAGCAGAGAACTATAGCATTTGATGGCCAGCATTCATCGTCGCTATGAGTACAAGGCAGGGTCTAACCTGGGTCGGTTGATAAGTGCGTGCATGCGTGCGTGTGTGTGTGTATGTGTGATTATATGTGTACATGTTTGTGTATGTTCGCATGGGTATGTACCTGTAGAGGACAGAAGATGGTTCAGTTGGTAAAGTGCTTCCCACACAAACATGACACGCACAAGGTCAGATGCAGTGGTGTGCTTCTGCCATACCAGCACTGGACACGCAAAGACAGCAGAATTTTGAGGGCTTTCCAGTTAGACAGCCTTGCCAAGTAAGCTGCAGGTTCTGAGACAGACCCTGTCTAGCTTGAAATATGAAGTAGAGATGGTTGATCTTTTCAAATGCAAATGCAGCTGTATGGCTGCTCTGCTTAAAGTCTTCCTCATTTATATAAACACAGAAACTTTGTTCGACTCTTTGTGCATCCAATGCCCTCTGTGCATGACCCCATTTACTCCTCTAACTGCATCCGCCACCACGCTTGCCTTTATTTATTGCATTAGTTATAAATCTTCACCGAGAACATTCTATGTGCCATGCATATTTCTAGACAGCGAGAACGCAGCTGGGAACAAAGCCAAGTTCCTACAACTGGGGAGAAGTTCTGCTCGTCTGTCTAGTCACCTCATTCGAGCCATTATTCTCATCCTCCTAGAGCACGGGTTTGGATAAAGATCACTGGAAGGCCCGGGCATTAACAGTTTTGCTCAAGAGGCAGTACTGTAATGAAGTGGGACTTTTAGGAGGTAGGACCTCCAAGAAGTGAGAGACCTTTGGTACTGGGACCTTCAGGAGCTGAGATCATTCAGAGCTAGGACATTTGGAAGTGGGCTTTTAACAAGTGCAAACTTTAGGGGGCAAGACTTCCCGGAAATGAAAGATCTTTAGGAGGGGAGTCTTTAAAGAATGGGACCTGCAGGAGACGGAACTTAGTAGGAGGTCAATGGGTGAATGGACACCATCCTAAAGGATATTACGAGAGTCCATCTTTTTCTTTTAACATTCATATCATGAGGTAAGCAGTTTGTTCCTCCATATGTTCCCTAATATTATCGTGTGGCACCCCACTGCATGTACAAAGCAATTGATCCACCTGATTCTCAGGTGGACCCTCTAAAATGGCAAGCCAGGCAGAAAAAACTTCTTAGTCCATTAATATCAAAGGTGCTTTGTGAGAATGACATAAAGCTGCATAGCTAAACAAGAAACTGAAAATGAATGATACTCAATATCATTCCAAAAATTATCTTTTTAGCTAACTCCTTTTTTAAAATCTATTTTTAATACTTGGTTGCTTTGGCTATGATTAATCATAACAGACAGTTATCTAATTAGACTGTCTCTTTGTTAAATGCTCTTTTTTTTTGAGATCCTGTACCTTCTCTCTCTTTCTCCCAAGAATAATCTCCAGTGCACTGGAATCCCTTGGTAAGTAGGAAAGAGCTGAGCACTGCTTCACAGACCAGTAACTAAGTATTTGTGGGCCTTTAAATTTTAGTCGGCCTAAAAATTGTTGCATGAATAACACAGCCTATCCCCAAGGTTTCCGCTGAAGAACAGCACACAAAATCAACTTCTGGAAAGTACCAACTTTGAGTAATTGAATTCAACATCTTTTGATTTGCATCTGGAAATAGTTTTTGTTATACTAATGCACATAGCAAGTAGAGAGAGTCATAATAAATCTTTATTCCATTGATATCTCTGTATAGGGGAAGCAACTCATTTGTTAAATTGAGATTACCTTTTAAGTAGCAGAGCTTGAGTTCAATTCCTAAAACTCATAAAATTCCAGGCATGGTATCAGAGGTTTGTAATTCCAGTGATGGGAAACAAAGACAGGTAGATCCCTGGAGGATCACTGACCAAGTAACCTGGCCAACTCGATAAGGTTCCAAGCCCACGGTAGATGAAACCTGTCTCAAGCAAAAAGTGGAAGCTGCCTAAGAAATGATGCCTCGGGCTGGTTTCTGACCTCCACATGCACACCTGTATGCTCACACACCCACCCATGTATGTAGGGGTTATATGTATGTAGAGGTATATGTGTGTATATGCATCTGTATATGAACATGCATATTGTCGTTTACCAAATTGAAGGTGAGATTCCAACACAGATTATCTAGACCTCACAGGTAATGTTTACTGCGGGTTCCCATCATCCCGAGGAATGAACACTCAGTTGGTGGCTAAGACCCTTAGGCCCATTTCATTCGGCATAAGGAATTGTGTAGCCATGAGGGAAGGAATCAACTGCTAACCTGTTGGAGTTCACATGTCAGTGAAGTGGGCCCCTAGCTGTGGTAATGGAAACTAGCTGTGGGAACAGGTAAGACAGGGCACTTAGATACTCGGAAGCATGGGTGGTTTTCATCGGGTTTCTCGAGCTCCATCTCCATGGGTAGCTTCATCAGAAGAGCATTTCTTCGGTGCATGGGAGCATGCCTTTGAGGATGAAATGGTGTTGTGTCCTAGAACTAGAGGAAGGAAGCTGGGGGTGGGGGAACCAAGGAAAGAGAGTGGGGGAAACCCCTGCTGAGTTTAATCTGAACAGTGTATCCATCACCCAAATGATACAAATCAGCCATTACTGGATCCTGCAGAAGCAACTCTCCTACCTGTGATCCCTCCTTTGCTTTCTAAACCTCTTTGCAGCCCAGCCTAATGAATTGTCAGAGCTGTCAGGGAGCTGCACGGAATGACAAATGTCTATGATTTGCCGCCGCTGCTGCTGTTTCGCTGGGAACACCTGATGTATGTAGTCTTGCATCCTTCAGTTTCGAATTAGAGACTTGGAAAACAAAATCGCCCTTGATAAATATAGCAATTTTTCCCCCTGTTCTGTAAGCTGAGCTGAATGGATACCTTGAAAGATAAAGATCATTCTTTTGTTCTTGTAACGTGCACATTGGCACCAATAAATCTCAGACCCAAAGCTAATGTCCACGTTGTGGGGTGTGAGTGGGGGTTGGGTGTTAATGACCAATTCATAGATTAGGCATTGTCTTGCATGATTTTTGTCAGTGTTTATGATCTGTTACTCTTGGTAGGTTCTGCATCTCGCTGAACGCCTTTCCGCAAGTTCTCAACCTTCCTAACGCGGAGAACCCTTCAGTCAGCTCCTCGTGTTTTGGTAATCCCCCAAAATAGCATTCATTTTGTTAGTACTTCATGATTACAGTTTTGCTACTGCTATGAATCATAATGTTAATATTTTTGGAGAGAGAAGTTTGCCGAGGAAGTCACAACTCACAGGTTGAGAATGTCTGCTGTAGACCATAGAGAGAGGAGAAAACCTTCTGTCTCCATAGCAGGTACACAGGATGGGAAAACATTTCAGACGACCTTTGGTGAACTTTGAAAACTATAGTTTTGAAGAAATAGGAGCAACTTCAATTATCTGATGGTTTCCTACCTTAAAAATGTATTTGTTAATAAATACGCTTCTCCACTGGTATGGAAATTATTTCAGGCACTTGGTGTTTGATTTAATGAAAGGATAAGACTTTAGCTGGAAAATATATACTTTTTAGAAAGGGTCATCTTCCAATAAATAGAAATTTACTAAAAATTTGAATAAATTAAAAAAACAAAAAGGTTGACCCATGGAGAGTATTCTTTATTTTTTGTGTATAATTTCTTGCACTGAATATATAGTTTTAAAACTGATATTTGAAAATAAATGTTAGCATATAATCTCTCCATACTTCTATTTCTCATATAATGAGTCCGTATTAGCTAGAAAGGTAGAAAAGTTTATGATGTTTGTAGCGATCATAGCATGCTTGCATAAGTATTTCTTCGGCTTAATAATCATGCTAACTTATCCCACTGGTAAAATGTGATGGTTGCATTTCATACATTTGTTTCTGTCCTTCCCCATGTTTATAATTGGGGAGCTGTCAGTTTCCCAGTATTATGGTCTCGTTTGAAATTATTTCTTTTTAGTCAGCTTCTAAAACAAACGCTTTCCTATGTTGAGGAAACCTTGGGTCGTGCTTTGACAAGTGTTAGGAGGAATATCTGCTTTCAATTCTTTCTTTTAATACAATGGATGACTTTTTGAGAAAAGCCAAAACAAGCTATTGGAAACACATCTGTTTCCATGGTACAAACAGAACCAGAACCATAGGCAGATAATTTGGGTCATATTAGTTGGGCTTATGGACTGAGGGACAGTGGAATGGCAGCAGGTGACAGAGTAGAGAGTATGGGGTTTGGTCCTCGAAGTTTGGGTTCTCTTCTCTTTATTTGCAGATCTTCCCACAGAAGATGCAAACTCCATGTCACCATTGTTGCCAGGAATAGAAGCAACATGCACGACACCTAGACTACAATAGGTCCTGAGCAGTGCACATGCGAACGCACACATGTTGATATTTTGATCACTATGATGAACAATCTCAATTGTCAGCTTGGGGAGATATATACACACCTGGGTGAGCAGGCAGAGCATTGCCTTGATTAGGTTAACTGTGGTGGGAAGGTCCGCTGACTGCGAGTGGCACAATTTCCCGGCTTGGCATCCTGGGCTGTGGTATAAAATGGAGAAAATGAGCTGGGCAGGGGCATTCATCACTCTCTTTTTCCTGCCTGCAGATACAGAGTGACACAATGTTTCTGGTCCCTACAGCCTTGATTTCCCAGGCATGATGGACTGTACCCCCAAACTGTGAGCCAAAAAAACTCCTTCTCCATTAAGTAGCTTTGGTCAAAGCATTTTCTCACTGCAGTAGGATTGGTCACTAAGACAAAGAATATGTGAAAATAACATCAGATTCTTCTGGGGAAGATGGCCTTTCTTTTCTAAAGAACCGGTTTTGGGGTTCATGGTGACTCGCATCTGTATTCCTAGCACTTGAAAGGCCAACTGAGGAGGACTGTGGTATGTTTGTGGCTAGTGTGGTTTCCAGAAAGACTTCCAGACCAGCCTGTGCTGTAGAATGAGGGGATCTTTTTTTAAAAAAAAAAAGATTTATTTATTTATTATATATACAGTATTCTCAGTATTCTGTCTGCATATATGCCTGCACACTAGAAGAGGCCGCAGATCTCATTACAGATGGTTGTGAGCCACCATGCGGTTGCTGGGAATTGAACTCAGGACCTTTGGAAGAGCAGGCAATGCTCTTAACTGCTGAGCCATCTCTCCAGCCCAGAATGAGGGGATCTTAAACGTTTTAAAAGAAGGAATAAATTTCTTTTGAATATTTTACAAATCTAACTTTGCTCTTCAACACTGTACTTCTTAAGAGCCCTTCCAGGCCCCACACTGAGCCAACGTCTAGGCAAAATCCTATGCTCTTGAGCAGATGTGTAGCCTAAGAGGCCCCTCTCTTGCTCAGACCCTTAGTCATGGAGAGGAGAACCGAATTTCTCTACATAATAATGTGAAAGGAGGGGTCAGGAAAGGAAGAGATGGTAAATGTACAGAAAATAGAAATGCTGTAATAATAACCGATAACTGTACAAAATTAACATTTTCAAGGATTATTTAGACCGTCTGTAGTTCTTCATATTTGTAAAATGTTTTATAATGGTTAACCAGACAGTTTTCAGTAATAACAGTTTTAAATATGCAAGCAGGACATCCTCTACTTGGCAAGAGAGGAGTCTGTGTATAAGGAGTTTAAGGACCCACATAAGGAAAATTCTTTGGAGTATCCATGAGATAGCTAGGAAGTTGGGAGCTAAGTTCTTTGCCTTAGTGCCCCGATGATAAGGAAAGTGCTGGAATCAGCAGTAGGTGATGGTGGTGATTCGTAGACCAGCCAACAATAAAAATGCTTATTTTTTTATTTTCTTCTCTTGGGGAGAAGAGTGACACATAGCTGAGCTAGCAAGTGAAGGGTTTAGGATATGGCTCATTGAGTAAAGCACTTTGTGTTCAATTGTGACGATCCAAGTTCCACCCAAGCAAACCATGTTGGGGGACCTCACAACCACCTTCCACTCCAGTTCTGGGGTAGGGGATCCTGGTTTTTGAGAAGCTGACTATAAGGAAGTCAGTACCTAATTTCCTTATGGAGGTTTTGGCCTGCATTTGTCAGGGAACTGGGGTTTCCAATGAGCTCTCGATCACCAAAAGTCTACAACTGGTTCCAGATTCTTTCCTTTTAAAATCTGATCCTCTTTGTTGTATGTGAATGTGTATGCTATATTTCTGTGACTGCAGGTGTGCTTTCTTGTGTGGATGCTAGAGGTTGATATGGGGATGTTTCCTCAATTTCTCTGCCACTATAATTTTTGGAGACAGTTTCCTTACTGAACCAGGAGTTTCTCATTTCAGTTAGGCTTGCTAGCCAGTGAGCTCCATGGATGCACACAGCTCTGTTCCCCCAATGCTTAGCACTAGGATTATAAGTATGCACAATGACACTGCCTTACTAAACTTATCAGGGCATAAGAGCTCAGATCCTCAAGTGGATACAATAAATGCCCACCCCTCAGAGACATAGCCCTAACCCCCCAGTTTATAAATTTGTGTATGTGTATGTATGGTGGATGCGTGTGTTTGTGTGTGTGTATGGGTGTGTGTGTGTGCATGTGTGTGTGTGTGTATGTGTGTGTGCATGTGTGCGCTGTTTGCAAAGGTGAATGGGGAAAGCTTGGGTCTCTTATCAGCATCACTGTGACTGGGGAAACATGCAACATATTTCTTCTTTGAATTATTTCATAGCTAAAAGGAATGCTGGTTTCTGAGTTTGGGAATATTTTAAGTCTTACTTTTTAGCTAACAGAGGTTTTTTTTTTTTATTCTCTATGAAATTTACCACTATTCATTCAAAATACAGAAAACTATAGGGAAATTAACCTTTTTACTTTAGTTCCATTTTGGATCTAACCTCTGTCTAACCTTACTGTGCAATCCCCCCATCGCTTTGATTGATGAGTAAAATAATGGGTAACTGGACTGGAAACAGGGAGAAATGCATTGGATGGGATTTTAAAAACTCAGATTTTTGTTTTTTTCTTTTTTCTTTTAAATAAAAGCTTTCATTTCAGTTGAATAAATAGCAGTGCACAAGTGTTGGGCAATGAATTTGGAAGTACTGAAGTAGAAAGGACTATGTGGATTTCTTTCTTGCTGTAGAAGATAAGAGACTGGCGAGGTTTTAATGGTGGGCCCATTCCAGACCACTTGACAATACAGTTGTGTCAGATGGGAATGAGGAAGTCAGACTCAAACAAAGGCAGAATGATGTAGGGACTCAGGGAGCTGGGAGTTTCACAAGGGACAGGAAAACTGCACATAAAATAAGAATGAAACTGAACTTTCATCTGAGTCAAAGCAATATCAAGCTCTTCTAAGAAAAAAAAAACCACTGTGAAGGTGTCAGTGATCCTTTTTGTTTTATGTCTCATGGTTGCCCGTTGGATGCCTGCAAACTCTCTGATGTATCAGATGGAGAAGTGACAAGGTCTCTTGTGGCATTGCCTCCAAAGGGGGAAAACCAAATGCCAATTAGGCCAGAGATGCCAGCTCAGCACAAGCACAGAAGTGAATGCAGACACCCAGATGCATTCCTGCAAATTCCTGCAAACAAGAGATTAAATGCGTCAAATGTCCCCCTGTGTTTACTCACCCTGTTCAAACTTCCACCTCCCCACTCTCTAGGTTCAATCATCTCCACATGCAAACTCTGGCCAACAAAACTCCAGACATCTTCCTCTCTTATCTTAGGTGCCCGAGACTGTGGTTAAGAGGACCATCCTAAATCGGTCAGTGTAGCATCTCCTCTGGTGAGTGGGTGCTGTCACTGTGCTGGAGCACTGAGGAATCCAGTCATCTCACTTCCGATCGGACCTGTCACTCCACACCTGGCATCAGGTGGTGTGGGGAGGATGGTTAAACACAGTAGCCTTGGAAGCATCAGCCTATTCCCAGAATAGCCTTTTTTCTTGGTCCTTAAGCGGCCGTGTCCTATGTGTGACTATCATCTATAACTTAAGAACTAAAAGTGTTCATCAACCAGTGTTATAGAGTCAAACTTGACTCAATGCCTCTCCCCTCTGCTGCGACACACACACACACACACACACACACACACAGACACACACACACACTTCTGGAGGGATGACCCCTAGCAGTCTTTCTATTCTGTAGCCTCTCAGTGTACTTTTGGCATAAAACCTCAAGTTTGTGATAGAATAAGAAAGGTGGTTTCCAGAGGCAGCTGTTTACAGTAGGTCCTCGACTCTAGACATGAAAGCAGCTGGTATCTTAACAGTGAATGCCACCATATGTGACAGAGCTCCTGTATTGTTACTGCCTAAATGCCATATAAAGATAAGGAACCAGATGTAGAACAAAAGGCACAAGAGAGATCCTGTTTTTCAACTCAAGGGGCCACATCAGGATGGCAGAATCGCACACTGCTCTATCTCTTGGTGTTCCCCAAGCATGATGTGACCCAGACAGGGAAGCAGGGCCATTATGTGGCCTTCTCACACTTCCCTGAGCCTCCAGGAATAGCAGGTTTTTGGCAGAGTTGGGGCTCTGCAGTTTCATCTGGAATAACCCCGCCGCCTCCCCGGGATTTTCCCGGGGTTTACAAAGATGCACATTTTAAAGTCAGCAAAACGAGAGGTTTGATTTTCCTGCTTGCTTCTTCACACTGATCATCACAGTAGCCACAGAAGCAAGGATGAGCTGCAGGAAGGATGCTCACCGATAAACTGCACATAAACGCTCCAGAGGGCTCAGCATCCCTACCACCCAGGGCCCTCCACCCAGAGTCAGGAGACACACTTGGTTTGGTAAATGTCAACATGCAACAGCGACAACAAAATGGTCATGATATGTGGCTGGAGAGATGGTTTAACAGTTAGGACTACCTGCTGCTCTTCCAGAGGAGACAAGCTGACTTCCAGCGCCTGTGATGGTGGCTCAGAACTGCCTGTAAGTCAAGTTCCAGGAGATCGGATGCCTTTTTCTAGCCTTCAGAGCCAGATAGCTAACACATACATCCTCCCCAAAGCACATATACAAACAGATAATTAAAATAAATAAATCCTTAAACAACAGCAGCTACAGAAAATCACCATGTCTCTGTCCTGCTGTGAAGAAGGTTGACGACAGGGGTGTGAAGATGAGGATAATGCGTGTTTCAAGGCACGCTCTCCCATCAGAGGTTACTGCTTTCATTCTCTCCTGTTTTTGTTTTAGGTTTCTGTGATAGGTTGCTTTATTTTGTGATGGGTTGACTTGTGTCCTCTTCCCAGGCTCATATCCAGAAGTCCCAATGTCTAGCTAGTGTCTCAGACTATGACCTAGAGTAGAGGTGGGTTCTTTACAGATGGGATGAAGCGCAAAAGAGTTTCTCAAGGTGGCAATTCATTCAGGATTGCTTGTGCTCATATTTTAATTTTGTTTTATTTTGTATTTTGTGACAGGTTCTTACTCTGTAGACCTGGCTCACCAGAAACTCAATATATAGACCAAGCTGGCCTCAAACTAAATAGAATCTGCCTATCTCTGCCTCCCTAGTGCTAGGATTAGAGGTTTGGCTATTTCACCCAGTCCAATAGTCTCCATTTTTTTAACTTCCTATCTGTACATTTAAACCTCCCCCAGCACGCGCGCGCGCACACACACACACACACACACACACACACACACACACACACACCCCTCACCAGTACCTTCCTTTCAAGAACCCAGAGATGCTCCTAAGGGAGGAAAATGAGAAGAGCTACAGAGAGAGGTACCCATCTACGTACATAGTACAAAAAGAAGCCTCGGGTGAACCCCACCCATCCATCACAGTTTTAAAAGGAACCAATCCTGATAACGAGACCTGGGTTCATAGTCTGAGAACTGGATGGCAAAATTGTGTTATGTCTTATGATTTGCACCACTTTGTTATAGCAGCCCTCAGAAATCCAACACACGCTCATGAAGATTCTATTGTGTCCCAGACACCTTAAATTAAACGCATGTAATCTTCCCAAGGACAACATTACATGTTCCCTCAATGTGTTGAAACTGAGGGTTTGCTTGCACCAGTCACTATCCTATGAGCATTCTTAATGTAATATAGCTTTAAATAAGACAGACCTCAGATTCTCTGTGGGCCTAGAGTGACAGGCAGAGCAATGTGTTACAATGCGTCCACGTAGCTAGAGTTTGGATTAAGTTCCAAAGTCTATTATGTCTGAATGCTTTGTGTGTGTGTGTGTGTGTGTGTGTGTGTGTGTGTGTGTGTGTGTGTGTGTGTGTAGGGGTGTGTTCCACTGTGCATGCGTGTGTGGAGGCCAGAGGTTGTCCTATGTGTCATTTCTTTGCTCTCCACCTTATATACTGAAGCAAAGTGTCTCCATTTGAACCCAAAGCTTGATGATTCAGCTCGCCCAGCTAGCCAGCTTGCTTCAGTTTGTATGCAGGAATTACAGACTGACTGCCACACCTCTCTGGATTTCCCATGGGTGACAGGGATCAGAATGGTCCTTAACTCCACTGTAAGCAATCTACCCACTGAGCCATCTCCTCACTCCTTGGTGTGGTCTTTCTAAAGCCACTAAAGCTGCAGCTCTTAAACAATTGACATTCGCAGATGTCAATAAAAGAGAAGACAATGTTGGAATAAATAGAAGACGTGAAGACAGAAGAAAAATTGCCATTTAGTGATATCTATTTCCCCAAAGTAACTGGGGCCACTTGGCAAATCCCAAATGGTATCTCTCAGGAGTAACAACAACAACAAAATCAGATGGCTCCTCATTCACCTCTGATTTCCGTTATTCACTAGCCAAGAGGTCTTCCAGGGTTGAACCATAAGAAAACCCTTAAGTGGCCAGAAACTCATGCTTTATCCGCGGTCTCTATTTTCATAGAAATGACTATGCAGATTCACAATGGAGGGACGTGTCTAGTCGAGCCGAGTTCATGCATGACATATGATGTATCTTTTCAAAGGGACAGATACATCTTTCTTACCACCACCATGCAGCAGCTCTCTCCACCATCCTTCCCATCCAAATCACCTCAAATAAATGTGAGGACCTCAGTGTTCACAGTAATTCCTTCATTTTTAAACACATAATGGAAATGTATAACTAGTCCTCATAAAAATTTATATCTCAATCCGTCCTTTTAATTTATAACAGGCCCTCTAGGCAGCTATTATTCAAGCATTAATAAAATGCCTATGGATCATCAAAGCAAGCGTCTCCAAGTTCACTTCTCTTTGTATTTGTACATATATAAAGCTAGATTAGCGTTAATGCCACTTCTGGTTCTAACAACCATCTTGCCTTTAATAAGTGAAAGCCGTATGATGTATTAGCTTAATCATGCCAGGAATCTGGGCTCCCATCAAGAAACCAAAGTTGAATTTTTCATGCCCTTTGCAACAATTGTTACTCTTAATGCCCTATAAGTTTGGATTTTGCAGCTTATGCAAATGTCCTTTTTCTATAAATTTTAGATTTATCTCCATTCGTCACTGTATGTATTCTAATATGAGGTGATTGCATTTTTCCCCTCTAAAATATTATTAAAACCTATCTCAATTATTTATACTTGGCATGGAAATATAATAAAGGAGATAAGGTTTGCCTCTACTTCGGGGTTAATTATATGACTTTTCAAATGTTAGTAAATTGAACGCAAGTCTGGCCCTCGCCTCCATTTCTTGAAATGGTTGTCTTGAAAAAGTCTCCACTGAATCAAGCAAAGCAATGATAGGCATGTAGCTCTTTCTTACCATATGCGTGTGAAAGGCTGGATTCAGTGTCCATGCTGGGTTTGGCATGCTCTGGAAGGAAGGGACCTGGCTCTCTGCATTCCCTTCTCCTGTTCTTGTTTTTATGTTTACCCAGAAGCCTCACTCCATTGGAGCAAATGTTTTCCCAAATCCACAAAAAAGCAGCTGCTGACCTGTTTCCTCCCCTCAATCTGATGCACTTTGAAGTCCCCACAAGACTTTTGGGAGTGGTTTTGTACAGACCAGAGCTATCTCCATATGTGACTCTAGATGGAAGATCTTAGTCTACTGTCTATGTTCCCACGGAATATTTCCAGATATCAGTGGTAGGTTTCAGGCAGTGTTTCATGGCAAGGGTTCAAGTGACATCACTTCTACTGTGGGGACCACAGAAGCATGGGTTCAGAAGTGGTCTTTTTCTAAGTTAAATTTCTACCCCATTCATTGCTCTTCCCAGGTATTTAAAAATATCAGTAAGAGAAACAGATGAGAGGTTTCTAGTGGACCAAGAAAAATCTTTAATAAGGCCCTGACTTCAATATCTTAGCCAGTTTCCCACAGATTTTATCATGACTATTGATTTTTCACCTCTGCAATCCCTTTTCAACAGATTTACAGCAACAAAGCTGAAATCACTGGGTTGATTCCGGTTAAATGTTAGTCGTTATTGCTAATGAGATCCTGTACCTTTAAAAAGCTAACTCTGCTGCAATCCCTTTATATCCCACACGTCGAATGGGCTCCCCACTAATTGGTTCTGTGTAAATGAAACAAGCTGGAAAACACCGTGGCACCAATAAATATTAATAAGTTATTGTTTGTTTTCTTTACCTTGCTTATGAATTCATACAAAGACGGTGCTAAGACATTAACTCCAGTCTATTAATTGCCACCTGATACTTCTCTCCTGGATAATTAGGTACCCATTAGTTCTAATCAAGTAGTTACTTAATTATTGCAGTAATTAGTCTAATGGACTAGCAAATTGAAGCTTTATCACTTTTGGATACTTAATGTTCCTGACAGAGTACTTCACAAGTGTCAGGGTTCCAGATTTGGCAACCTGTCATTTAAGAACCCCCTCCTCCACTTTCAGCGGCCTCCTCCTCACTGTATCCACCTCCACGACAGGGCTGTGCAGACCCCCAGGAAACAACTTAACTCCTAATGACCCCCATGGGCCCGGACTGTTGAAACTTCATAGAGACACGATGCTAGATCTTGCTATGGGCCACTGAACAGCAACAAGCCCAACTACTGGCCCACATGAAATATCCTCTCCAGTTTCTCTGCATTTGCTTTGAACGGGCTCTGCAGGCAAAACATGAAGGGGAAGGGTTGCTCCTGTTCAGGCATGCTAAGGATCTCATTAATAATGCTACTTCTGATCTTTCCCTCTGAACACGGTGATGGTTTAGAATAGCCAGAGAGACCCTTCTACCTCCTTCCCTGGTTACAAAGTGAAGCAATCACATGTCCAGCTAATATTCAGACAACCACTCAAACAGGCAGGGAAATGATAGAACTGCCTGCCATTCAGGATAATACTGCTGCCTCCTTTGTTACAGAATTTCCATGGATATATCTTAATTCCATTGGCCAGCATTGGATATCTCTTTTCATATTATCTGTTTATATTTCTTCCAATAATTTATGAAACAGAGCCTGTCACTTTTCTTCTTAAAATATATGAAAGATTTTTTTCCATTGCACTGGGAATATACTTCCAATTCCTGACATCTGAGGTCATCTGTGACTAGACCTTTCTTCATCTTCAGACATCTGTGCACAACATTCTTCCTCATCCTCCTCACTCAGAGTGATCCAGCCACTTGCCAACCTCCTTCTCCTAGTCCTGGGTCACACGCTGTCAAATTTTATCTCGGGGTCTTTCCACGTGGCTCTTTTTTCTGGATTGGGAAGGACTCCCCTTCTCTTCTCAAGTCTGAAGTCTTATGTGTGCATGTAACAGGCACCTCACTCCAGGTTTTAGCCAAGAAATCATTGATACCTTTTGTAAAACCTCTTTCCAAACAATTCCCTATTTCATAGCTCTGCTTTGTTTCACCATTAGCCCTGGGCACAAACCAAGGTTACCCTCTCTACAACTGACTTCTGTGAAACAGAAATCTTACCTGTCTCAATGCCCACTATCACCCCCTCTTTACCTGAGCAATGATGTAGATACAGAGTAGATGCCCAGATATCTGCTGATTCCCTCAGAGTAGGTGGTAGGAAGCTTATGCTTCTATTCTATTGGTAAAAAAAAAAAAAAGTTGTTCATCTATTCTAAAACTCATGAAAGCTGTGATCAAATGTGTGGAATGCCTTTGTACATTCTCCCTTCTCAGAAGGTGCTTACCAGGTGGGAGGTTCTGATGATGCAATGAAAGCTACATCTTCCATGTCTAGTTTTCATCCAAGGGGACTCAATATGAAGGTTTGGAAATGACATTCTCGATGCTGGTCCCGAAGCATCATTCCACAGAGGAGCTGCTAACCACATCAGTGTGTTACACCTGAACTTCATCTTTTACATCCAATGCATTCACATTTGTTTAGTCCTCAAGTCAGGTTCTCATCTGAATGGATCATCGAGTCGTTGACAAGTGTCTTCTGCCATGTATGGTGCAGCTTACGGCACTTAAGGGCCTATTGACCCAGAAATTCTGCTCCCATGTGTGAAACAAGATTCCAATTTTATTTTAAAAATATGATACAATTGACAAATGTTCATAATAACTCAAATACATTGCGGGGTCGGGGGGAGAATAATGTCTGTTGTCCTGAGATCTCGGTGATGCTACCCAGTGAGTTTTATCACATTTCGTTCTTTCACCACACAAGAATGTGTTTGTGTAATGTTAAATACACGCTGGGAACTGTCACTAATCTCCCACTAGGAGCTTCCATTTTAAAAGAAGGTTAATAATTATGGCAAAATGTTAGAAATTTCAGATTATTTGGGGACATGCAGATATGTATAAATGAAGAAAATTGTTAGAAGACAAAAGTGTAATTCTGATTCTGAATTATTGCCCACTTTGTTAAATATCATGTACAGCAATAGCTACTTATAATACCTACCTCCAGAGGAAATGGGCAAAGATGGTTCTGAAACAAATACTATAGAATCAATCTCAGATCAGCTGTTGAATCCTTGCTTTGTTCAATGTTAGTTTATTTTCAGTGGAATAGGGAAAGTCTTACCTTTCTTCACAGAAATGTATCAATGTTTACATGGATTAATTATAGACAATAAGTCTTGAAAAAAATATGTGAAAAGGCAAGGAGTTTTAATGATTATAAACCAGATTCCCAGAGATAGTTTGGAGAAGATGGAAGGGAGTAGCAGAGAGGAAGTGGAAGGGGAACTGTGGGTATGATCAAAATATTTCATATATGCATATATATCTATTTTTCAATAGAGATGTTATTTGAACTCATTCTTGAATCCAAAGCAACTGGACACACTATGTATTTAAATGTCGAAAGTTAGTATATGTTAACTAGAAGGCCTTCTAGTGCAACTCTGCATACATGACACATTGATGGGCATAAGTTGTATGATTCCAAGACCATAAATCTAACTAAAACAAAAGAATGAGACTTTATTGAAGATTATTGGGCAAACTTAAGTTTTCATCCTTGGTTTCAATCTTCAGGGAATTTCTATCAATGTGTCCCCTATCCCCTATATTACATTTGCATGAAAATAATGTTAATTCTTCATCAACTAAATTGCTGCTACATGTTAGGCACATGCCGAAATCTTCAAAGCAAATGGGGCAGACGAGGTGGTGGAAATCAGAGAACTTGAAGTGGCCCTTCAGGGGTGACTTAGTGAGAAGAGGTGGAGTAAGGATGCCGCTACTATCATAATAGTGACTTTTTATTTTAATATATGCCTGGGTCCCAACGAACCTGGTATGCCAGTGAATGTTCCAGACCTTCTCCTAAAGTAAAAGATCTCGCAACTTTGATTTGCTCACATTGTCTCATAAAAGGCAAGCTAACAGTGAGTGCCTGAGAAATACTGACTGTCCTTAATTGACGGGCCACATCTGTCTGTGCCTTACACTGGCTGAGGTCCAACAACAACCCATTCTTCCCCTTCACCTGTGAATTGGTGTGTCATGCCCCTTGACTGCGTGCTCACTCAGATTTTGACCAGCTCAAACGAAACAATCAACAAGAAGAGGTTTAGAATCTCTATGGATAATCTCATCTTGCGAGCCTAATTCTTAATTCTAGTGTTCTAACTAGTGGCGGGTCTAGCTCCTGTCAATTTGGTTTGGATGCATGAGAAGCTGATTGCCCAGTGACTTCCAATCTTAACAACAAGGTGCTTCAGTGGCATCATTTTTTAATGTCTGTAGGATATTGATTTTTCCCTAAGGAGAATCACCACCTGTATATAGATGAATGCTGGCCTTGGAATATGAAAGTGATGTTATTGACTTGTGTGTTGAAGCCTTCTATGGGCAGACCTGTAATATTTAACTGCCTTCATCCTTTTGTACTTAGACATATAAAAATGGCATGCCATGGTCTTCAGAGGAGCATTTGTGGACAGCGGATGGCAAGGACACAAAACAAAAAGAAAGTAACCTTTGTCTCATTATTCTTTTCGAATTTACCCTCATTTAGGTTATGGTTTGAAATCTAAATGTACCCCAGAGAAACGTGTGGTTATCAGCTGGCCTTGCGGCTGGGGGAAGTTGAAGAACTCTTGGCAGGAGGCATGCCTGGTAGAGGTAGGTCACCAAGTGTGGGACTTTAGGAGTTACAGCCTGGCCTACACTTCCAGCCTGAGTTTTATTTCCTGATTCACTTTGCTGTGAGGGAAATTAGCCACATGTTCCCACCTGTGCAGCCGCTATGCCCTCCCCATCAGGATGAATGGTTCCCTCCAAACCATAAGCCAAAAATAAATCCTTCCTCCCTTCTGATCATAGGAAAAGAAAATGTGAGTAACATAGTTCAAAGAGTAGGCATTTGTTGCCAGTCTTGGCTAACTATGCCAGTGCAATCTAGTGAAGGCAATGCTCTCTGTTCTTTCCAAACCCTGTTATGAAGTAATATGCTTAGTACCAGTGAAATAAAGCAATCCTGTGCAAAATTTATGTTTTTTTCACGAAGGTCTTGGAAGATTGGTGACAAATAAATACGAGTTGGGAAAAGTGCATTGTTAAGCATATAAAGTGCCCTACAAATGCTTGATAATATTGTACAGATGGTAAAGTCAGGTGTCATTATGTTAGTAATTATAAAGGTCTTTATGTGACCATCGTTTCTATTCCATGCCACTGAATGTAGAAGCTAACTCATCTGGTGGGGAGAGTTGTAAGCATAGCTTGCCAGTATATGGTGACGTCACGATGGTCGAGCAAGACTATGTATATACATTTATACACAGAAATTACCCAAAGTTCTACAAACTAGGGTTTCCCTATCTGTACCACATCTGACTGGCAATAAACTTCTACCAACATATCCATGATCACATCTATTCCTTTACCTCTGATGTCTCCAAATCACCCACTTCCTTTCTGAAAGCCATAGACTACAAGAATGGTGGAGATGTCAACCCTGGGGATCCAAGACCTTTTGTGAATGCTTCTCCATTGCTTAGCCAAGAGACTGTCACATACTAGGTGCTCATTTAAAAACCCATGGAGCTAATGAGCTGCAGAGTGAATCACTGAGGATGCTGTAAAGGTCTGCTTCGCTGGGAATCATGAGCCACTGAGCCATCCAAATTAGCATACTGAGTTCAGGTTTCTGTGTCTGTGGAAAGGGGAAGTTCTTACATTCTTCACTGCAGGGTTGATGTGAAGATTAATTAAGGCGGCACAGGCCGGCTAGTTACGAAATGTTAGCTCTCTTCACCTACTTTCTTTCTGGAGGCTGATGGGTAATTCTTCCTCCTCGTCGTCATCCTCCAGCTTGAGTACACCCAGGCTACCTCCCGCTGTGTTATGCACACATTTATGTTTACACACAAACCCGTGTGTTTAACAACTAGCTGCATAACCATCATTTCACACCAGGATGCCAAGCTCAGCCAATGCATTTGGATGTGAAACACCTGCCACAGAGGCAGAAGAAATGACTCCCGGAAACCAGTGATTCAGTTTTGAAATTGGAGTGATGATCCAGATGGGTAACTCACAAATCTCTAATTGTCCGGATTTTTGAGCTGTAAGCCAGTGGGGATCCTCCATTCACATTGTTTGCCTGTTAGCATGTCGGGAAAGCCCAAGTGAGGCGATGTATAAAGCGCTAAGCATGCTCATTACTTCTGCTATTAGAGCGGGAGAACGACATCAGTGTGTCCTGGGCCCTTATTACTGGCAGGAAGCTAAGGGTACCACTCCAACTCCGCTAACTCACTGCTGATCAACTTTGAGCACAAATAAAAAGACTTCCTTGGTGTCAACTGGTTTAATTAATGCCAGAAATTAATCTGGCTTCCAACGGCTTCAAATCCAGCCCTTGTTTTGTTTAGCACACACCCATATCCTCAGTTTGACAATGATTAAAATGGAAACCACTGGGAAGAGAGTGAAACCTGGACCCCCTGCAGGATGATCAAGAAAGTAAGACAATGTCCACGTTCATAACCTAAAGTCTCATACATTCTGGGTCCAGAGAACCCTTTCCAGTCAGATTGCTTTAAACATTGTTACATTAGCAGAAAAATACAACAACCCTGCTGTGGAAAGAAGACAAACACCTCTTAGAATAATCTTATAGAGGTTATATATATATATAAACTGCAGAAATTCGGGCTATTGAATTAAAGGCACAAGCCGTGATGTTATGAAAACAGCTAACATCAGCCCATGGATACTGTACTATCAGAGACGAGACTTTCATAATCAAAGGCCGTGTATCATTTGCTGGCTTAAGATTTGAGCTCCAGCATCATCAGTCTGAGCTTGGAGCACTCCGGCAGCTTAAGATTTTACAATGGCTGAGCCCACTGTCATTCAGCTCTCTGAAACTTTCTAGAAAGGAAGATGTTCCATAAGGAGTGGGCACAAGATGCTTTCCAGAAAGAGAAGAGTGAAAAAACAGTCAACTTCATTAGCTTTAACTCTGGAGTGACCCTAAAAACACTTGAACAAATATTAGTGTACAGGTGCTACCTCTCTGAGAATGAGGGTGGAATGGGGTGTGGTCAAGTTCCAGGGACTATCATCTGAGGCAGGTCAGGCTATTGCTGTGTGTAGAGGTGGAAAGGGGTTTTCCAAGGTGTGGAACATTAAGTAGAAGATGCCCAATATTTAACCATCAAAATAGCAGTACTCTTAAGATAACACAATGAATCCCACTTCTTCCTTAGCCCCTAAAGACTCAGATACCTGGTTCATAAAAAGGAAGCCGGGCATGGACTAGTTGAAAATGTCATAAAGCACTTTACTTCCTCCTCTAGGGACCTCAGACAGTGCATGCATACCAGTGAATCTAAAACTGATTCCTGTTCTTCCGGGGGAAAAAATGCTATACTCCCATAGAAGACATGCAGCATCATCCAGGACTGAGGATAGCCCACTAAGACTCTCAGAGAGCTATCTCTACCCAGAGCATCCAGAATCACCTCAGCTCTAGGCAAATAGGCATGAGGCTCAAACGGCCCCTCTGGTTTCTAAAATGAATTTGGGAAGTTGAAACTTCTCATTTGTAACCTTGGGCAGGGCTACAGAAGAGTGATCGGTCACTTCATACTTAACCAGAAACCTTCTCCGACACAAATGCTGCTGCTTCTGGTCATATCCTCTGCGCTACATCTAATATCCACTTAAGAGCAAGTACATACCTTATGCCTTGGTCAGCCTTGAGGCGGAGAGGGGGAGCTTGGTCCTGCTGCAACTTGATATGCCATGTTTTGTTGACACCCCTAGAGGCCTTACCCTTTCTGAATAGAGTGAGAGGAGGAATGGGTGGGGAAGGCGTAAAACAGAGGCGGGGGAGAGGCAGTAGGAGGAGAGAAGCAAGGGGAAACTGGTTTTGCTCTGTAAAATAAATTTAAAAACAAACAAACAAAAGTAAAACAAAACCAGTATTGCTGCTTCACAAGGCTAAACCAAGGCTAAATTCGCCGTAGGTGGGTTGCTTTCCTGTCTAGACAGGGAACAAGAATGCACGTGTGTTGCGATGTTTACAGGTGTTTCATCCTCCTTAGATTTACCAGACTGTCTTAATGGTAAGGCTGAGTTCACAGGTCTTGAAAGCATGGTCTGTCTGAGGGTTGTTTGGCTGTAATCACTTCTCCATCCCCATTGGAAGAGACGGCTGCCTCTGAGGAAGGCCTCTTGCCCTTTTCTTTAATGCTTTCGGCAATGAGAGACTTCTCAGCTGCCTCCTTCCCCAGGTCTAATGTAGCCAACATCTTGCAGACATGAAATGGGAAATGGGCTTTCAGCAGAGAAAACAGCAGCTGTTTAACACCATCAAAGAACAAAATCATCATCCTTTAAGACCAGATTTAGCAGTTTAAAAGAGCTGCTAAGACAAAATTAGACAGAGGCGAGAGTGAGGTTTTGTAACTGATAGTGCATCTACCAAACTCTCTAATTCATGTAAAAACAACTTTAAGGCATTAAGTGACCACAGTTGTTTGAAGAGAATGTGCTTTGGTCCCCAACGAAAACTTCAAAGACTCATAGATTTATCGCAACAACAACAAAACATTTTTTTCTTTAGACAGGGTCTCTCTGTATAGCCCAGCTAACCTGGAACTCACTAGACCAGACGGACTAGCCTTGAACTCACAGGGAACTTCCTGCCTCTGCATCCCAAATGCTGGCATTAAAGGCATGAGCTACCACATCTAGCTTTAACATAATTTTTGTAAATTCAGTCTAAGTTACATTATGTCAAACTGCTATGATTATAATTGCACAGTTAATACAATACTTTCCTTGCTGATAGACCCACAGGACGACTGGCATCTTTACACTTTAGTAATTGCCTTACCTTTCATAGTAGATGAATGCTGGCATGGCTACAATATCCATGGGTCAAAATCCTATTGCCTCTATGTGGTGATATTAGGAAGCAGGGTCTTTGGTCACTGTTTAGGCTGCAAGGGTGGAGCCTTCATGCACAGGATCAGCATCCTCATAAAGGAGCCGTCGGAAGGCATCCCTATCCCTTCCCCCCAAAAGGACTCCCCAAGAAAGCAGTTGCCAATGAACCAATGGTTAGGGTCTCTCCAGATATTGAATCTATAAGTATCTTTCTCTTTTAAACACCAAAGCCTCCAGAGTTATAAAAATATTTTTGTTATTTATAACTCAATCTTATTTCTGTAGTAAAAACTCAAATGAATCGAGCCACTATTTTCTCCCACCCAAGATGTATCATGCTTGTTAACGAATGAGATACAGAGCTTGCATCTCAAGTGTCTCTACTTAGTATGCTGTAAAAGTCAGTTTTTGCTTTTTAGAGAGCCATTGCTTTCAGAATATCTGTTAAGAAATACTGGTACAAAAGAGGATTGTTTTGCTGATGAAATTATCTTCACATCTGCTCCACAGACAGCCTGTTGACATGCATTGGCTTTGCTTTATTCGTTTAGATTACACTTTTGTCTGTCTATCTGTGGATGGGGAGGTATAGTGTGTGTTTGTGTGGGTGCACATGCCACAGCACATGCGGAAGTTAGAGGCTGACTTGTGGGAGTCTGCCCTGGGATGATGCTCTGGTCCACTGTAATAATTATTCACGCGTGTTGGTTTAATAAGATGCTGATTGGCCAGTAGCCAGACAGGAAGGAGACAGGGCAACCAGGCTAGGAGAAGTCTGGGAAGAGGAAAGGCCGAATCAGTCACCAGCTAGATGCAGAGGAAGCAAGAGGAGAATGTCTCACCGAGAAAAGGTATCAAGCCACGTGGCTAAACAAAGACAAGAATTATGGGTTAATTTAAGTAGTAAGAGGTACTCAATATGAGCCTCTGGGTGTTTCTTTGGAACTGAAGGGCCATGGGAAGAGGTGGGGCAGAAACTCTGGTTCTTTCATTCTCCGGGCAGGACACAAGGATTAAACTCAGGTTATTAAGCACAGCCACAGGTGCATTTACTTAATGAGCCATCTCATTGGCCCAGGGGTTCTTTTGGATATAAAGTATACCTGTAATGAAAATCTTTTTTAAAGATTTTGATTACCATCGAATTGTCTGTCTCCTAGCATGTATACTCTTAGGCTTTGCTGATAAATAGAAATTTTGATGAGTAAATCACAACTCTTATTAATGCTGCAACAGAACTCTTTTTCTTTGCCCATTAAACTAACAGTTGCATGTTTGTTGGATAGTTCCATGTCCTATTGTGGGATGTTTGTTTTTCTTTTCTTCCACTTCACTTACCTGCTGGGTGTAAATAATGCATTTCCCTGGCAGGAATTCTCTATTGTTTCAATCCAATATCCTTTGTAAATTCTCCTTCTAACTACTCACCATATAGTTAAAGTTAGGAACAAGAAATTGAGGTGTAACTCACTGTCATTATATCTGTTTATAATGTATGACAGCCTGTGTTCAATTGCCAGTATGGCAATAAAAAATAACCAGGGTAACTAGCCAATTTTATACAGGTGAGACCCTGGAGACTAAGTAGGATGTGAGGAAAAAGGGAAATACTGGAAATGCAGGAAGGATGCTGATTCTCTTCAGGGTTCCAGGGAATGAGAGCATCCGATGGGAATGTTTGGGGGAACTTAACGGGTATGTATCACTCTGGAAGTGCTGTGCCTCAGAAGAGCAATGACAAGCAACTGTGCAAAAGGACTTGGGAGGCTGGAACGTAGCTCAGTTGCTTGCAGCCCAAGCATGAGGACCTAAGTCTGAACATCCAATACCACATACAAAACCTTAGTCAATCAAGGACAGAGGTAGGAGGATCTCGGGATTTCCTATAGAGGAAGACATCTGAGGTTCTTTTCTGGCTTTTGCATTTTTAATAAGAAATGAAATCAAGTGAGAATAAGACTCTGGAAATAAAGTCAGGAGGCCAAATACCTGACCCACTCAAGGTTCGTAGTCAGTAATCACAGGGTCAGCCTGCGTTCCCGGTAGACAAACATGGGTTCTCTCAAAGAGGGATGCAAGATATTCCCTCCAAGACATTATCTGTGGAAGTTGGTAGCTGCATTGACCAATGTCAACAGGTAGTCAACCAGTCATCTTGACCAGCGGAATGCCTCATTGTCTTCCAAAGAATGGCTGTGTACTTTTTTCCAAGTCAGGAACTCTAGTCCTATTAATTGGAAAGTGCCCTGTGACCCAAAACAAAAAAGCACCCTAGCACATGGCACATGTGGCATTCCGTTCAGTGAGAAGCCATGAAAAAGAAATCTGTTATTGCTCTCTCTTCAAGTGTGCTTCGTGGGTGATGCAGATGTTGAACAGCAGCCCAGAAATGTGGCACAACTGCTTAGGACAGGAAGAAAAAGTAGATTCGACAGGAGCTGCAGAGGGAATTGAAGGAGGCAGAGCATAATTACCTGGCTTGGAATGGAGCCTGGGCATCCACAATAACATCATTACTCTTATGTTAAGAGGGAGAGGATTTTTCCCTAAATACAACCAGCTCCTTACCCTCCAATTCCCACAGTTCCGTCAAGGGCAGTAGAGGTAGGAAGAAATAAGAAGGTAAGAAGGCGGAAAGGTTCTTGGCCTCTTTGTTTCTCTAAATACTTGATTTCTGACAGGTGACTGCATCACATTAAAAATATGCTTTGTGGTTATAATAAACTAACTCTATATTTACACTGAATGCTTATAGATGTCTGGAAGGTGGGGCTTACATGAGCCCCAGAATTGCAATAGCTGACATATTAATTCCTTTTAATTGCAGCAACATCTCAGGTCTTGCAGCATGGATGATCATTTGACCTATGAAAGAAAAATTATGGGGTTGTGATAGAGGGCTTCCCATGTCAGGAACTGGGGTCTTACACATTTTACTTTCCCCACTGACTCAGTGGTCATTATTATACAAGTCTGTTAAATGCTCCAGTACACCATAGGTGAAATGTATACAGTGTGTGTGTGTGCTTACTTAACAGTAAACAACTGTCTGGATTTCCTGGTGTCCAGCTCAGTCTGTTTAGGGAGGTTTAGGTCTATGAGAATCCTTCTCTAGAAACACAAGATGGATGTCTCTGAGGACCAATGCTGAAGTTGGCTTCTTCCACAGACAAGCCCATCTGAATCCATACAAAACTCACACAAGCACAGGTGCACCTGCATCCATGTGCACACACACAAACACACACACACACACACACACACACACACACACGCATACACACACACAATTACAAGGTGATATTTAGTAACTCTTTTCTGGTATTACATCTCTGAAATGAATATCAACGTTAGCTCAAATTGCAAAGCCTAATATTGAAAAGAAGCCCCAAAGTCAAAAAGTTCAAGAAGGAAGGGGCTCTCACTAATACCCCAGGAGACTATAAGCCTTCCCAAACCAACACTTCCTATATATACTATTTGTAGCAATGACAGCCATGTCCGTTCTTTAAATTTGTTATGACATTCACATACAGATGGTTAAATGGGCTTTTAAGGAAGAATTCGGAGCAGCTATAGCAATGACAAAGACAGAGGCAGGGGGTGGGGCTAGGGGTGGGGATGGGAATCTTCCCAGGCAAGTGACAGGATTCAACTCAATGTGTGAGCATGTGGCAATGCCCAGAGCTCAGAGCCTTTAGAAGCTAAGTGGTCGATATGGCTGCCTAAGTTCATCCCCCAGTATGGTCCTGGGAGAACAAATAAAGGACCTGGCAGCTGGAGGAAGAGAAAGAAGCACCAGGTTGAAAGATTGACTGATCTTGCCACTCATCAGATGGATGGTTCTAAATGACCTGTGAAGACATTCCTGGAGCCCTGGGCCACAGCATTCAGAGCACAGACACTGCTCTTCGGAAGCACTTATTAGTGACTGGAGTCACAACTGACAACCGCGACTTCAGTTTCCAGTGATGGTTTAGCGGCATCAACTTGAGGAAAGGTTATATGTGTCTGGAAGTACCGCCGACACTTCAAGGAACTAATTGGTGGATTTAGTGCATGGAGAGAAAGAAGCTGGTAGGTAGGAGAAGGAGGGGCGGTGGAGAATTCAGGGAAGCCCTTTAGAGGGATTGTGTGAAACACAGCCAGGGGCCTGGCCCATCTGAGCCTCTGAACCTGCTTGCACAAAGTGACATGCACACAAACACCACCTACCATCTCCAACTTGATCTTCAGCATGAAAGCCAATGGCCAGCATGCTTGTGGTTTCGATGCTCAGTGTACTCAGTCCCAGGAATTCTGCAAATGCCTGTACTTGACAGTCGGAATGTATTGCTACTTTAAAAGATCAACTTCAACAAGGATAGCTCTGGACTCCTCCAAACCTTTGGGTGTGGGAGGTCTGCGAAACCAGTGATTAACCCTTTTGTGGTTTGCCTGCTGTTCTGTGTCTTGAATTGTCAGTAAGATGAGATACTCCCATTCTTTCTGACTGTCATCAGAGTTCAAGGAGCAGGGGAGGGCTTCTGGAGGGGTGCTGGTGGGGGGAGAGAAACTGGGCAGAAAAGTGTGTGTGTGTGTGTGTGTATGTGTGTGTTACGAGTGCATAAGTGTGGCCACATAGTGCCACCGAGCTTGTGTGGAAATCCAAAGACAATTTCCAGAGCTAAGTCCCAGGATCTAGTTCTCTTCTTCCTCACTGGGTTCCCAGGATCCAACCTAGCCTCAGACCCACTTGTATTTTTCCCTGCTGAGCTATTTCACCAACCTTATTTCCAATAATTTTATTAACAATGGTCAACTCAAATTTCTCTATAGTTCTCATAAATATATTCTTAAAGTTGTATCCTGTAGAATTTATGTCATTTAAAGCTTCCCTCCCTCTGTCCTTCCACCCTCCCTCCCTCCTTTCATCCTTTCTTTCCTCCCTTCCTCTCTCCTTCCCTCCTTGTACCATCATTTTCCTCTTGAGTTATATTCCCTCGGCTTATCTACCCTCCACACACATCAGTCAGTGAGAAGATGCACAATAATAAGATGGCTTTAAAGGGGGATGCGCATGACATGCGATCATAAAGGACATTACTAGACTCACCTGAACTGTACCAAAGGCTTAATCCTCAAACATGGATCAACCTTCACTTTGGGGGACAGCACCTGTGCTGAAAATAAGAGGAGCCTGGGGGAACTAGAAGTAAATCACTTCTAGTGGCCACTGATTGAAAATATTCAAATGGGGATTTGGACAGGCCATGCCAGGTGTGTGCCCTCTTTCCCAAGCACGCTCTCGGTCTCCTCAGGAGTCACTGTGGCTCACCACTGGGCTGGCTCGTGTGTTCATTTTCCCTGGGAAACCTCCAACTGAGGCTAAAGATATAGAATGGATAAAAGAAATAATGAAACAAGTGACAAATTAAAAAAGAATAAGCAGCCAAAGGTTGACTGCCTTGCACACATTGCCCTCCCAGGGAAGATAACCTATGGCTGACAAGGGCATCCCTTGGCTGAGTGGTTTAATCAGGTGCACCTCACAGGCAGGCTATTGTTATGTAGAACAGACCTACTGCTCTGTGTTGCCAACAGGGCTGCCTCCTCACTCTAATGGCAGAGTATTCAGGAGGGAGGTGTTAAATCTTCAGTGTATCCCTACAGGGACTTCATGTTCCCCCTAATTAATTCCTCCACTGGATGTCT
The DNA here is from genome assembly GCA_004026605.1 of Ondatra zibethicus. Lineage (NCBI taxonomy): Eukaryota > Metazoa > Chordata > Mammalia > Rodentia > Cricetidae > Ondatra > Ondatra zibethicus. The sequence continues at coordinate 175,927 of PVIU01000313.1, forward strand.
CTATAACTCCATCCTCCAGCGGTCATTATGAGCCAATGTGATGGCTCCTGGAGACAGCTCCAGGGCTTCCAGCCTGGTGTTTGGGGAGCCCGCGGAGACCTGTTCCTTGCAGCCAAGAGAAGAATGTGACAGACATAGTGAATTCCATAGGCATGCACACACACACACACACACACACACACACACAGACACATGCACACACATACACACACACAGGGAGAGAAAGAGAGAGAGAGAGAGAGAGAGAGAAAGAGAGAGAGAGAGAACAGTTCACTCAGAAGAACTGCTGAGATAGCTTTTATTTTGGCATAGAAAATACTTGTCAGACACATCAGCGAACAGCATCCACAGAGCTGGAAGAAGGAAAATGAACAGCATTACAACGAACTCAGACTTCACTACGGGAAGCTGCACGCTGACATTTATATTAGCTTCGTTTGACATGTCCTGATGGTTCAGATTGGATGTAGAGAAACTCTTTCCCACTGGCCCACCCCATTCCCTAAAATTAATCTTCCCTCCCAGGTAAAAGATCATGCAAAATGTTCCCTGCTGGTTGCTCTCTTGGAATGCAGAAATCCCTGGATAGTGAGATGCCCCATGTTCTTTACAAAATTCCTAAATGTGTCAAGAGTATGGAGAAGCATTCTAAGTAAAGTGGAGTCCTCGGACTACATGTAGACAGAGCTGCAATTAGAGGACTGGATTGAAATGCAGGTTGCTGGAGCTGGGGAGGTGGCTCCATTGGCAAAGCTTGACACACAAGCATGGGCCCATGTACGAATCTCTTACACCCACGCAGAAAGCTAGCCTGGATGGTGTGAACCTATTACCTTAGCACTGTGGAGGCAGAGGCAAGAGGATTCGTGGAGATCATTGGCCAGTTTGGTAAGCTTCAAATTCAGTGAGAGATGCTGTCACTCATAAAAACTAGGTGGAGTGCAATTTAGGAAGACATCCAATGTCAACCTCTTAACTAAATATGCATGCTTACACTCGTGCATGTGCACACATGCACACACCCACACCGACCCGCAAAGACTCCTGAGCCTACATCACACATATAAGCAAAAGGATTAGATTCCGAACAGACAAACGGAACCTGGAGATCTAGCAGTAGTTTCTTACTGTTTATTATTAGGTCTGCAGCTAAACACAGTATACTGTAGATATTACATAGTGGAAAAAAAAACCCGTTAATTTGCAACTATTTTAATCGTGCTAGTATATACATTTTTATCCATTCCATATTATTAGCATATAGTAAACACGAGCTGTGATGTCAGACCATGGAATATTCTGATTTTTTAGAAACCACCAACCATTAACTAGAGCAGAATAGGATCAGTGTGTGTCAGACACTCCACTGCCTTAAGACCTTTCAGTGGCAGGAAGAGTACTTCCAGGTGAGGCTTATGGGACTGAATTCTTAAAGACAGATTGGGGAGCTGCTCTGACTAGAACACTGATCCTTTGATTCTCATTTACAAGGTCGTCTAAGCTCTTGAAATAATCATTCTGTTCACAATCAGAGATCTCTGGGAAGTCGTGCCTGATGTAGTCCTCATCTTCAGCTTGGAAGATAGATCATTTAAAAAGAATTCGCATCTGGGAGGGGCGTGCAGGGCCCATGCATCCTGTACCAAAATTTGCATCCCCAACCCACTGATACATTTTTGTGAAATTATTTTGCCGGTAAGAATGTGAAATTCAATTAATTTAAGCAACCTGATCCATTCTTGCCCTCCTGATGAATGAGCTATATTCGAACCCACTACCTGGGTTTTTCACTCCAGGCCTCAACTCCAAGTCATCAGGCCCTTACTACATTTATTTTATTCCTTCATTCTCCAAGGATATAATGGTTACCTGTGACCTGCCAGTTCTTGTTCCAGGGGATGGGGAGACAGCATTGCCTGTAACATTCCCTCGATCCCTGGAGGCCTCCAATCCAACCGGAAGGGAGTGGCTAGTCTAGAACCACCACAAGCAAGGCACTATTACAGCTGCAGCGCACATTCTTCGCAGGTAACACGGATGACTCATCCCCCTGAAGCTTTGGGCATTTGAAAACCAGCCAGCAGGTTAGTCTCAAGTCAGTCCCAGCTTGATTTCCCTAGCTTGCCGTTGGAGTGTGTTGTATCGTCAGTAGTAGGGACTTGGCACCTGGCTTTGGTAGGAAACGGAGAGCCATGGTAGTAACTGTGGTGTTTGGGTGCTAGTCTCTGGGGCCTTCCTTATCAATAGCTCATATGGAGGTATCCCACATCTGGCAGTCGGGTTTTTACTTAATGACCTATGTCTTCCGGGGAAAGCATTGTCAGCCCATACAGGGTATCTCCATTTAAGCTTCTCTTTTTTGAACTGTATTTTTAAGTTAGCATACAAAGCAGTAGTTCTCCAAAATGGTTTATTTTTTTTTACACATCCTTTGATTTGGTAAGCCCAACCCTTTCATGTGCCTTATCCCTGTCTTCCCATTCCTGCTAATTCAATCCCTGTACTGACTCCCCCTTCTAGCTTCATATCACATGTGTGCTCATACCCACACCCCTTAAGGCCTTATTCCCTCTCATGAAATTACTGTGGCTTTCTAATCTCTACAGATACTCCAAATTAAGCACACAAATTTAAAATTTGGAAGCTAGGATTCACATATGCAAGAAAACAAGTGGCATTTGTCTTTCTAGGCCTGGGTTAACTTGCTTAGTTAAATATTTTACAGGAAATGTGTAAATTTACTTATCCTTATGGCTGAATCATATTGTGTGCATATGCTGTATAACATATTTTCATTAAACATTCAACAGTTGTTGGACATTTAGACTGATACCATTTCCTATTATTGTGAGCAGAGCAACAATGAACATGGATGGGCAAGCATCTCTATAGCGGGGCATGCTAGCCTTATATGCCACAGAGTGGGATAGCTAAGTCATATTATGGTTCCTATTTCAGCTTTTTTTTTTTTTAGAAACCTCCATAGTGACTTCCATAGTGGCTATAACCAATTTGCACTCTGACCAGTAGTGGACAAAGGTTCCCCTTTCCCCACATCCTAGCCAGCACGTGTTGTCATTTGTTTTGTGACAGTAGTCTTTCTGACTGGGCTGAGATGGTATTACAAAGTAGTTTTAATTTGCATATGTCTCATGACTAATGGTGCTAACCACCTTTTGACGCCTTTGTTATCCATTTGTATTGTGTCTTTTGAGAACTCCACGTTTAGTTCTAGAGTTATTTTTAATTGGGTTATTTACTGTCTTGATGCTTAATTTCTTGAGTTCTTTGTGTATTCTAGTTATTAATCCTTTGTCGGTGTATAGCTGGCAAAAGTTTTTCTCCCATTCTGTAGGCTGACTGTTTACTTGACTGGCTGTTTATTTTACTCCACAGAAGGTTTTTAATGTTAAGAAATACTATTTACTGATTATTATCTTATTTCCTGAGCAATCTGAGTCTAGGTTTGCATATTTTATAAATAAAAATCATAATGAGGTATGACTCTCCACTTTTTAATTGATTAAAATATACGTATTTACCACCATTGTGCATTGGGGTAGAGGTCAGTAGGTTTGGCAATGTGGACATAAAAGTTATACATACAAACTCTGTGACCCTGAAATTCTCATTTGGAAGGTTGTCCTGGCATGTGTGTGCAAAGGAGTATGTTTGGGGATGTTAATCGTACCTTGTTTCAATGCAGCAACTAGGTTGAAGCAAATGACTCTCAAAAGGAATTTATCCAGTAAATCATGGCAGAGGAATGGTGTAATACAATATGATACAGATATTCAGGTGAATGAGGCAGCTTATTCATGCATAATTATGGCAGAATCTTCAAGGAGGTAGCCACTGATAGGAGGAAAGTAATTATAGGTCGACACTCAAGTATGAATAAAACCTGTCTGAATAAATATATAGTGAGCTGGCATGTGGGTTCCATCCAGAAAAAGCCGAGTGACATAGAATGCTGGGAGTAGCCTAGAATTTTTAATTGCAAACATGTCAATAGCATATTTTACTCACTGGTTTTTGCTGTGATTTTCTCTGGTGGAGACAAGGTCTTTCTGTGTAGTACGGGCTGTCCTGGTACTGGCTAGGTAGATCAGGCTTTCCTGGAAGTTCTCAGTGACCTGCTTGCCTCTGCCTCCCAATTATTTGAATCCTAATGGAATCAAATACATAAGCAAGAATTCTTGGATAATAACACTTTTGCAGAATAACAGATATTAAAACATTTAGCTACACACACACACACACACACACACACACACACACAATGGTTCCTGAGACCCGTAGCATAAATTTGGCTGTTATACTTAAAACAGAAGACCTTGGACAGTTCACTCATGTGCCTTGAGCTCAATGTGCCCTTTTATACCTACAAAAGTCTGTCATTTATACTGAGGTTCCATTTCCAGTGTGAGGCAGAAGACTGGGTAAGGTTAGCTGTTCATGTGCACTATGAACTTGTAGATGCTGTAGCCGGAGCCTACACAGAAGCATGCTGAATAAAAATTCTAGCCTTGCCAAGTAGCCTTGGAGAAGTTTTTTTCTTTAACTTTTTGTATTCACAAAATCAGGGAACTATATCTGGCACTTGCAGCAGGAGAACTAAATGAAGTGATGAACATTAGGGCCATGTGTTCCCTGTTTCTCAATCATGCCTCTGCATCCATGACAAAAATGCCTTTTAATGATTTGCTCTTTGTATGTTTTCCATTTGCAAACTGACATTTAGATATTTATTTGCTAATTTTGATGATCAATTTTTCAAGTCATAATAACACACATCTTGTTCTTGGGCTCTAGCTTAAACTAGGGTTCTAACTTGCAATGTGACCTCAGAGATGTCACTTACTCTCTCTGTTTCCGTTTTCCTCCTCCACAGAGGTCACAACAGAGCCTTTGCCTCCATAGTTGTCTGTTCTAGAGGATCTAAGAAAGTGTATAACAAGTAGCAAGCAAAATTCTTCCTATCAAAATGGTCAAGTAACAATTTTCATCCTATAAAATATTAATCTCGGAAATGAAAATGGACTAGGGCATTTTGTCAAGGGTGGGTGTGCTGGGCTGTCTTTCCCTGCCATCTTTGCAATCTTCTCTTTTGTAGCAAACACATGTCACTTACTAAGTCTCCATTACACAGTGGTTCAAGTCCATAGTTTAATAAATGGCCATAAGGAAGGAATTATGTTGAGGACATCTCAATCATGGTTGAAAGAGGTTGCTACTGGATCTGGAGCTAATAGCAACCATTGAAAAGGAAGAAAAAGATGAATTATTCTATGGCACAGAAGACACAGAAAACACCAGATAACCAGAGTCCAGGGCCCTCCTGACACAAAGATACAAGGCAAGTTTAGTAGAAACTTGGGCAAGTATGACATTGGGCCACTGGACAGGAAAGGTTCAAGTGTCCAGAAGTCATATAGGAGCCAAGAGTCTCAAAAGCAGAAGTGATTTTATCCCAGGTGACTAAGCAGATTCTAATGTTTTATATTAGGAAAATGCTATAGTAGAGTCTCAGCTGACTCAACTGAATTTTTACAATGCCTATAATCATATATCAAATCCTCCTAAAATAGTTACCTGCTAAGTCTCCCCATGCGGTGACTTTGCACTTAAAAACTATGCTGACAATTCTTAGCCACTGAGTAAGTAAACTGCATGCACTTTGTAGGATAGCTTTAATTTCAAATATGGTGTTATTTTGGCTCCGTGAGCCATAAAGATGAATTGGAAACGCCGATATTTGTGGAGCTTGTGCCCTAACAGTTAGGAAACGCTGGCAGTAGCAGTGTTTGTACAAAAGACTCTCATAGGAGAATTAATGTTTGAAAAATATTACATAAAGGATCATTGACATTTATATCTGAGCATCAAGTATAAGTGGATATGGCTATATGCTATGGTTCTATTAGCCCTGACGTGGGATTATTTGGAAACTCTGCCACTGTAGAAACCCACATGATTGGGACTTCAGGACTAAGCCAGCTGAATACAATGTAAGGAAAGAATGGCGTTTCCAGTTGTTCCTCTAAACACAGTCATTGTGCCTGTCAGTCAAACCGTTTGCAGAGTTCCAGTCCATTTAATTATTATGTTTTTATTTTAATGTGAAAATGAATAGAAAGGACGGGCAATGAAATACATGTTAGGACAAGAATACTTTTTAGGAAAATTATACATTAGGAAAAAAAATAGTCATGTCCCCACAGTTCAGCTCAGAAAACATCTTCCCGACGTGAGTTAGAGCAGAAGTGCCCTGAGTTCATAAGCCATGGCAGCGGCAAGAGCAGCAGACTGGGAGTGTCAACACAGTCTGGAAAGAGCTCGAAGGCAGGGATAAGGAGCAGGCCATTTGGATGACAGCTCAACGTGAAACAAGCCATGTTTCCATCCAGCTTGCCCTGCATGGGTGTCAACAGCAGAAAACGCTCCATCACCCAGCTAGTGGAAGCACAGCCTGATGGACACTGAGCCTGACCATGTTGCCCCGGGAGAGAGTACCTCCGGGTCATGGGTGAGGGAGGCTGGCAAGGGTCGCGGAGGGGGGCATGCAAGTACAGCTGCCTGCTCAGAATTCATCCTCTGATCAACAGGGTTCAGCCTCAAGGGGTTGGCAGACCAGCCCTTCACCAGCTCTCGCTGAGAAGTAGGAAGTCAGGCCCAGGGGATCGTCCCATTGGTGAGGTTCCAAAACTGTCTGCAGAGGAAAACAAGAGGAGGCAGACAGCAAGAGTCCACCCAAGCTAGGTGGGCGGGCCTTAGCTGCTGACACTGGAGAGTTACACCTGAGTGCTTTACTGCAAAGACAGGAAAGAGTTGTTTGCTGGTGCCAAGAGAAAGACAGAGAGACAGATGACTGATGCATGATAAGACAGGCAGATGGCCAGCCTTTATCTAGAAGATCCACTGAGGTCTATAATTGCACCTCTGTATTTATGAACTTCCAGGTACCCCAAGCATTCTTTCTTCTTGCACACATGTCCATATGAAAGCACCCTGACTCAGGCAGTGGGCAGTGAACACACAGACGCTCCTTCTACAAAGGCAAAGTAGTTGCATCCCATCATCCCAGAATTGTGCAGAGCCTCAGAGGCACTCAGCCGCTATGATTTATTGGGCAGCGAGAGTCTGCTTCGATTTGGGGCCACACGGGAGACCTGTCTTGAGTATGGTAAAAGCTACTGTCACACTGTGCCCTGGCCATACACTGCCACATCGGTGTTAAAGATATCTGGTCTCCTTGATGTCTTGTCCTCTCTTACTCTGTTCCACTCACCATGTATACTGGTCCCTTCCTTTGTATACTACTCCCTCTCCCCAGAGTTTTCACCAGTGACTACTAGAGGCCATAGAAGAGGGGATGCAATGCTGAACCAGAAAACGCTAGCAGTTCATGAGTTCTTCAGCTGAGGAGATGAACACTTGGTGGTAGACTCTCCATGTAGAAACAAAGAATTGCATTTCTTGTACACCTGTCTATAAAAATTAGAACCATGCATGCAGATTGCTACTAATAGTCACTGCTTTGTTCTGATTGGCTGCTCATTATGGGACAGGAAAAAAAAGGAAGTAGAAGGAAGGGAATAAGGTGGGGAAAGAGAAAGAAAGGAAGAGGGAAGGAAGGGAAGGGAGGAAGGAAAGGGTCAAAAAATCAACTGGGTATAGCCACATGAAATTTCATGTGCTCGCAAAGGCTCCAACACTTGAGGTTGAATGAATGATTTCCTGTATAGGATCGACTGTAGGTTGGAGCAGGGCACCACACAAACACTTCTGTACCAGTATGTTTAGCAGAAACAGAAATGCACAGATTAAATGTTCAAGAGACTACATACATGGTTTTGTTTCACATTTTGCTAGTAGTACAAATAATGAGAATGAGTAACACTGTTGGATAATTCATCTCTCTCTAACTAGCATCACTAGTCTATCTGAGAATTATGCTGGTAGTCTTAAACCTTTCAGTAACCTGGAGTGTCAGTAATTATAATTGAAGTACCATTTTATACTTGAGGAAAGCAAGGCACAAAGCTTTGACGGAATGTGTCGAATTTCACAGGCCCATAGCGCTGAGGCACTAAGTCCGCAGTCAGCCCCACCTTAAACACTGTGTCTCACTGCTTCCCGTGATTGGCTAGGGTGAGGCACCCCCCGGAGCTCCCCGCTTGTTTGAGACAGTGCAGACAATTACGAACAAAGGTGCATATTTGTTCGCTCACTCTCATTTGGTTCATATTGAAGCTAAGAGACTCCAGCGCTGCCATTTCACAAATGGAGGAACCGCCATGAGGAACCAGAAGGCAACTATCCCATAATCAAGACAGGGATACCACTTTGGATTAAGGACTTTGAACTTAAGGGTTGTAATTTCATGTAAAGGGATTAATTCCAGCTTGTTGTGCTGAAACAAGATAGAAGGAAAGGCCAGCTCCTTGTTCTCAAAGCAATGATTTTGTAGGAGGAGAATCTAAATGGAAGCTAAGAGAAGACAGAACTTGACATAATGTGATGTAGCTTAAATGCATCTAAATGATAGACTTTCACACACTTCATTCCCCTGGAATCGGAAATATGAAAACAGACTTAAGGAAGAATGCTCCTAGGAGATCTTTAATGGGTAGGGAACCTCTTTGATCCTAGTCAATCAAAGGACTGCCTATCACATTCCAACCAAGTTTCAATTCACAGACTAAGCAGACGGCTCTGCGTCTAAGGGAACAGAAGAGACATCCTGCCATGGAGCAATAGGAGGCAAAGGCCACCTGCTTTCACTTTGAGACTTGGGATGATCCTCTCACTGCCCTTCCTCTTTCTGCCACTCAGAAACATAAACGGCTTGTGCTTCACAGTGGCACAATGAAATCAAGCGGGGGTGCGGGGGGGAGTGGCCCGTCTCCCAACAATGACAAAATGAGTGAAAAGTAAAATAAAATGAAGTTTATCATTATTTGTTACGAACAAAGCAGTGGCCAGTGGAAGTAGGTTACTGAGAACAACATGGGAGTTGGTGTTCTGTAGAATAGTATGTCATCCAAATATTTCAGAAAACATTCATTTTTTTTCTTTCTCCTCTCTCTCTTTCTCTCTCTACCTCTCTCTCAGTGTACATGTTTATGCACATATGTATAAGCACATGCCCATGTGTGGGTGTATCTGGGAAGGCACACAAGAACATGCAGGCAGACATGCACATGTGCCTATGCAAGTCAGAGGACAATCTCTGCTACCAGAGTCTACCTTTTTATTTTAGTTTTTTAAAGACAGGGTCTCTCCGTTGCTTGGAACCCTCTGGCCAGGCTAGGCTTGCAGTCCCAAGGTTTGGCCTGTCTCTGCCTCCTAAGAGCCAGGAAACCTACCCAACAGTGAACATTTCTAAATATGAGTTCTGAGGATTGAATTCAAGCCTTCTTCATTCAAAACAAGTACTTTATTGACCGAGATGTCCCACAGCCCACACATCCCTTGTTCTTTGGGAAATCCATTGTGAATCACTTTTCAAAATTTAAGAAGTGTGTAGTGTTCACAATTTTCATTAGACTCCCACAAACGCCTATTTAGGTCCCTGGTAATCCATGCCACACCACACACACACACACACACACACAAAATTAGCAATCCCTCAAGTGCTTTATCTCTTAAAAGTTACCTCAAAATTGTGTTATACAGCCCATTTTCATTTCACCCCAGGAAGCCAGCCGAGGTGGCAAAGTAGAGATTATTCAGGTGAATTTCACTACAGAAAACAGACTCAAAGAGGAGATGCTCAGTGTAGGTCTTCTGATAAGGAACAAGAGGGTGGGAACTTGTAAACAATATGGAGAGCGTGGCTGCTAGAGGTGGGTGTGTACGGTAAACATTATGAATTTGGACACTCAGAAAAGTCTTTTGCGAGGCAATCAGTGTAAGGCAGGCTTCCTGGTTCCTTGAAACCAAGAGAATGTAGCCAGAAAGGAATGGAACTGCCAGGTTGAAGTTTGCCAAGTTGGACTCCTTCAGTTTTGGGTCAGAAAGTGATATTCCAGGTTTTTTCTCTAAAATAATAACAATAAAATATTAATGTGTCTATAAAATTAACTTTTAGAGACATCAAGAGGTTAAGGAAGGGGAAATTTGAGTTGAGGAGAGATAGAGACTCACTTCTAAATTTGGTCTGTTTTCAAGAAAGGTTACATTAAGATCATAAAAGGGGACTAGCAAAGGAGATGAGCAATTAGCTTCCTAAGAATGGGCCTGGTGCCTCTGTCCATCAGAGTCGAGGTCAGCGGGTGCCATCTTGAGCACTGCGAAGCACATTGTTTTGCACCCAGTTTGAATTCTGACTGCTGAGGAGTTCTCGGCTATTCACTGAACATCTTCTGTCATGTTCATTTTCAAAAGGATATAATTTCCTACCCAAACTGTAACACACCAACTTTCAAAGGAAGCCACAGTAGGTAGGTGGAGACGGCACCGTGTTTCCTAACTGGTGATTAGCAAATTTATTGCATGATAAACCATTTTCAGTGCAGTTTTGAAAAATAAAAACATGCTTCTTCCTGAGTAATTAGTTGCTCTTTACCGCCAACAAACTGTAATTTTTATTCCTTTTACACAAGCCCATTTATTAGGAGAGAGAGCTAGCAAGCATTTATGCTTTTGTGTTTATAGTGCAGAGAAGACATGGCATGGAAAACCTGCTATGCGGATTCTGAATGGCGCTATATTTTAAAATCCACATTAATTATAGATCCACTTATTCTTAGAAAAGACAGGAATTGCAGCGGGGTGGAGGGTGGGGGGGAGGGATTCGTGTATAAATTGCCTCCCAAAGACCTCACTGAAATTTCCATAACATTCACCACATGACACTGATGTGTGAAAATTGACACGAAGATTTGAAAATTGGGACTGAAGTAGTCCAAGCATAAAATAACTTCAATTCTGCTCTCTCTCTCTCTGTCTCTCAGAGGAATAGTGCAAAAGACTGACCAACACAACACAAACAAGCCGAGGGGGGGAAAGCCAGTGAGAAGGATAGGAGCTATTAAGGAGAAAACACACTTCTCACTCACGGAGAGAAAGGATGATCAATGGATTTAGTCACAGAGAAATTCAAGCAGAAAATTGCTGCTGTTTTTTATCTGAACAGCAGAAAGTTTAACCACACCAGAATTCACAGGTCCAAGGCAAGCGTCTACAGCTACCTGTGCACAAAGGGATGGAGATGGGTCTGTGAGTCAGGGGACCATCGTCCAGTCATTGCACTGTTTATTTATATGAAGATCAGAATTTTGATGAGGGAGGGGGGTGCATCTGAAATGCCCCGGGTCAAGGCTAACATCTGTTACAGCCCCACACAGTTTCAGACCGTATGAAATAAATTATCTGCCCAGTTCCAATGCCTGCCCTTGGACGAAAATAATACCCACAAATAGTATCCAAAATGAATGTGAAAATGGTGCACCATCCCCCAGCATCACCTTACTAAGACTGACAAATGTCAAGTAATTACTGACCAGATGGAATGTGCTAGCCATTCCTCACCTGGTAAAAAAAAATATTTAAGAAGCCATTCGCAGCCCACTGTTTTAACAAGTGCACCTTTAGGTCTTAAAAAAATCAGAGAGGGAAGGGACTCCTTAATTCTCTGAATTGCTTTTGATGAAGACAACAAGGAAACAACCTCCCCATCCCCCAAAATACTGAGAACTGAATTAGCTGAACTGCATAGTTCTGAGAGAAAATAGATGGTAATTGGAGAACCAGTTCAAAGAAAACTCTCTCTAACCCCACGAAAGTATGACCTGGTAGGCGAGACATAATATCCTCTGTAAATACTGCCTGGAACTGAAGAGTGGACTCAACAGCTGTAAATGGCCAAGTGCTACAGTAGAGAGCAAAGGGACACGTGGCTTCTTGGGGACAGTTTAGCCAAGGGAAGCTGTAAGATTTTAAGTTGGTGACATCACTCACATAAAATCGAATTTCTTCCGTTGTGAACCACAAAACAAATAGCAATGACTTAAAAGTTATTCTCCAAGGCAGGTGGGAGGAAAAAAATTAGATGTTTTATTTTTTGAATCTATACGAAATAGTAAATAAACAGAAGCCAATGGTACTTTCTTTAGTAAAGCCCTATCATCTACCCACAATGATCTAGACAATCAAGTCTACAAAATCTTTAAATGTGTAAATGTGCCCAGTGTTTTAGAGTTGTACAATTTTTGCATATCCATTTCTTTTTTTATTTTATATTTGTAATAGTGAGGATAATATTAATCTCCTTAACAACGCACCCACAAATCCTCAGTGACTTATCATACAGAAATCTTTCATTTTACCCTGGCAGCCTCTCAACACAGATTTGGCTTAGACTCAGCCTTCATGGTCTGAGGACTATACTCCTAAAAATCTCTTTTTGTCCCCACCTTAGGCTTTGCAAACCTCTCACTTGGTGGGTATTCAGGGCAACATTTTTGAGCTTCCCTTGTGGAATTTTGCTTGTTCTTTTATAAATCAGTTATTGTGCCATTGAAGTTGCACCTGACAGAGAAACTTGATTTGTCTTGTTTGAAAATTTGTTCCATTCTCTAATGAGTACACACAATTAGAGATCTACAGCTGGAGAAAGTCCTCTGCTCTCTAGACCGTTATGGTCCAGACTCCTGTGGTCCATCTGAAGGCTGGTGGTGCCACTGCTTCCTTGTCACGAACTGACGTGGTAACCTCAGCAAGGATTCCAGAGGTACTTACCTTCATTTGACTCAAGGGAAGTTCTTGTACCCCAAATGCTTCCACTAACAGTCCATTGGCTAGAAATCACATGACCCCAAGAGATCCAAAGAGAGGACCAAAGAATGGCGTGGCACCTCTGAGCCCAGAAGGGGTGACACCATTCCTGCCTAAATCATCCTTGTGACCTATTCTTACCTATACTTTATAAAACAATACCCGATGCCTAATCTTTAGTGAGGTTAATCTCTGCCCAGTAAATAGAACTTGGAACTGGTTCACTCAGTGCTAAGTTAGAGCAAACCCTTACACTATTTCTCTTTCTGGAAGAGGAGTTGCTTTTCATTACTGCACCAACTCCAGACATCAGGAGGATGAGACAGAGGTGTTTAAATCACCTTGTTCTACTCCCTCTGCGTAGGAACCAGATCAAGGTAGGAGAAAGACGTGTGTGTCTTCTCACCTTGTTGGTTCCTTTGTGCATATTATAAATTTTGTTGACAAAGACCCATTTGTCATCGCAGGTGTCTCTTGTACCAACCAAAAAATTAGATCTTTAGGGGGACAAATTCTTTTGTTCACCCATAAAGATCTGAATAAATATTCAGGTGCATAAAGCAGAAGGCTCTGGATGCTCACTGTGGAAAGGTCTAGGTTCTTTGGCCCAAAAGACAGTTATTTTCTTTCACCTCAAACAACTTCAGGATATTGCCCCGGGGCCGTGGGAGTATTTTGTTATTTTCTGTGTGAAATATTATAGTCCCTAGCTGACGTGGAGAGATTGTATTACTGTCCACTGATTCCCTTAGTTGACACAACCCACAGCGCTTATGACCTCAGCGCTCGGGGTTGCATCCAAATGTGGAGCTGTTTTTCCACACGGACCATAGGAAAACACTGTCAGAGAAAAGGCCTGGAAAGGTACCAAGGCACCCTGGGCTCCCCCGGATCAATGGATTAGCAGTCTACCTGCTCAGGTGCTGCTTCAGTGTGAACAAGTGTACTTCAGTGTTTGCTATAGATGACTAAGACGTCCCTCATACCTCTTGACACTTACTAATTAGGAATCGATAGGCATGGAATACGATGAATGAGTTCTTCCTCCTTTCGTATACATGTCTTTCTGGTGATGAAAACCAGCTGGAAAAAGGACAAAGAAAGACCTAGCACTCATTTACCTCCCCTTTCAGCCACCACTATAGTCTTGCTCCTTCCCAGAATCACGGGGACTTCTAGAGAAGGAGAGGGACACTCTGAGAAGACAGCCACGGTATCAAATTGCAAGAGAATGACTCTCCTCTGGGTTCATTTATTTTTTACTTTGTGCTGCGTTGGGTCTGTGATTTTTCCCTAAGACGATGATCTACAAGACTGGCGGGTTTCATGCTCTGGATCTCATTTATTAGGAAGTGGAGTATGTAATGGTGAAAAATAGCTCAGTGGGTTTCCTCTTTCTCTGGGGTGTCTGTGCTACGGCACGGCTGGCTGCACACACAGTCAGTGCTGTAGAAATAAATAGAAGACAAGTGGGGCTCCAGACGCCAAAGCTGGGCAAGCATCCTCTAAACCTGCTCAAAGCCTAAGGCAGCTCACCCTCTTCTCAATTTTGCATCACCTTGGCGGCTCTGAGGACACAGAGTCATGAAGATGGTGCCTATCTAGACCCACATGAGTCTCGTATTTATTTTCTTGAGTGTGTGTGTGTGTGTGTGTGTGTGTGTGTGTGTGTGTGTTGTGTACTGTTCTCTGAATACATACTGGTGTCCCCAAATCACATTTTCCCTGTACCCCCAAGTCTGGGAAGAGCCTTTCTCAGATCAACCTGTGGTCTCTGGAATGTCCCTGAACTCTACAAAGAAGCCTAGGGAGGCTTTATATGGAGAGAAGAATCAGAGTTGCATCTTTAAAAATCTGCCTATCACCTGACCTGATTATGAATGCACCTGCATTTTTAGCAACCTGCTGAGCTCCATCCTTTACCAACCAACTCCCCAAAGGCCTTGTCACTCCCATTATTTTTTTTTTTGCAAGTATTCTGGAAAACGGAGACAGTCAAATTACTTTCTGAAGTCATCAGATGGGTGTAAAGCCACATTCACAATACCTTGGCCAACATCACATATCAGAGTTTCTCAACCTATGGGCTGTGACCCCTTTGAGGGGTCAAATGACCCTTTTCACAGGAGTCACCTAAAAACATGGGAAAATACAGATATTTACTATACAATTCATAACAGTAGCAAAATTACAGTTATGAAGCAACCATAAGATAATTTTATAGTTGGGGTCACCACAACATGGGAAACACTTTGAATCCGGAACATTCCTGTGAGGATAATGATTTGAATGGCTGTTCTCCTCTCTTTTCACAAATTGTAAAGTGTTAGTTGGTGGCCCCAACCAATGGAAGTAGGTCCCTCATCCCTGGTTTTGGTCTGGCTTTCTCCTATGTGGACAGCTTCAGTCATATCATCCTGCCACCAGACACTAAGCTGTCTCCCCTGCCCCCTATCCCTCCCTAATAATTAGAAAGAAATCTTTCCTCACAACAGAGGTTTCTGTCAGGTATTGTGGTAAAACCAACATAAAAATAACTACTAATGCTCCCTAGTTTTTCAAAAATGCTATGTTGATGTTAAAATGCATTTTTCACCACTAACAGGGAAACAGAAGGTTGGGGAAATTAATCTGTGGAAATCCCCCACAGATATTCAGTGAGAGAAGCAGTATATCCCTCAATGCTATGATTCCAAAGAACTCAAAAAGGAACCTATGACAGGAAGTGGGGAGGGTCTGACCTGGAAGTCAGGAAACTGTAAGGGGAAGGGGTTTGACCTGGAAGTCAGGAAGCTGTTGCAGGGGGTAGGGGTTGACCTGGAAGCCAGGAAGCTGCTATAGGGGGCGGAGTCGGGAGGGATGGTGGGGGGTTGACCTGGAAGTCAGGAAGCAGCTGTTGCAGGAGTCAGTGCAGACTGATCTGGAAACCTGACAGTGAAGACCCTGCTCTTCTCTGCAAGAAATCAGCTTGGTTTCCTATGTTATCTGAACTTAAGTTGGTTAATTTTTTATTTTTATTTTTTATTGAGATAATAAGTTTGTATCATTTATCCCTTCCCATTCTTCCTTCCAAACCTTCCCATGTACTTCTCCTTGCTCTCTTTCAAATCCATGGCCTCTATTTGCATGAATTGCTCAAGTCGTATGTATGTACATACAGGCTGAGCATTCAGAACTGCTGTGCTCAAGCCTGAGAAAGGTTTATTTCTTCCACTCTCAGCAGCCCTTTGTTGCTTGCAGTTCTGCATGTAGGTTGAGGCCTGGTCAGTTTTCTCCTGTCTATTTTGACATGTCTATTGTCTTTGCTCAACTCATGTATCATCAGTCATGTTGGTGAGACTTTGTGATCAGAAGCTCTTAAAGTTTTAAAGGCCCATAGGGCTTTATCCCTTGCATTGTACTGAGGAAACCCACTATCCAAATAAGTACGGTAAATGTTTTCATAGTTTTGTAGATACTGAAGGTGAAAACAGTACCCAGTGATTTGCTTGTTTGTTTTTAGATCATGTTGCTTTTGACTATGAGGCTTACCAATGGATTCTGTCATCTCTTCTGGTTTCAAGGTTTCATTTTGGACAGTGCAATATAGGAACTGATGAACACTTCTTCTTTATCACACATAAGGAGGAGTTGAAAAACACTTCTTTTTCACACATAGGGAACCCACATTGAAGAGTTCAATGACCCATAAAGTTCATGGGTGGTTCAGGACTGAAGGGAAGGCTGAGCTTCAGGAAGACATCTTTGGAAAGTTCAAGGTCTTTTATTGAAAACAACAGACATGGTCTCAGACTCAAATGCAAGTCTGTTCTTAATGTATTAGGGAACTACTCACTGATAGCAGGCCCACTACGACAAAGGCAGAGAAACGGCAGAGAAACGACAAGGCAGAATGGAGAACAATGAGCCTCCTACCTCTGTGACACTCCCAGAGAGTAAACCTGCTCATGCGACTCGTGCACTCTTGCTTGGTGATCAGAAAGCAGTTGAAAGAAAATCACAGGCACAGAGACACACCGACAAACTCAGAGGGGCAATTTTGTGTTCAAGTGGCCCAGTGATCCCAACATCATACTTCATTGCAAGCTGCTTTGTAAGATTGGTGTCTTACTAACTTCTGGCATAATCTACTTGCAGTTTCCAGGACTCCTGAGTCTTATCTGAACTATTCTGGTTTCTCAAGGTGCAACAGTCTCTAGATATGGGGCCCAGGCACCAGTGATGTCAGAGTTTTTCAGGCGAAGTCCACCATGAAGTCTTTCTTCCAAAGTATGCCGTCTCACGCAGCATCACTTTGGAAGGAAAATCAAAGAAATATTGGCATCATTTTCATGCATATTGGGCAAAGCACTTAATCTGTTATCTTACTCAGAATTCACAAAATTTTTTGGATGTAAAATTTATCATCTTCCTTTTCAGTTGCGGAGAATGAGGGTCAGAGACATTGAATCCAGCACCCTAGATCATTCCTGCCTCTAGCAGATAAATTACTTTGCAGAGACCCGCAAGCTCACATTTTGTCATTTGATGAAGATAATGTGCTACCTACCACATGGAGGAAAAAGTTGTGCATAGTTCCCTTATTTTATATTTCCAAAAATCTACGCTGCTCCGCATGTATGTCCTGAGTCATTTGGCCAGAATCGTCTTCTGTTAGCTTAGCACAAATCCTGTTAGCCTAAGCAGATGAAACTTTGAAAGTTTTTTCTTATTTGAGTCTAAAAGTTTCTATCTGATTTTCAAAGACCAATTTTATTGTTTTACCCAGTTTTGTGCTTATTATATCTCTTTAAATTATAGCTTCCTCTACAACTCCATTTGATATTCCATGAGAATGTCCAAATTTCTCCCTCTCTCTTATTCACTCTACTTCATCACAGGCTGGTAATTAGAGTTTCTGTAGGGGTAAGTTTGGCCAATTCTCTTTTTCTCTCTCCAATAGAAATCTACTTACATTTTGGTTTGTAAATAAATTCCTTTCCCTAACATTTTTACTACCTGTTTCTAGGGAAAAAAATCAACTACAGTAAAACTTATACTTTTAGTTGTTAGCACATTTAATATACATGCAGTACATGCTCATGGCGTTAATGTGGTTTCACAATTCTCCTGACCTCTTACAGAATTGCAAAATATAATATCACTCTTGAAGGCGATCTATACCTGTTATGCAACCATTTATTATGTGTGCTTTCTCCTGTCCCTGGACATCATTCAATTCATGTCCTGACCCTATAGACCCGTTTATTCTGAGCATCTTATAATAGTACACATGAAGCATGTGTTGCCTATCTCTGCCTGTATTTCACTTAACACATTGAAACAAATTTGCTCTGCAAAATTCCAATAGTTCTGCAAAGCCATCCTTAACCACATTCAAGCTGGTTGTTCTCCCTTTTTGCTATAACTCACAGCATACATCTCATATGATCTAGACATTTGTTGTAGCTTGTGGATGCCACAAATCCTTCTTCTTGCACCACGTGTACCTTAACGCTCTCAGGGCCATGTCATTTGCTCTTTATGCTGAAGGAAATGAAGCCATTATCTGTTTCCAGAGTGCTCCACTATCTTGAGTAAAACCAATAACAACATTTTATACTCAGGGTAATAGAGATGAACCTATATGTGCTATGGTTTAAATGTTAGGTGAATGTACCCAGGTTCAGGTTTGTACAGTCTGTCCCCAGCTAGTGGCACCACTTTAAAAGAGAGGATGCTTTTGTCTCCAAGGCCTTCCTGGCATCCCTAAGGTGACAGGGTTGGGGCCTGAGGGTTAAACTCCAACGGCACTTCTAGCTTGAGTTCTCACTTCTTTCTGATGAAGTTAGAAGGCATGAAAGTTCCACTCTGGATGGAACACATCGTCTTCCCAACCATAATTGATGGACTACCTCCTCTGGAACCGTGAGCCATAATGAACCCTTCCTTCTTCACTTTCTTACTATTGGATATTTTGTTAAAGGATTGAAAATTAGAAACTCATACAGTGAGCAAATTGAAGCAAATGAATACTAATCCCTATACTTTTAATTGTCAGAAAGATAGTCTGTTGGCTAAGTGTCACTGGCCTTGAAGTTGAACAGACACAGTCTGGGCACTGCTGACTGGCATCTTCCTACCATAGTCAGGAGCCAGGAATTGAGTGACATTGTCAAAGGTAGATCATGAGGCAAAGAAACGAAGAGCCTCTGAGTCTTGTTTGAACTACTGATTGCCTCAGGCCTATAATGTCTACAGATCATGAAATAATACATTCTTTCTACTTTAAACATTTTATTATGTTTTCTGTTGCTTACAACCTGTGAATTTCTAGTTAACATACCAAAGGAAATACAACATTTTTTTCATGGAATTTGATCTTTTCCATCAAGTTGTTTGGTCGTCATTCACTCAACAACCTTCATGAAGCACCTTCTGTTCGGTGAAGATGAGGTAAACACACCCCCATCTTATCCTTATCAGATTTAAGTCTTGGATACTGGCTTGACTTCCTGTCTGATGCAGAATGAAATCCTTAGTAGATATTTTCAATGAGCTGGGTAGTTTGTGATGCACGAAGTTTCAACTTACTCTTCCATCTAATAGGAGATGGATATCATATAACTATCCTGCAGTCATTGACCATTAAGTTTTACACAATGTAATTAATTCTATAGGAGTGAGGGGAGAGTCAAAGGGAGAAACAGAGAAATGGTCGATCTTAACTTCATGGTTTTCCAGAGATTTAAAAACAAACAAACAAGACCCAAACAATGTGGCTAGTAAATGCTGTGACTGAACTATGGCAACAGTGCACATTTAAAATTGCACTTCTAACTTCTAGGAAGTTATAACAAAAATAACTCTATAGCTTTGCAACCCAATTCAGTGATCAGACCTCACATTACTAATCTTGGAAACTGAAAACAAACTTATAGAGTAGGAGCACCCACATAGAGTAGGTCCCTATTTGTAATCACTATAAACATAGGACAGAGATAAGAACACCCATGTTAAAAGATTCATTAGGGAATGGAATTATATTCTTTCTGTCCTGATAGGAGATAGAAACTAAATGTGAATATGATCATTTTTAAAATAATCTTTAAATTTTACATTTTGTTGTTGTTTGTGTTGTGGGAGGGTTTGGTTTAAATTTAAAAGAATAATCCATCTCTTAAACTTTCAATATAGAAGTGATACAAAGGTAAAGCTAATCAACGCCATTACTCAGGCATCATTGCTTCTGGGCCATGCTTTGTAAAATAAATAAGAAGGTTATAGTAATTTCAAGAACCTCTGGGAAGCAGCGGGACAGAATTTACTCTAGAAAATGGCTATGGTATTTGGATAAGAGAGGGATTTCATATTTTCTACTAAGTGCCTACACTCATACGGGATTACTCAACACTCACTCAATGTGATTTTCTTTCTGTTCTCACTGGCGATGCCAGGAAGGGTGCAAGAAGCTGCATTGCTGAGATGAACCTGACTCTGATGAACCTGTGACTTGTCAGAAGTTCACAGGCCTTTTAGTTGAAAGATCCAGGAATCATATGTGGATTTTCAACTTAACTCTTTAAATATTGCAAAGATTGTGAAGGGGCTGTCACAAAAAACCATAAAAACATAAAACATAATAGAGCAAGAAACTTTAAACAGCTGACATTGATTTTCATATACCTTGGGGAGCTTAGAAATCCAAGATCATGATGTCTCCCCACTCGTTTCTGGTAAGAATTCTCTTCCTGGCTCATACATGGCTGTATCTTCACACGAGAGGTAGAAAAGGAGAGACTTAAGTTCTCAAACTTCACTTCTTAAAATAACATGAATCCTGTCAAATTGAGGACCTATTTAACTTTCATGATTATCTCTTCATGGACTTTAATCTAATCTATATTGGCATGGAGAATTAGGGCTACATTCCATGGATTTTGAGCGATACACTTCAATCCGTATTTATCACATTGCAGGCAATTTAATCTTATCCATTTATTTTAAGACTCTACTGTGTTCCAACTCCAATAGCCTCCTTTCTCCACCCAATTCAGTAAGTTGGCTTCCATAAGTAACTCTTTAGGCTGTGAGATTCACTACTATATCTCCTTAGAAGCAACATTCACTACTTCTCCCTTTGAATATCGAAAAGGAGGACGAGGGCTCCCAACTGGAAAACTTTGACTTCACTAGTGTATCTACTAAAGAGTCATCATGCAGTATCTCAAGTACATCTCCGTTCCCGTGGCAAAGCACTCTGATCAAAAGTGCTTGTAGGGGATGAAAGACTTGATTGAGCATGTACTTCTAAGTCACTGTCCACCATTGAGAGGTATTTGAGTAGGAACTTAATACATAAACCATAAAGGAATGTTGTTCACTGGCTGCCTTGCAGGCTCATGCTTAACCAGCTCTCTTACATAGCCCAGGACCACCCACCGAGGGAATGGTGACACTGACACAAGACTGGCATCCCCTACAGCAATTGACAGTTAAGACAACCCTACCACAACCATCACACGTGCTTGCAGGCCCGTCTGATCCGGGCAGTCCCCTAGGTGCGACTCCCTTCTCAGGTGACTCTAGGCTACGTGAGGATTACACAGTAATAGTCCAACGTGGAGTCTTTGTTTTTAGAGCAACAATTGCTTTAAGAAACAAAACCAAGTCCATCCCGCAGCCACCCACACTCAGATGCCACCTGTCTTCCCTAGGTTCTCATCCTCTCTTTCCAAAGATCTTTCTTCTCGTTCATACCACATTCACTGAGTGGATGCAAAGCACTCATCTGTTTATTTCCTTATTCCATTTACATATTCATTTAAACGTGTGTGTTCAGCATATATCTAACATATAAGACTGTGCATAAATTTGCAAACACTGAATAACACAGACACCAACTGCACCTGCCGGGAATATGTTTGACCAGGGAGATGGGCATTAGCAATCTTACAGCGACAGTTTTCAATGAACACTTGTTCTCCAGTCTCAGATGAAGATACACGTCCATGAAAATTTGAATCTAGAAGAAGATATTTGGAAAATATATATCTGACAAAGAATTTGTGTCTAGCCTATGAAAAAATGACATGATAAGGAAATAATAACCTTAATTTTAAGAATAAAGATTTGAGAAGACGTTTCATCAAGTAACACATAACCCAAACCTGGGGAAAGATGTCCAAATCATTTGTTATTAAGAAAAATGAGAGTCAGTATAAAAAATTAGAATGATTGAAATAAGAGTCTGATAATATAAAATGTTGTAAGGGACACAAAGCATAAAATACTCAGACATCATTGGTGAGAGTTCAAATGGTACAACCATGTCATAGAACACTATGGGCCTTCCTCAAGAGTTGAGCTCTCACCATGTGAGCTCCAGGTTTCGGTCTTAGGTGTGTACCCAAGCAAGAGGAATGGAAATTTATGACCACTTAAAGAAGCCTGGTGAGTTGGATATATATATCAAAATCATCAACTGGTAATGGAAAAGACCTGCTATTCTCCATCTACACACACACACACACACACACACACACACACACACACACACACACACACATCAAAGCACTGATATTCTCAACATCTATGAAGCCCCAAAACGTGAAGAGAAACCAGAATGAAATGATTGATTTGCATTTGAAGTTCTACAAGGTTAGAGCCATAATCATGGAAGTGATGAGGAGGAGGGAAAGGGTACTACTGGCTGCCAATAGATACACAGAAGCATTTTAGGGACAGAGGACAATTCAGTATCCTTTCAGCGAGAATTGATAACAATTTGCATGTTTTTGATGAAATTTTAGTGAAATACCCCATTTTTAAAAGCATATAAGGTTGGTTGAAATAAATGACACATTCGAAACAAGGCATGGTGGCATAAGCCTTTAATCCCAACAGCTTGGGAGGCAGGGGCAGGCAGGTCTCTATGAGTTCAAAGACAACCTGGTCTACAAAGAGTGTCAGGACAGCCAGAACTGTTACACAGAGAAGCCTGTCTCGTAAAAATCAGAGAGAGGGAGAGAGAGAGAAAGGGGGGGGGCAGACAGAGAAGACAGGGAAAGAGAGAAACACGGGGAGAGGCAGAGACAGACAGAGAGGCAAGCAGTCAGAAAGATGGAGACAGCATGCCTAATATTGACCTATAATAATAGTAGAAGTAAATAGAACTATTATTCTACTTTTCTAGCAAGCTAACGCATGTGAAGTTTGTAACCAACCGAAAATAGTTAGCAGAGCCGGCACAGGAACACAAGCATTCTTAATCTAAGTCCAGATATTCCAGTTTCAAGTAATCAGGCATTAGTTACGATGTTTCTAATAATCTTGCTACAGACACTCATTTCTCTGCATTCATTTTCTTTGATTGCCTGAGTAGTTCCCACGGCTACCCTGGAGGAGTAGCTGGGAAAAGCTTCTTTTCTCTGCGCTAGCCGAACCCAAAATCTCATCTCCAAATGAGTGATGACCATGCGGCTTCCAGGACATTCCAGGCTGTTCTGCAGGAAGAGGTCACCAGGAGCCAAAACCAATAAAGCACACAGAGGCTGTTTGGCATCTATGAACCAAGCCCTCAGCAGAAATGTGACATCTTCGGGTCAGACAAGGACTTTGCTCTGCTAAGAAAAAGAGTCACTTTCAGACACCTGCAAAACTTCTCATCCAGTGTTCTCCTTAACAGACTTCCTAGTCTTCACTGTGATTAGCAACTTCTCATTTATTTTCCAAATATTTCTACTCACATTACAAAAATGACCAAGACTAAAAAAAAAAAGCTTTCCCTTTTTATTCTCTTAGGCATCCCTGGAAAGCCGGGTGCTGGCTTTTATTTTTGCCTGCTTCCAGTGAAATTTAGCCTATTAGTTCAGGATACAGCAGGATGAGATCGTAGCTTCTAGGGGGCTTGTGGCCCCTCATTTACAATTTGCAAGTTCAAGGATTGTGGACATTGTCAAAATACTTGACCTAGAAAAATAGTCAAAGCAATGGTCCCTTCCTGCTGATTTGAGTGGAGTGATAAATTACACCGAGCATTTTCAGCTTGCCTCCAGGAGTTGGGGCTTTGGGTAGAAGCTGAGTTCCTTCTCTTGCTACAGGTTTTTGGAATTAAAAAGCTCCAGGCATTTTGGCACTCCTTGAGAGAATCCTATAAACCACGCTGTGTCATCAAAAGCATGGAAGCATTCATTCAAACAAATGAAAATTAAGCAGAGAAAATTAAGTACAGTAAGTGGAATTATGACTTGAAAATGCAGCCAAACTGCTTTGAAATCACACAATCTATAGGGATGTTTCACTAGTATTCATAATTTCTTTTCTTACAAGCTACAAGGAAATTCTATTTTAAGAAATCCCACCATACGAATTCTTTACCATCCACACATAGTTAATAGAATTTTACTTTATGTTGAGGGCTTCAAATTAGAAGCTCATTGAGTCCTGCCCCTAGCCAAATCTGCACACAATCGGATTGTGACTTGAACACATTTTCCTTTGGAGTTAAACTAAACTTACATATGTGAAAATGGTGCGTGAACTTGGGATTTCTACCTTTTATTAAAAACAAACAAGGGAAAAAAATCTTGAGATCCTGGTTATACTTGTATAGCACTCTGTATTTAGTCCTATAATAAATATATGGGAGGCATGGTCTTCCATATTCCATTAAATATATGACATATAACATATTACATGTGATAGATACCTATGATGCATGTGCATCAATTACTCTGGGAAAATAACTGTGAGAAAATATTCCATGATCTAATGATATGCCCACCCGACGGATTTCCAGCCAGAGAAGAGTAGTAGCTCTCCATGGAGAAGGCTGCTCAGTTTGAGTTCTAGCTGCGGGCACTCCTGCGTCTTCTGTCTCATTATTTTCTTCACTAACTTACATCACTTTCCTGGCCTCCTGTCTCCTCACTTCTGAATCTCAATGTCCTGAGGCATATCAAACTGTGACTCCTACACTGGGTATCCCAGGAGTGTGAGGAAGGCAGGCTGAGATGGACGCTCATGCTGGGGCTGAGCAGCAATGCTGAGAGCCTGGTTCCACTTTTTACGTGGTTTGAAATCTTGGGCAGGTTGTTTAATGCCTTGTCTCTGTTTCCCTCTTGTTGCACAGGGTGTTAATGCTCCCTAACTTACTAACTCTCAGCAATCATTCCTCAGCATACAGAGAGAAGGACGCTTGACCCTATTTACTGATTACATACAAACTTAAAGACAGGGAGATTTTCTCCTAGCTCTTCCTAGTGAGGTCACAAAACACCAGACACAAAACAGAAGACATGCTGTGAAGTTAATAACTGACCACGGAACCTTCCTCAGTGCCTAAGTTGGACACTCCGACTCAGATTGCTTTATCTTTTTCTCCAGTGCACTCATGGAGTATTCCTCATGAATTCTTTTGCTACTTATGAAATTATTTTCCTGTTTTTCAATGACATCGTTTTTTAGTTAGGTCTTAGGCGCAACACTAAACAGCGGACGAATATTACAATGGACTCCAGCTGTCATGAGTTACATTAAAAGAGGTCATTTACTTCATCAAACCACACAAACCTAAACAAAACATCCTTTCCTCACAAATGCGTATTTTGCTTACTGTGTCTTCCTTTTCTAACTTCCCATCACTGTGGGTTCAGCCCAACTGAGAAGCATTTCTTATCCAAGCACTCTGGTCAATGTCTTTAGTGAATTACTTTATTCAAGTTTCTTGGAGTCTCTAAATTAATTTTAGTTTCTGTTTATGCTTCGAACAATGCAACTTGAGGCAGTGCTGTGACTTGCCCAATTGCTTGGCCAGCCTTGTGTCCCACTGAAGTTTCGCACTCAAATCAGAATCCTGTGTCCCTTCTCCGTACTCGGCTGCTTCATGAAAAGCTGGAATTGGCCATAGTCCTTTAAGGCTTGATGTAAGGCAAGCTATATCAGAATCAAGGGACAAACTCTTAGAACATCAGCATCTCAGGCCACACTGCGCATGTGCACCCACTGAATCTCTGGGAAAGAGAGCAGCATGCTAGTCATGGAGAGTCCGTCAGGCAGCTCAGATGCCCGTACATCTTTGGGTACATGAGTGACGCTCATCTCTGCTGATCATCCTTAATTTGACCTTCACCACAAACATACATTGCAGAGTAAGTACCTACTATTTTCAATATTCATTCTGCCTCCCCTGCTCTGAATCATGAACTTATAAGTAAAATGAATCTGCCTTCAACAGCTTAGGATTCAAACAAAACCCAGTTCTGATGCTCTCACCTGTCTTCTCAAATAATTATAGCCTCTATCGTATACCTGGCGTCTCTATGATAATTATAAGTCAAATGACATTTGAAGTGTTAGTGAAAGATGATGCATCAGAAGGAGTCTGCTGAGTATAAATTCATATAGAATTTATATATATATTTTTCAGAAAGGGACTGATTCCTCATAAATGAATATTGGAATAATAATCTTATTTCATAAATACATATAATTTTAATTCTAATTGTTGTAATAATGCTATGGATATAATTTAGTGCTTTTTAATAATTTTGTATTTAAAATCAAACCAGGTAAATTAAGTATTTAATTATGAGCCTGTTCAGCCTCTGCATAGACATTTGCGGTTATCTTATTTATCTATCATTTGCTCTCAGAGTCAAAGATGGAGAGACTCATGTAAGTTGGATGCTAACCTGCTTCCTTCCAACTTTGTCACACATACTATACTCTGTGACAAGTGGGCATGTTTTTTTAAAGTTTATTTGTTTTTATTTTATATGCATTGTTTTTTTTTTTTGCCTTCATATATGCCTGTGTAAGGGTGACGGATCCCCTGGAACTGGAGTTACAAACAGTTGTGAGCTGCATATGAGTCCTGGAAATTGAATCCTGGTCCTCGAGAAGTTGAGTCCTGTGCTCTTAATTATGGAGCCGCCTCGCTAGCTCCAAGTAGGCCTGTAATGAAATCAAATTACCAGCACCACAGTCCAGGTTAAGAGAAAGCAAAATCAAATTCTATGGTTGAAGGCATGAGACACACCATCTCCTAATTCTAAAGTAGCAAAGGTGAGTTCACAATAGTGTCAATCGCTGAAAGATGATTCAACACTCTACAGTGTTATGGTGCTTCTAACTTCAATTCCACCTTAGTCTCCATTTTCCACAGCTGAGCAGTCCTGACGGAAGTGTTTGGCAAGCCACAAGTCTTGGCACAAAATAGTCAAAGCTGATATATGTTTCCTACTTTTCAGCTAGTTCACACTTGCTGATCCTTAGGATTCAAGAGAGAAGATGGGACGTGGGAAATAGACCAACAGTGGCTGCGCTGCTGGGAATGTGTCTTAGTGCCTTAGACTGCAGCAACACCACACCATGGAGCCTACTTGGCTCTGTTGCTTCTTTCTCAAACATTCTTCTTCCACTCAAACAAAGAAGTGGTCCTACTGCCAGGTATTTTGTGTGACTTCTGAGTCACTAGGTCTTCATGAAGCCATTTGGAGGAACCTGGGCCTGACCTGTCCCATGTGATGAATGTAGATTAAGCCACTGAATGTGACCTCTCTCTCTCCCCTCTCTCTCTCTCTTTCTCTCTCTCTCTCTCTCTCTCTCTCTCTCTCTCTCTCTCTCTCTCTCTCATCTTTTCCTCCCCTCCTTCCTCCTCCATCCCCCTGGTTATGTATTTTTTTTAACTCACCTCATTTCTTATCTGCAAATCTGACATGACCTCTCCTTTCCATAGCCTTTGCCCTTCCTGGAATTATTTGGGAGTCACACTGGGTCATTCCAGTTATTCAAACAGATACACCAGGATCCTCTTTCCAGTCACAGTACTGTCACTTGAAACAACAGCAGCACTTCTGCCTATGGAATTATGGATGGTAGACAGTCCACGACATATTTAAGAAGTGAAACCACAGCAGGCATATAAAAAAGAAACATGTAGTAAAACTTTTAACTTACAACATGCAAAACACGGGGCTCTAATTAGCCAAGTTTTTGGTCTAGGGCCAAGGCCTTGTCTGCATATGGGCCTCACTAACAGGAGCCTCACACTGCCTTTTTGCATAAATCACACCCATTAAGCAGCACCCATGATTTCCAGTTTCCCCAAAGTGGAGCAAGAACTTAAAGACTCGCAGAGCAATCTGAGAAAGAGAATTCATCTAAATTTTAATGATCTTTCCCAATCTTATACATTTGTCTAGCTCACACCTAATTTAACAGCGATTACATCGGAGCGAATCGCCTTCATCAAATCTTTCCCAAGCATTCAACTTAGTTTTCACAGACACAACATCTCGATTCCTCCTAACACTAATATTTCACCAGTTTACATAATGTTTAATGAAACTTAGCAATTACAGTAACAGATGCAACTGGCTTAAATAGAAGCAGAGACAAGTACACCTGGTTCTTGGAAAGAGTCCAGCTCTGTGGAAAAAAGCAGGAGTTGGGGGGTGCCCTGGTGAGTGCTGTACTGCCTAGGGGGTATTCTGTCCACCCCAGAAATCAGAAGGGCTGAAAGGAACCACTTTGGTATGATATGGTTGCCATGAAAGCAGGTTCTAGTTATCTGAGGCAGGTATCTATGGTAACCTTTCTTTTTTCTGAATACTGACTCAGAAGTGACCTGGGTCTATACTTTGGTTTGAGCACATCCTCCGAGTTTCATATGTTGGAATCGTAATCACAAGTAGAACTCTGCTGACAGGTGGGGCTTTACTAAAGGGATTAAATCCGAAGGTTGCTTCTGCCCTCATGAAGGGATTGATGCTACTTTCCTGGGGGGTGGGCTAGTTACCAGGACGCCCTCTTGCTGTCTCTTAGGAATGTGGCACTTTCTTCCATAAGATGATGCAGAAAAAGGTCCTCATCAGAGTGTGTAATTGTTTGTCCATTTGATTGTTTGAGAGAAGGATCTCATACAGTCTAAGCTGGAATCAATCTTGCCAAGTAACTTAGGATGACTATGGACTTCTCCTGTTACTTTGTCTTCTGCCTCTCACATGCTTTGATTACAGGTACACCTTGCCATGTCTGTCTCCCTGCATGTTAAAATTTTTAGCCTCTAGAACCAGGAACCAAATAATCTTCAGTTGTTTATAATCTGCCCAGTGTGAGTCACTCTGTTATAGTAACGTTAAGTGGACGGAGACAGACGACGGGGACCTTCAAGTGGTTCATGAAATTTAGATGTCCAATGAAATTCTTTTTTGAAAAATCCACAGAAAGGCTTTTCAATGTCCCTAAGTATGCTCTGTGAGACTGGTAGCTAATGGAATAGTCTATTTCATAGTTGGACAGTTCTCACAGCTAAAACATTACCCCGAACAGCAAGTCAAGACTTTTCTTTACCATTTCAGTAAGTTTGACTTCCTTGTGTTCATTAAGTATTCCTCAAGTGGAGTGTCCACTAGATTCCCTGCTACTTCTGCGCACTCTCCTTTGGGCACTTTCTACATAGAGGCTATTAATTTCGCTCTTGCTCAGAAATGGAACTGACTGGTTTCATACGGTTAAACAAGAAGAGGAGGCAGAAGGCTGCCAGGCACTATGTCTACAGGCCTTCTAATTGTATCCACTTAATTTTAAAGTAATTGTATCAGGTTTTTTGCTTATCTCTTAGTCAGCCCAATTTCCAGCCATCTGAATTATAACAATCTATTTATTTACTTCTTCCTCTGTTTTGCCTTTTTCTTTCTCCTTTTTTTGTCACTGATTTTGGCTTAAAGTTTATGTTTATGTCATTCATTTGAAACACATTGGTTTGTAAAGGCATCGTCACTATTGCTACGATTATTGTTACATTGATATTTATTAAGTGGGAGCCATGGGACAGGCCAGGTTGCAAGCACTGTGCATGTGTCCTTTAGCCCTCACGTTGTTTTGTGAGCTGGTGATGTCAAAAAACTAAAACACACCAAATTAGAAAACAGTAACTGGTTTTCTTTAGCATCATGTGCTCCGATGAGCTGAGCTGACATCAGTAGCTTAACAGCCAGGAGAAAACTGAGAAAAGTAGAATGACAATGAGAAACAGGTTGGGGGTTTGAGAGTTATGTTCCTTGTTGACGCTCTAACAGAGGGACTCCCTTATCTGGCCACCTAAAACTGGTGTCTTTGGAGAGCTAATGATTCTTTCTCTCTTCGGATTCCTTATAATTTGGGCCTCATTCCTTGGACACTTAGTGAGGGTGACTCCATGTTCACTTGCCTGTTAAAACTAATTTCAGAGCTCAGCCCACACCTCTGTTGCATTATTTATTGTTAATACAATAAATAATTTCCTAAATGAGATAAGCTAAAGCAAACATATACTTCAACCTTTTGCTCAAAGCCATGCATATAGCAACTAGTAAACCTGCAACAGGTGGCCATGCAAAGCAATACAAGAAGGAGGCTCCTGACAACTATACCATGCTATAGCCTATCTCAATTCATCTGTTTCAAAGGGAAGAAGTTAGAACTCTACCAAGTGTCATGTTCTTAAGAAACCCATGTTCAGTAGGTTGAGTGCATGAGGGGTATTTAGAACATACATTATTTCCAGGAATGGGTTTATTGGGACATAACTATATCCCACATTAGGGAATATCTATTCTCATGAAGACCAGGGTTGAATGGATGGATGCCCATTATTTTCTTGCAGAAATAGGGTATGGACTGCAAGATGGGTATAAAAGAGAGAGCATCCTACTTCCTCTGGCCACTGACCCTCAGGAGAAACTGAGGCCTACCTAGCCAGCTTTGTTTCGAGAACTGGGCCTTCCACATTGAGCCTGGCTACTCCTTCGAAGTCAGCCAACCAGTGAACAAGAGGAAGGACAACGCTTGTGTATGACTTAGAGAAATAATTAATCATCTTGGCAATTATCTCCATCTCAAATCAGCCTCCTATGGAGCTCCCTGGTACAGATTCTCTTAATTTCCTGGGACCAGCACTTCCACTTCCCAGCTTCAGGCGGCCACCAGCCAGGGAAGCAAATTAAAGATCTCTTCCTACCAGCCTCTTTACGCAGCTCTTACTCAGAGAAAATGACAATATTAATAGGTAACTGATTATTCACTAATGATAAAAGACTCCTACCAAGAGCCTGGTTTATCTCCAATAATGTAACATGATCTCTCCCCCCTTTTTTCTTTTGTGACCTAAGTATTCTTTTCTTAGAGATGTTGGGAGTGTATTTGTGTCTGTTTCTCCTTGTAAACCAATTAGATGCAAACATGAAAAACAGCCAACTTACATCCTAAGTTTGTGTAAATATTTTATGTAGATATGATGGATGCCGTTTTAGATCTGGCTGGAATATGCCCCCCCACCAAGGGCTTATGTTGAAATTTTATTTCTATTATAAAGAATTAAGAGCACAGGTGAATATGTTATCTACTTATAGAGTTTAGAGGTAGAGTGTTTGGGGAATGATTAGGATGAATTCGGATCATCCAAGTGGAGATGGCATGATCCTGTTGGCTTTTTATGAAAAAGTAGAGACCGGAAGGCATATGCCTGTGTGTGCATGGTGACCTAGGTTCTCCACACCCACTGCTGTCTAAATATAAAATAAGCCCCACATTCAAATGCACTGAATACAGTCTGAATATGGCAGGGTCTCCAAGAGATGATTGAATCATAAAGGCTCTAAACTTATTAATATATTGATCTACTGATAGATTCATGATTGGAAGTCAGTGGAAACTTGTAGAAGGTAGGGCTTGGGTAGAAGCAGTGAGCTAAAGGTTGAGGATTTATCTTGAAGAAGCTCCATCTCATCTGCTTCCCAGCTGCAATGAAAGGAGCAATGTCTTCCATCGCCAGGTCCCACTGCCATGATAATCTGCCTCACCACTGCCCCAGAAACATAGATTCATGTTGCTGCGGGATAAAACCCAGCAAACCATGAGCCAAAAGAAGCATTCACCTCTTAAACTGTTTTTATCGTCTGTTTCTTACAGTAAAGAAAGGTAAAGACATCTTACGGGGTTTGAGTCTCTTCCAACAAGAACTGTTCCCAAGATAGAGAGTTGTAAAATACCCACACTATTACTTCGCAAACATGCTTTGCTTATAAAGCTGCCTAGCTTCAGGTATTTCATTATTGAAACACAAAACAGATTAATACAATGGAGTAGTCTTACGTCTTATTAATTTCTGAGTACCGAGCATAATAAGGATTGGGGGTTTGTTTACACAGTCTTCCAATTTGGAGTTTAACTGTCTCCTCCCTAAACTATATGCTCTAGGTCTAAGACAAGGGAGTGGTGGGCTTCACAGTCTTCTTTATCTGGATAGTTCTTCCATCATTGGAAGTTTCAAACAGCTTATGTGGTTTACAGTTTACAATTGTGTCAGCAGTTCATAGGTATGGTTTAGCATTTACTGCTCAGTCACCTTTCATGTCCAGATTTAATCTTAGACTTTCATGCAGTTGGGTATACTTACTGTGCCCTGCAGTCCTGGCTGCTGATTCTTTATCCCTTGTGTGAAATATTCTTGATGGACTTACAGAGGAGACATATGGAATATATTTTGTCTATCTGGGCTTTTAGATTTTTTTCCTTCAGTAGGTTCTCATTCATTTTGTTATTGTAGTGGCTGTAAGGAAAAAAACATCTGTCTTTAGGTTACTACGAGCAAATTTTGGCCTCTGACTTGTTTCAGATCAAACAAAAATGTTCACCAAATTTCAAATTGGGAATGTCATAATAGTCTGGTTTTGGTAGAATTCACAGTAGCAGTAATAGTAGATTAGTCTGTGTTGAGACTCTCTGCATAGTTTGAGTGAGACCAGCATCCTGGGGAAGTCTCTGTACATTGTTTCTGAGGTATTGGTCCTTATTTACTCAACAATAATTTTTTGGCAGAACACCTATATAGTGACATGTGATAGATGAGATACAAAGATAATTAACTTAAAACTGGAAGACCAGGATCCAAACCATGGTGTGGTGACAGTGGAAAGGACACTTGATCTGGTTAGCCTTTGATATTATATAATGAATGAATGAATTCAAATTTTCCTAAGTGATATTCACTACTAATATTTGATTTTGCTTGAGGTCATTTAACTGAGGACTGGCAGGGTCTACTTTGAAGACCAAAGTCTTCAAGGTCTTCGTTCCTGCCACACACACTCTTAAAACACCAGAGCAAGGCATTAATACTTGTAGCAGTGCTGACCAATGTCAGGATAGAACAGATGATGGAAAAGGGTGTGACCCAGAAGGAAAGGGAGGGAGTGAGCTGTGGCTGGCCTCTGTGACTGGGTTATAATGCTAAGTGGGGCTTCATGGAGAAATAGTTTTTGGTTCACAAGAGTTAGAAAAGTACTTGCAATGCATGAAAGAATTACACTTATGTTTGTTACAAAGAAGCAGAATATTTTCTCTCTGTCCCTACAGTCTTGGCTTTTAACAACAAGCATCAAGCATCTCCATGAATAAAATAGACCTGGAGAAGCAGAGTATATTAAGTTGCCAAAATACCAGTAAAGTTCAGTATGTCACAAGAGCTGGAGGCACAGAGGGGAATTCATTCATTGAAAAGAAGAAAACGCTAAGAACAGAAATCAAAGGTAGCTTTTCATGATAATCCATCGACAACCATAAGACCCCCTCAATTCCAGGCCAGAGACATGACCATACAGCTAAGAGCAGGTATGCGTGTCTCTTTCAGAGGACTCAGGCTTAGATCCTAGCACCCACAACAGGCAGCTCATAACTACCTGTCCTCCAGCTTCAGGAGACCTGTCATTTTCACATGTACATGCCAACCCCCAGAAACACATACATACATACATACATACATACATACATACATACATACATATAATTTTTAAAATGAAGAAAACCCTAGAAAGCCCTATTTCCTAAGCATTCTACTTAACTGAGATGTTCTCCATATGTGAGATATCAGAGTATGCTTAAGCTGTAATGCAAAAACACTATACACTGCATGCTTTAACTTAAAGTTCGTCTTTCACAGCTCTAGAAGCTAGAAGCATAATGGATTTCGGCTCATTTGTGCCTGCTTCCTGTTTCTCAGATAGCAGTGACGGAGAGCAGGGCAAACTTTGCACGGCCCCTTTTAGAAGGGCGCTAACATCGTGGAGACAGGCTCCAGCCTGAATCTACAACGTCAGCACTCAAACCAATTTCTCGCAAGAAACATGGCGCATGAGAAAATTACACCCGCCCAGTTGACCATGGGAATTTTGTGAGGATAATTTTATCAGTGCTTTCCATTCAATTTGTAAATCTCCCCCCAGGACAAGTGATTTGCTTGGAGACTTTTCTTGGTGGCTATAGAGACTTGTTAGTCAAAAAAATAAACACAAAACTAGGTTCAAAGAGATGGCCAAAGTTGCCTGCTGGCCATGCCAGCTGGCCTTGGATTATACTCTAAGATGTATGCCAGGAAGTGAGCTAGAAGATCTAGAAGGAAAGTAAACATCAAATAGCTACAACCTTGACAATGGAGAAAAAATGGGAGCAATTCTGCCTGCTGATGGGAACTGTGACCATCATGGGGCTATTTGGAATCGAGAATCAGGTGAGCTTTGATAGATTTGTCCTTTCTAAAGCGCCTGTTCAAATGCAATTCCATTATGAGAAATACTCAGGTGATACACCTGGAATGTAAGCCAGCAGTTCACCCATGTAATCAGTGGGTACTGGCTAATGTGTCATGTAGTTAGTTTAGTCACATCTGCAGTGTACCTCCTGCTTGCCACCATGACATGCCCTTTATTGGGAATCTGTCAGCGAGATCATAACAACTTATGTGCCCCCTTGATAATGGATAAGAAGCCCCTAGTCAAAATAAATCTTTTCTTCTTCATAATGAACTCAGTCTGTGTGATAATATGACTAGCATTAGAAAATTGAGTAACAGTAGAGGTAACAACTTTATCCAATTTAGTTATCCACATAAATCAATTTTCTCCCATGTAAAGTGAAAATCGCTGCAGCACCTACCTTGCAAGTTTGGGGTTAGGTACCTGGGCCTTGGGAGACAAAGCATGTAAACACCTTCGTGATCAGGGCAAGGTGAGTATGTACTAAATGCTAAAGTTTAACACCACAGCGAGTTGGGAATTCAGAGCAAGATTACCTTAGAGACTCCTTGTTTTTCTCATCAGCAACCAAATACATGAAAAGGTAAGCATTGGGGAATGAAGGGATTTATTTCAGCTCATAGTTTCATGGAAGAGAAGGCGTGGTGGCTCAGGATCCATCACCATGCTGAAGCCTGGGGCTGCCCCCCCATCTATGACGAAAGGGAAGCAGGGCCAGGCTATACCCATACGCTGGTATACAGTGACTTACTTCTGTGAACTAGCTGGGCCCCACCTCCCAGTGTAACTCCCAAACAGGTGGGCAGCACTCGTTCAAACAGATGAGCCTCTGGGGAAACATTTCATGTCAAACCATAGCTCAAGCCTAACACCTTAGAAAGAAAGGGTTTGGAAGAATGAGGAAGGCAAGAGATCCTTAGGAAATTGTATTCACCTAGAAATATGCATCGGCCAAACATCTCTATCCTGGTGACGATAATGGCAACAATAACCAGGGGACTGTTATTATTTCCACTCTCTCCCTGGTGCCAGGCACTCTTCCTGGCTCCTTGCATGAACTGAATCCTTTCGTCATCACAAGATCCTTAGGAAGTAGATACAAAATTGCCATGTTGCCACTAGCATGCAGGTTTACAAAGTTCTATGAGAGCACTGTCTTCTTTTAGACAAGGGACTTTAATCCAGTACCATGAAGGAAGTGGTGTTTAAGGGAAAAGGTCATCTAGGGATGGAGACCCAACAGGTCAATTTTAAGTTTACTGGAACAACTTCATAGTATAGAAAATACTAGAAACTTTTCATGAATAAACTTCTTTCTGATACACAGACTGGGACAGAAGCAATGAGGCGTTTGACTTAGGCGATGAACCCCACCTAGGAGCTTGCTTAGAGCCACTCCTGGAGTTCAGTACCTCAGACCTGGCCCCTGCCAGCTTGGGTGTTTCATTTCATCTGACGTGGCTCCCTGAGTTGCTCTGGAATTCATGCCAAGGCAGAAAGAAAGCTTTTCAAAAAGATTTGTTGAAATTCTGTCACAAGGTCTTACAAACAATCTCTGTCTCCTTCCTGTATCCTGTTATAAATCAAGAATCGTAATCTATATTTTACCTACCACACACACATCATTATTCTTTTGTGTAATTTCTCAACATCTTCACTAGATTACTTTCAAATACTTGTCAGTGTATTATTAAGTTTTATTTGTTTTGTTTTGCTGCTTTGGTTTGGTGGCACCTTCCCCTCTCAAGAATCAGATGACCTCTTTAGTCGTGAGTCACCTCCCTCTTAATACCCAGGAGCTGATAGATATCTTAACGAGGTTCCTCTTTTTCATAAGAGAAGAATGTGAAGTGATTTTAGGTTTTTTTTTAACATTCCAATGAAAATCAAGAAAGCAGTAATGGTAATAAAAATTACCTATTTAATAACAGTGCCATGTTTGACTTAATGATTGTCTGCTCTTTGATCAAGTTTGCAAAATAATCCCATTGTTTGAAAAAGTCAATCATAATTATGTTACATTCCACATTTTTAGAATAGTGAGAATAATAATTATACTCTTGGGAATATGAATATCATTAAATATATGGCAGAGAAAAAAATCAATTGTATGTGTTTATTTTAGAATCTTGGATTTTAGAATATAGCCCATTTCTCTGGTCTTTCTAGTACAATATATCCTCACTCAATGTTATTCTGTAATGTTAGACTCAAGTTGAATGAAGTTAGGATGTACAGTTTCAAGTTCCAAAGACATCTGCACCAAGAAATAGATGATCAGAATACATTATTTGAGTCCTATCAAGCACGGAAATACTGGCAATAACTCTGGAGTTTAGTATGTTCACTTTTCAGGGTGATGCTTCAACTTCGCAGGCATGCATCTGCACTCACCTTTCCCTGTAACAAGTTTTTAGATGTGATTTTTGGCTGCCAATCATTTGTTGGGTCATCATAGGGAAGTCTCCGAAGTCTTGTAGCAGGGTGCCTCTTCTGAGACATGGGGTTTTGACTATCTTTATGAGGACGAAGAGCTCACTCTACTGGGTTCGTGTCAGTTTCTCTGTGTGTGTCATCTGCACACGCGCACACATCTGGTTTCTCCCCTTAACACTCTCTTAGGAAAGCAGTCACTGTTAACTGGTTTCAGAGGCTGTCGGTGGTAAGTAAAGATTTCAGTTCTGAGACAGCTACCTCAGGAATTCACATTTCATTGTTGGTTGAGGAGAGTCCCAGATCCCTCTGTGGTTATGTTTTAGGGACCCCAAAGCAGACCATATGGTCTCCTTGGATCTATAGGACATGGTAGTAAAGGTGGAACAAACCATAGCATCACTTCCTGAAGGTCTATTTCTGAGCAGATGCCTCCTCTGGGTGCCTTCCATGCTTTTTACCCGGTAAATGCTCACTTCCTTACTCAGATCTCAACCTCTGTAAATCTAGGAAAACTCTCCAAGATCTGCTACTGTTCATCTGTTTACACACCTACAGTTGCATGATCAGACCAGACTTAGTTTTGTTTTGGAATTCCGGATCTGAATGATACAGAAACAGGAATTAATATTATCATCTTACAGTTCCTAAATCATTTCCCAGGGCTTGATTCCTGGCTGATCTTAATGTCACTGATTAAAGTTTTCCCTGAGCTTGCACTGTGGGATATCCTTCAGCAATCAGCATCTATCAATGGGGAATGACAAAGTGAGTGTCCCGTGTCCACTCCACCAAGGCCTCTGTGTGCTCTGGGCCAGGTTCTATGTCTACAAAGAGTGCTCCACTCTTCAGAAGCAAGAACATGCCTAAAACATTGATCTGAGTGGCATTAAGTTGAAACCACCAGAGCAGCGGGTACCACGACTTTTGAAGGATTAAGGGGAAAGGAGATGTCTCAAAGAACTGTAGATGGACACTTTTTCAGATTGCCCAAACAAGGCTTCTAACATTTTAGTCATTCACTTAAAAGATAATTTGATTAGCTACAGCATATGTTAGACTCAAGACTAGATACTAAGAGAACAAGGCTCAACACAGCAAAAAGATCACAGTGATTATTTTGTAGTGAGCAGGGAAATAATGCTACAACTTTGATAAACTCTGGAGAGGCCAGAGGTGAGGGAAGCAGGCTTTAAGATGCCTGAAGAAATGCTATCTATACCAAGTACAGAAGAAGTTGGCAGGGAGGCAGATAGTTGGCGTTCCAGCACAGGAACAAAGGGGCGATGTGAACTAGTCAATAGGTGGGTGGGGAAATGGACCAGAGCAACACCTCTGGACCTCTGTTTTTCAGCAGAAGAAAACACCCACTCAGGAATACTGGTTTGAAAATACTTTAGGACAAAACTGGCCACATGGCAGTACTTAGTTTATTGGTTAATTATCCTCTGTTAAAACTTGTTCAAACTCAACTTTTCAAGCTAGGTTGGAGACAAGCAGAATCTTGGATGGGTGGGGCCACCAAGGAAGCCTTCTTCTGGAAAAT
The DNA here is from genome assembly GCA_004026605.1 of Ondatra zibethicus. Classification (NCBI taxonomy): domain Eukaryota; kingdom Metazoa; phylum Chordata; class Mammalia; order Rodentia; family Cricetidae; genus Ondatra; species Ondatra zibethicus. Next base: position 214,243 of record PVIU01000313.1, read on the forward strand.
GAGACCCCTCATCTTTCACTTCATCCTTCCATGTGCATTAAAGGAACTTTCGTGGTTACATTCAAATTTCGGCCGGGTTAGAAGATAGCATGAGAAAAGGACCACTCTCTGACAGAACATGCTATGGAAAGGGGAGACTTGGGACTGTTGCAGCCTGGTGAGTGGGATCCAGCCAGATCTAAATGTTCCCATCCTGTACAGCTGCCGTGAGCCTGGAAACAAAGCTAGGTGGGTGCTGACTTTAATGGTCTTTTCCGTTTCTCTCTAGACAAAGATTAAAGTTGATTAGAGGTGCATTCCAATCTTATTAAACACTGTGCGGCTCCCACCAGAAATTTCAGGAAATGAAGCATCCACACAATACAAATTCTTTTGTGTTTCTTCTTCAGTGAAGGGGTGAAGCTGGGCCTTCAGAAAGGGGATGAGGCAGCTTTAATAACTAGAAGGGAGGGGGGAAATAAAGGGAGAAGGAAAGGAAGGTGCCTCAGTTTTCTCGGCAGCTGATCAACAAAGGAGCAGTCGTGAGCTGTAACCTCTTGGAGCTGCAGCCTGGAACATGACACATGTCAGCCCATGATAAATGGTGCAGAGCGTGTGCAATTTCAAGCGCAATGCCCTTGAGATGCGCAGGACCCTGATCGCAAATGTTATTGTTAAATTAAACCTTAAAGGAAGGATTGAAAAGGGATGAGTGTGTGCAAGTGTATGTGTGCGCCCACACACACAAACACACTCACAGAGGAAGGAGAAAATAAAAGACAAGGCGAAGAAATAAAAACTTTAATTTTCACTTACCTAAATTAAAAAGATATGTGTACCATGAACTCTTTCCATGGGAAGCTTGTTTTTCTTTTTCCTACATTCAGTATCCTAAGCTACTCTAATAAGAAGAGCTAACTATACTTTTTGGCTTGCAACTTAATCCGTTCATTTTCTTTTCACTTTTGCGTGGCTTTCCCATATCGGCCACCTGCACTGTTTCAGGACTCCTGTGTGTAGGCACATCTAGCAGTCATGAGTGTGCGTGAGAGCAATGTGTGTTCAGCACCCTTCCAAGTAATCATTTTATCTTTTTCTCTCTGTCTCTCTGTGCGTCTCCATCTCTCTCTTTCCTCTCTCTCTCTTTCTCTCTCTCACCCCAAGGAAAAACTCCACCACTAAACTAATTAATTAATTTAATGCGGAAGGTAGAGTGGCATAAAGTGTCAAAAGTGTAAGGATATTGATATGAGTGTGAAAGATGCCCAGGCTCAAATTCTCAGCCATCAGTGACTGAGTGACAGGAGAGGCTAAGTGGAGAGGAAGAGAGAAGTTCCATTGAGATGAAATACAAGAGGTTAGCAAAGTGTTAAGAGTTAAGCAGCTTTCAAAGAGAGCAAGGTACGAATGAACAAGTAATTGGGTAAGCATCTGTGTATGTGAAGGTGTCAGCCAATCACAACGCAGAATGTGCCTCAAGGATGCAGGAATCATGAGCCACAGAAGATAAAGAATCAGAGGGATTGGGTAGTGAGGAGAGGCATGGGATTGTGTTCTGGACAGAGTTCATGCTCAGAAGATGTTTTCTTTTCCTCTCTCCCACAACAGGTTCAGATGAAAGAATATTTAGTGGTGGAGCAGAAACCCAGACCACGAAGGAAAGGGCACCCAACAGTGGCTTTGTGCATTTTGGCCAGGGTTGCCTAACACTTTTGAAAAATTAGAACGTTTTTTGGGGGGGTGCGGGGAGTCTTTTGAAAAAGTTCACTCAAGGTTCCTGTTGTTAAAGAAAATAAACATCAGACAAAACAGGGCTTTATCAAAACTCTAAATAATTCAATACAGATGGATTTAAAAGGCAAGCAGATTTTCAGAGTAGGGAACGCTGCAGGGTTTGGGTGGAAACAGGGAATACAAACAAAAAAAATAAAATTATGAACTTGTTGAGAAAAATAAATAGACACATAAAACTAATTGGAGAGAAAATAAAGAGGGGGTTTTCAGAAAACAAGGCAAGCTTCCCAGAGTTAGTTCTGAGCAGAGGCACGCTGCCTGCATTTGTTGACTGGAGGCAGCCCCCTCAGAGAACTGTCACTGACAGTGGGCACCAGAACAAAGGCAAGCAGGCCCCTTGCTTTGATTGTCAGTAAGAATCACGTCTTGGATGCCGAGGTCATTTCGGTCTCAGGCTTACATCAAAACTACAGAACCAAGTGGCTTGGGTTCCTGGCCTAGAACATTTGCACCAGAGGATACCATTGCTGCCATTTACCTCTGCACAGCTCCTCATCCAAACATCAAACCAACCCACTCTATACCCAACACCATCGTGATAAAAAATTCCCCATGTTCAAATACCTTTACTCTCTCTGAACTCCAGAACAGGAAACCCCAGAGACCAAAGGGAACTGAACCACCAACACCTCCACTAAGGATCAAAGGGGAGCTTGGGAGTTGAGACATCTTGAAAAAATGTTCTAATTCGAAGTTGAGAGAAGAGGTGACTCCCCGCAGTCACACAGAAAACATTTTCAACACCCAAAAGGCTGGATTTTTCTCACCAGGCCTCCTCTGTTTCGTTCCTACAGAAGAGGGAGATCAGGGACTAGTAATATGCCCATGTTTTCTTGGGTGAAGATGCAGACAGACTCTCATTGCTACCACATTAGCGGATATCTCAAACTCGGTCCCTTCTATCCTACATGCTTCCTTTGCAACAGCCCTTGCAGAGATATAAAGCATACTGACAGTTTTTATTGATTTATTGAAGGTGGATTCATCAAAGTTCACATTGAGTTATGTGTGCCAGGTAACAGCGGAAGAGAAACACTTTTGTATTTCTGGGCAATATCAATAAATCTTCCATGGGAAATGTGGAGTGGATACAAACAATTTTACAAAATCAGCACTCTTGGTTTTTAATCAGACAACAAATACTGCATAGACATTGGCTGTTCAGATGCTGCCTTGGTAACATGTAGATTCAGACTTTTGGTGACAGCCTGCACCGGGCATCACAGCTAAAGCCTGTGATCACACGGGGGTCGACCAGGTGATTGCCAAGACCATTCTGTTACCACGGGTGTTTTCAAAGAAGATGTAATCATTTCAGGTTGACAACTGAGTCAGAAGGCATCTGCTGTAGCTATCATATTGCCTTCTTCTCTGGCTTTGAAAGTCACAGGTGTCAAACATTACCTTAAAACACTGAGAGGAACAGTCAGCAACGCTGTCCAAGTTGCTTTTGCCTGCTTAGGAAGGAAAAGAAACATCTCGACCATCTGGTTTACTATGAGATTTGAGTTTATCTCATATACAAGGCATTTCATTAAATGGCAGGAGCAGCTACATCCATATTCCCATTCATTTGTGCCTCTCCTCTTCCTTACTGCTTCTTAGAATCCTTCTAGGTCTGGAATCCCAGATTCAGTGTTTCAGATTTGGTGACTTAGGAAGACATCTAGTCATACCTAGTTGATGATAGGGTAATTACTAGCATGTTTGAAGTTGTATATTTGCAATTATATTTCGATTTCTAGTTACTGTAGCAGGCACTCTAATGCAAGCGGGCAGCCTCTTGTTCCCTGCAGGTGCATCCACTGTTTGAAGCAGGCTAAGGGTGTTTCATCAACAGCAGCTTATTCTTGGCCATTGTAGTAATGAGGAGCGGCAGCCCTGTCCCGCTGCCCAGCTCCCAGCCGCCAGGCGCAGGGCCCCTTGTTTCGTCTTGCCCGGCTAGCTTTCACCCGAAATAACCACACAGAAATTGTATTAATTAACTTACTACCTGGCCCATTAGTTCTAACCTCTTCTTGGCTAACTCTTACATATTCGTTTAACCCATTTCTAATGATCTGTATGTCATCACAAGGTCGTGGCTTACGGGGAAAGATTCCTAAGCAGTGTCCATCTCAAGCAGGAGAAACATGGCAGCTGCCACACTACCTTCCCAGCATTCCGTTCTGTCTCCTCTGCCCACCTAAGGGCTGCCCTACCAAAGGGCCAAGGCAGTCTCTTTATTCAACCAATGAAAGCAACACATAAACAGAAGAACCTCCTACACCAGGTCATAGCTTAAAATTTGTCCACTGTGAGTTAAGGGCATTGAATTAAAAGAATAGTTACATTTTTGTTACGTTTTATATTCTAATTCCTTAGCTCTCTTGCTTTCTTGTACTTTGTTAAATAACTCTATGGTCAATTAGATTCGGTGTGTGCATGCACACACACTTACAAACACATACAGAGAGACAAGTTTTAAGACAGGATCTCTTTATGTTGCCCAGGCTGTCCTCAAACTCATGATTCTTTCTTCTTAGTTTCCGAAATGCTAGGATTAAAGAGGTGCACGACCATTCCATCTCCACTGACCCCAGAAATCTTTCTTCTCTTGAGATAATGGGAAACAACTCAAGGTGTGAAGAAAATGGGTGTGGCATGAAAGAATAATTTTTGTATTGAGGTTTGGCAGTCTTCATACAGACCACAAGCGTCCTACTTCAACCTGTATATCTGTAAAGCAATGCTCAAAAATTTTACCATTGCTCATAAGGACCTTCACTCACTAATTTCTACAACCTCAACTTCTACCAGTGTCCATCGGCAGCTCTGTCCTCTTCTCAGAGGAAATATCTCAATTTGCTGCCATCAGTTCAGGACCCACTTGCTAACACTGGCTTTTCTTGCTGGAAAGACCCATCTTTTCACCTCACCATATGCCAAAAGATGACACTAAGTTATCCATAAGAAACCTCCTAGACATCATGATCTTATGGAGCTACAGCTAGCCATGCCCCATCCTCTTCCCTCTTCTCTTCCTCGGTTAAACACCATGCTGTGTTCTTAGTGACTGGAGCTAGGAACACCAGTTTGCTGGAAAATATGGCCTTTATTATCAAGGACATTGCAGTCACCCTATGACTTCTTCCTTCTGTATCAATGTGCTTGGATCACCCCACAACAAGTAAGATCCTTAGTCCCTTATCTATATTTATAGGCTGAATTTCATGGCTGCCAATCCATACCTTCTGCATCTGGGACGGCAACCAATAAAGGTTTAAGCATCATGTTGTCTTTATTTTTTTTTCACAAAATTAAGATGAAAAAGTTGTGTCTCAGCTTGAATTAATATTAATAAAGACAGCAAATAAAAAGCAAGGTGATGGACAGCAAAGTTAAAAGCATTAACAGACATGGACGGTTCTACACTGTCTTCCAAGGCAGGGTTGTTGGCCATCAGATGATGGGGATGGTTCCCACACACTGAGAAGGCCTCCAGATGCTTTGGCTCACTTTTCGAAACCCTGTTCATTCCTATCCCTTTATGCTTCTGATGACAGACTCACATTAGGCTGTTGACTTTCAATTAGTACCAGTTTTCCAAAAATAATATTTTCAGGAAGCTTCTCTTCAGATTCTAAAGAGGCCTGCCCCTGAGATTAAAACATTCAGAAAGACTCACCACCTTCAAAACAAAAGTGTTGATAGGACCAAATAAGCAAGCCATATACCATTTTCCTGCTTAGTATTAAGATATTAACTGTGTACACTTTTGAATTGTTTCAGTGGAAATGTGATGCTTATGTATGTTTATTTGATTGATTCTCTATGCTGATATCATAAAACCTAGACATGAGAGTACAAAATGATGGTCTATTTAGACCAAATAAATTTCATCTAGCTGAGATCAGACAAGAGTATCAGCTTACTTTGATTAAGAAAACAGCTGAGAAATCCTTTTTCATATGGACTGTTTAATTGCTGCTTAAAAGTCAAGAAAAACTCAGGGGAAGATTCACAGAAAGAACTGAAGGAGAAGAAAAATTATGCCTGTGTGTATTGTATGAACAGACACACACACACACATATATATCGTATACATATACACATACATATATACATAAATATTCATATATACAAGTAAATATGTATTTTCAAGATATTGCAGAATATGAATGATTAGATTGAACTGTCTTCAAAAGATTTTAAGGCAATACAAATTCAAAATTCTGGATAATTCAAGAAGAAATTTGCCTTCCTAAAGTTCTCATTTATGTCTTTATTTTTAATCATTATGTAAAAATTTGAAAAAATATATCATATATAACTGTTGGAAAATACACAGTACAGAATTCAATATCTTAAAATTTGAGATTTTTATTGCTTTTACCATATACATTTTCTGGATAAATATTTTTTGCTTCTTTGAAGTCCCAGGAATTGAACTTAAGGTCTCATGCAAGCTAAATAAGTATTGTATCCCTGATATATATTCTTTTTTATGGTTTTTGGAGACAGGGTTTCTCTGTAGCTTTGGAGCCTATCCTGGAGCTTGCTCTGAAGACCAGGCTGACTTCAAACTCACAAGAGATCTGCCTGCCTCTGCCTCTCAAGTGTTGGGATTAAAGGGGTGTGCCACCATCACCCAGCTGAGATATATTCTTGATCTGTATAAGCTTTACACAAAGCCCCCAAAGAATGCTTTGTATCTACATCCTATACAGGCATACACATATGCATATTTTGATGTAAAACTGCATTTTAAGCAGTATTTCATGAAAGTGGTTTATTCGAAGAACACATAATAACAACTAAAGAAATTGGCTTGTGCCAGATTGAAAGTAGGGTGCTGAGATCTTGGGTCTAACCTCAGTCATGACAGTTGTTCTAATCATAAGTTGCCTCTTCAGTTTCTTTCCAAGATTCCATTTCTCCTCTGCAGGATAAGGTAGTCATCACACATGTCCTCATCAGTTTGTACAAAGTTACATATCTTCATGAACATAGAGAGGTGAGCTCATCCCACAGCCTCTCAATGTGGTGTCATAAAGTCCCTTTCTATCTTCCCTATGTCTTGATGGCTTGAGAGTGGGATCTGACTTTTATCTGTGTCATTCCCCTGGTGTCTCCAGGATCATTTGATGTGATCAAAATTCAAGGTGGGTCCACATGGATGAGGTTCTGAATAAAAGACAAGGACATGGAAGTTTGCTGCCAAGGTAGCAGGTAGTTTCAAGTGATATCAGTTATTTTTCTCTTCTGTGGTTGGTCCTTTTGCTCATGTCAGAGACTGTGAGTACTCAAATTTCATATTTCAATACGCATCATCTGCAACATCAATACCTGACTATGAGTACTCAAATTTCAGATTTCAGTATGTATCATCTGCAACACCAGTACCTCTCTGGATACTCCCTACTCCTCCTGCATAGTAACTTTCCCCCACTGTGTTTTCCCAAAGCACTTAGTGCCTAGGACTGAAAAACATGTCTAACATGAATTCACAATAGTTTGTCTTTTTCTTCTATCAGAACTTAAGTGATCATAGAAGCAGGACCAATTTTATTTACTCTTGTTCATCTGATTCTTTGCATGAGGTTCCTCATCTCCTAGGATCTCAGTAAGGATCTAGTAGGTATCAATGCATTCGTTGATCAGTCTATATGTGAGTAGTCTGTCAAGGAACTTTGTCAGGACTCATTCTCTCATTCAAACATCTTCATTTTTAAAGTCATTCTTATTGGCCTCTGAAATTTAGGGTCATTTGTTGCTCAGTAACTTGTAAAATATATTAAAATTTATTTTGTTCTCACATTATCACCTCTCCTATTGAAACATATGCTAATGGATATTGGCTGGGATCACACTTTCCAAAGTCTTGGATGTTAATACATAACAGATACTTGATTTCTTTATGAAACAAATAGCTCCAGCATCATCAACGGTACATAGTGACCAATGTGAAGATCCTTGGACAGGAGAGGTCCCTTGGAGTTTATCCTAGGCATTCAAATATGTATAATCACACTAATTATATTTGAAGGGAACACCTTTCAGAAATATTGAAACTTTTCTATTCTGCCTGAGTTTTATATCTATGAAAGGGTTCAGGGACGGAGGAGAAAAATCTTATTTGATGTAAGACATAAAGAGCCCCTAGTGCTTGGTAAGCCCTCAATCAACATATGCTGTAAAAACAAATGGTTAATGCCATGTTTTTGTGCTCACCTTTGCTTAAGGATGGGTGGGTATTTGTCTAATCACAGACACCCAAGCCTCAGTGTCCTGTGGCTGAGTATGATCTCAGCCCATTAGATGAGTGTGTATGTGAACTCGTTCCAATGGATACTGCTCTATATTCAGATCTAGCTATCATTATTGCCAAACAAAGACCAAGGAACTGGTTTTCTGCTCTTTCACTAATAGCAGACACACAATGGGAAGCCTGGAATCATTGTTAAGGGAAAATCACTGTTTCAAAAGTGAGAGTATTAGGGGTTCCCAGAAGAAGACTAGCAGCAACACACTGAGGTTTGTTCAGATTACACAAAACTCTCCATTACTTTTCCGGCTGTTCATACATATATGGTATAGCAGAGGTGTGCGCTATGGAAAAGAAACAGGAGGCTTCTGGCCCACAAGACTGGCTTAAATCCCTGCTTCTATCTCTTTCAATATAAAAGAATTACTTCTGCTGACCTTCATCTCCCTCATTATTAACTAAAGTGGGCTGTTAAATGGATATAACTGAATATCCACCCAAGAATGTCTGGAAGAGGTTTACCTCATTGTCTAATCCTTGGAAGAAAGAATCACAGGGCTATATAGTCAGTAGATGGACTGGGCAACATGGCTCTTATTTTAATGAAGATTATGTTTCAGGAGAGCTAAAGGTCTGGAGAGAAACTTAGAGGTCATCAGACCCACTGGTTTTCAAATGTTTTCTTTTCTAAGAAAACATTTAATTAAATATTAAATTGCCTATATAATCTCTTATCCTGTACAGCAGTTGCAGTGGAGTTGCTAGGGAAGCCAGCATGGGAGCCAGAGAACCAGTGTCTGGCTTCTCTAACAGTCCTCCAGTGTTGTAAGGAAGAGAGGCCGCTTGTTGGTTCCTGGCTGCTTAGCCCCAAAATAATAACACTGAAACTATATTATTTAAAATGCTGCTTGGCCAATTATTTAAGCATATCGCTAGCTAGCTCTTACATCTAGAATTAACCCATATCCATTATTTTCTATTTTACCATGAGGCTCATGGCCTACTGGCAAGGTTCCAATGTCTGTCTCCAGCAGGGCTATATGGCTTCTCTTCCTGCCTTCCTTCTCCCAGCATTCTGTTTAGTTTTCCCTGCCTACCTAAGTTCTGCCTTATCAACAGGCCAAGCCAGTTTCTTTATTCATTAATGGTAATCACAGCACACAGAGGGAAATCCCATACCCCACTAAGGCTGTCCATCCAGGAAACTCCATGCCAGAATCTGGAGTTTGAGTAATATCATATTTTTTAAGTTAAGTAGCACAGTGTGTGGTCTCTCCCACCGTCACCAATAAGTTTCCATAGCAGATGGATGATTCAGTTGGGCTTGAATGACTTACCCATGGTCACTTAGCTATAGGAAGAGAATAGGCATCCAGTCCAGCTTGATTTGTTTGTATGTTCCTGAGAAGAGGAGTGTGGACTGAGGAAAGAAATAGGCAAGAGACAGAAGATAGAGTCCAGAGGGCTTCCAGTGAATATGAAAACAAACTGAGTTTATTACTCACAGTCCTTATATACCTCAATTAAAAGGGGAGGACCAATACTTCCATGATACAAAGAACAAGCAAGTGTAATTACCTCCTTCCATCTCAATACACCTAATAACCTAAGTCAAACATCCTGTTGACTGGCCTGGTCTTTGAGGGGCAAAGCATCCAGTAGCCACACTCTTGGTCAAACATCCTGTTGTTCATCCTTGGGGAGCAAGAATAGATTTGAACTCTCTGACCTTTAGTCCAGAATGAATGGCTCCAAAACTGTGAATGCTCACAAACAGGAAACAAGCTCACCTCTTTAACTGATGCACATGAACTGTGCCATGCTGTATTTAACAAAGTGGGTTAAATTTTGCTTCAGTGATAGCAAAAACACAGTGTCGTATGTCAATGACTTTTCTTCATTTATATAACCTAAAAGCATCGTGGGTCTTTTTGTATACAGCCTGCACTAGAGATTTTTATCCTGACAAATGATTGTCTGTAGAGATTTTTCTTTTCTTTTCTTTTTTGCGGGGAGTGTTTCTGGCCAGGGTTTCCCTTTGTAGCCCTGTTTTTCCTGGAACTCACTCTGTTAACCAGGCCTCAGACTCAGAGATCCACCTGCCTCTGTCTCCTGAAGTGCTGAGATTAAATGGGTATACCACTATTTCCTAACTGTCTTTGAAGATTTCTTATTATAAATGCTAGGTGAAGAAAGAATTGGAGAGTTAGTCACTCCCACCTGAATGTTTTAATACAAGGACTGCAAATCATTTCCTCTTTTCACACATCAATGGCTAAATAAATAGAGACACAGATAAATATATACCTGGCAGGTAAACAGATGGATAAGTATGACCTCAGAAGGAGAGGATGAAAGGAAAACTCAGACAACTGCCAGTCACTGACTGTACACGGGAATTTCATTTAACTTCATATTCCAATAGTGGTTTGAAGCAAAGACTAGTACCTCTTCCTGCTATAGTGTTAGTATATAGGCACAGAGTTTGAGCCAAGTTGTGAGCCAAATAAAGGATTACACATATATTTTATTACAGCAGTAGCCAAATTCAGTTCTGAAATCGACCTGATCACCTGTTTGGTGGCAGACCCTTCTCGAGTTCTAGAAGAGTTGTAAGCTTGATGAATGAGATAGGAAAGGCAAAACAGCATTCAAAGATCCATGCAACACTGTGCACTGCTATCCCTAAGTCTGGTTGCGCTGCCAGGAAGACTGGCGGATTCCACCCTAATTAAGGTAAGGGATTACCTAAATACCAGCAGGGACTCAAAGGAAGTCTGCAGAAGAAAGTGGACAGATGTGCCTGCTGCTGTGGACTGGAGTGCATTGTTGGGATATAAGTTGGTCTCAGCCCAAAGCATAAAACACAGCTAAGTCTGGGCTCCTGCAGTGTGATCCAAGCCAGAGAGCAATGGATCACAGGTATCTGTTTCATAATCCTCTACCAGAGGTCAATGTTCTGGAATAAATGTTTCTTTCTATTATAATTATTATCTTTGCTATGGGAAGACTTTGTAGAAATGAAGGAGAGAACAAAAAAAGAGTTCCTTCAATGTGCGGAAAATGACGCTGAGCCGAGAAACCACCAATCAATCAAACAAACAAAACCCTGCAAGTATCTGCCACAAATAACTTGGAAGTAACACATTGGTGGGCACAAGGGTGTGTAGTGTTCTCAGACCTGGGCTCACCTGCTTCCCTCCCGACTGACAAACTGCCCTCCACAAGGACTGACTGCCTATAGTGTAATCTCAGCTTCATTGCAGAAACAGCCCCTCTGGCTTCAGAAGTTTCTTCTCTTTGTTACAGACAACCAAATGTGCCCTCTTTTCTTTTGTTTATATTGTTTAGGTTTTAGAAAAAGGGAAAACTCCAGACTCAAGGTCTTTGAAAGGATTAGCTTTTAATGAAAATGTATTGTTAGGGGATATCCGTTGTTACTATTTCTCCAAATAGCACTCAACAACACAGGTGTATTTGATAAAAGAAAAAAAAACCTATTTATGAAAAACAAAAACAAAAACAATCTCTCTTGACGAAATGTAAATTCCATGCTATTTATTCCTGTGTAGTCTTGCACACACAGAAAGGCTTTAGGTGTTTTATGGCTTGGGCATATCAAGATGCCAAATAAAGTACATATGTAGGTTTAAAGTTCTGTTATAATCTGTACTGTTTGTTTACATAAGAAATTTGCCAACCAGGACAGGCTTCAGGAGCCACAGAGAAACCCTGTCTCAAAAAAAAAAAAAGGCATAAACTTTGTCTCCCTGTAAGCTCCTCATACAGTGGATTCATAAAATGGCTCTTTGACTTCATGGTTTAAACCTTTCCCTTCCTAGCTGGAGAGGTGACTTGGTGGCTAAGAGCATTTATTGTTCTAAGTTCCATTCCCAGCACACATACATGTTGGGCAGTTCCCAACTGCCTATGAATCCAACTCTGGGAGATCCAATGCCTCTGGACTCCCAGGGGCCCCCATACACATACACAGACACACGCACAATCACAAATTTACACACAATTAAAAAAGAATAAAATAATTTTTAAAAATTTTTCATAATTTTGAAATTATCTCTATTGTAGTTGATAATAATGAGCAATTTAAAACATGCCATTTTGTAATGAAAAGAAAATCAAAGACAAATTGGTGAGACTCTTGCTGAAATACACATTATTGAAAACTTGGGACTTTTTCCTTTTTTGAGGCTTATATTACTCTCCTGCCCTTCAATTCTTATCGCATACGTGTTGGCTAATTAGTGCCAAGTATTGTTCTATAAAATACTAGGAAAGTCCTTGTACATACTTATGCACAATTCCTTTGAAAAAAATTAAACATTATAGATATGTATTGAAATTAGTTTCATTAAACATTGCAGAGGATAAACTTGCAAGGTCTGCCGTCAAATGTGCATGAGGCATGTTTATGCCAACACAAGCTCATTGTCACCAGCTAGGAAAACTTTCCGCTGCACTCAGTCATGTTCCAGGGAAAACTTCCCTGCTGCCAACATTCTCTTCTCCGTCAGAGATCCTCCATTGTCTCTCCTCTGGTAATAAATGATAATAATTAAAGGCAAATACACAATAATTAGTCACACTAGGTCTATCCATCTGGTGTACCTGCATCCTAGCACGGTGTCTTTGAAGCAGATGACAGGCAGCATATTGGAGCACATCCTGCTAATGGGTCTAAGTGGGAAACAGGGAGGTAAAGAGGTCACTGAAGGAAAGGTCGCCAGCAAAGAACAAGAGCATTAGGCTTTTATTTTCCTACAGAAGTGATCATTGACCACTTAGCTCTGTGTCCTCAGAAGCAGATGTGCAGACAGGAAGCAGCAGCCATCTGAAGGCACTCGGCACACCTGAAGTATCTGCAAAGAGCATTCTCTCCTGGATCCCATCCTCCTTGAGCATCGCCATCCTCTGGATTTACTGCCTTCTGACTCTTATACCGGGCACCATTTTATTTTAAACATTATTTTCCCTCCTTCTGACAATCTTGAGGTTATATATTAAAATCAACTTCAGTTTATACAGGAGGGAATTCAGTTGAGGAGGGGTTGCTAACTTCCCCAAGATTGTCTAGTTCAAAAGTTCTGGGTGAAAGCTAAACAATGTGTTTGGGGGAGTTTGATGGAGTATCATGGCACTGCACAGAGGATGTCTCAGTTGACAGCTGATTTCATTTGTGGGTGAGGTGCAGGGAATAATTTTGTATTCATGATAAACTTTCAGAGCTCAAGGAAATATGTCTATCAAGCTCATCAAGTTGATTTAGGGATAGGATATATCTAAATTAAGTTTAAGGTCGGAGGAAGGTACACCTTAGGTTCCCCTGGATAAGATTATAAAAATCGCATTATGGAAGAATTTTTAGCTTGGGGTGGTAGCAAATATCAGCGGTCCTAGAACTCCAAGCCAGTCTGAGCAATACCTTTCCTTAAAGTAGTTTTTAAAGGAGAGGCTTGCAACTCAGTGGTAGAGTAATTGCATACTATCTTAACATATGCAAAACCCTGGATTTGATATCCAGACACACACACACACACACACACACACCTACCTTCTTTCTTTAAAATGCAAAGCAGATGAATACCGCTATTCATCTGTGGACACTCTTGAGTCTCCCTGGTGTGTTTCATGAAAGAAAAGTACTATTACTCAGCCTGCAGCACCTGCAGGCTTTCTACCTGGCATTCTCTGCATTCAGGGCATATATCCCAAATCTCTGCTCACGCTGGCAAGTCTTGCAATACCTCTTACATGCACACGTAAGAGAAGCCGTCACCTGCCTTCTCTGAATCATTTAATTTCCCATACATAAAAAACTGGAGCTTTATTGATATTTATCTATCCAGCTATTTAGTGTGGGGCTATGTTCACCTGCCATGGCACCCTTTCGGAGGTCAAAGAACAACCTGTAGCCTATGCTTTCCTTCTACCATGTGGGTCTGATTCCGAGGCCTTGAATTAGAACCCTCAGGCTTGACAGCAAGCACCTTTACTCACTGAGCCATCCAACCAGCACGTAAGTGGAACGTCTACTAGTTCCTTTCCAACATGCTTTCTTCCCTTTTAAGGAAAGGTTAAGCATCTCCCCATCATGAAAGGTGAGAATAGGTTTCCAGAGACTTGCTGCCACCGTGCCAACACGTGAGCTAGGAAGAGGAACAAATACAGAAGGAAGGGACACGAGCTGAGGAGAAATATCACCGGAACTTTTATAAACTGGATGGAAAGGGAAATAGTACCCCAAGTTGCTCAATATTAGAGAGAGATGGGAGGAAAACAAGACCAGAAGTTTGCAATCAGCGTAAATTGTTATTCGCCAGCCATTCGGGAGGCTCAGCTAGTCTTTTGAAGCACAGGGTTCTACGAATACGGCAGCACCTGTTGCTGACTGTGCAGTCGCAGCCTTCCTGTGTAATCAAGGCATCCCCATCTGTGGCGAAATTTCCCAATTCTACTTCTAAAAATCAGATCCTTCCGTGCTAATGAGCCAACGGGAGGGATGCAGTGTTTGCCGCGAATCCGTGGCTGCCGTCTAAGCAGGGGGATTTTACAAGTGACAATCAGCGGAGGTTTCCCCAGCTTCCAAAGCTGATGTTGCCTTTTATCCAAACTTCTGCTTTGCACGATTTTCAAGGTTTTGTTCAGCCTAGGACAGTTGGTGCTCGCTTGATTATGTGTCTGTCTTTGCGTAGGTCTCATCATCGGAGAGTGGAAGCTGCCCATTATTTAAGATTGGAACATAGACCCATTTACCTCCTCTTTAATCTCTATCCCGTTTCACTGTCAAAAAATGATAATCTCCGTGCCTTTAATTAAAAACAGAAAGAAAGAAACACCTGTGTACTCCTTTTGAGCCCTACTGAGAGGTTCTTAGGACAAATCTTCACTTACCAATTGTTACAATGGCTTCAAAACAGTTCCCCCTTGCCACCTCCCAACTTTCCCCACTTCCATATTTTTAGTGTTTAAAATTTAATTAATGTTTAATTGTGTGTGTATTGGGAGAGATATATGCACATGCGTGTGTGTGTGCGCGTGTGTGTGCGCGCCCATGCCCACAGAGGTCAGAAGCTTCAGCTCTATCTGAAAATGGTCTTAGAGGTAGCTATGAGATAGCCAACATGGATGCCAGGAACTAAACTCCAGTTCCTGACAACAGCAGTGCTCTGAGCTGGATCTCTGGTCCTCCCCCTCCCCCCTTACCTCACCTTACAACTTCTCATTCAGCTCTTCCATCACTGCTATAAATTTTCAAAAATATAAATATGATCGTCACTACAGGAATGAAATAAGCTGGAAGCTTACTATGACCTCTGAGACCTTGATGGCAGCCCCAATGGCCCCACTGGTCTCTATCCCTCCAGCTCTGAATTCCATATGGTTGATTGAATGACGTCTTGCTGATCTGTGAGCAGTGTGTTAGTCCCTAGCTTTGTCACCACTTGCATAGTGTCCCTGTCCTACCTGATGTCTTGCTTCCTCGCTGTGAGCTGAACTCCTATTCACCCTTTGAGAGGAGCTGCAGGATTGCAGTTCACTTGGGAAACAGTGTTGACTGGCGCTGCTTCCCTGAGCCTCTGTGTTTGATAGGATCATGACCCACTGTGTCTGAATGGTGAGGGAAGTGACTAGTCATGTCTTCCAAGGGTCGGGAGAGGAGACAGTCTGGGTAAATTACTGATTCTTCCGTGGAGCCTTATAAACTTCCTCAGAAGCAGAATGGATCAACATGTCTTCAAGTCCCTGCCACATGTCACCTTCTGAGTTTCCAGCCATTATACTCTCTATAACTTGACTTTTATGCATGGGTCTGCTGCTTCAGACTGAGTTTTGCTGCAACACGCATTGGACATTGCTCACGTTCTGTGTACTTGTTGAATGACTCCCTGAATTGTTTTATGACTCAACCCTTATGTGAGTCTAGTGCTAAGTTCAGCTCACTGTGGCCCACTGGTCAAATTCAGTGCGGCACCTGTTTGTGAAATAAAGAAGCATAAAATAGAAGTATGCCAATTGCATTAGTGTATACGGCTGTTTTCAGCTACCCTAGAAGAGTTGTGTGGTGGTGACACTGTCCCTGGGGCTTGCAAAGTCTAAAATATTCACTGTCTAGCCATTTATAGAAAAAGGTTGCTGACCCCAGTTCTTGAGCTTAAAATAAAGGCATAGATCCCATGTGTTGTACATTGTTTCTGAAACACAACCTAGGGAACTTCTGAGCCCTGGAATGTTAACATTCATTCCTGTTAAGGAAGCCCCAAGGTCAAAGTCATGGCCTGAATTTCAGTTCTACAGCTTCCTAAGTGATTTTTTTTTCTCATTTGCACAAAGTTGCCAAAAGGACACTTCAGCAGTTCTGTCTATAGACGTGATCAGTATTGCATTCGAAGGACCTAATGAAATCGCCCAGGTGCTAGTACTGCCCACCACCCTGACTGGAATCATTCCCCATCTTGGCATTCACACATTGGTTAATAAAATGCCTGGGGAAGGGCAAGACTCATTTCTTCAGCAGCCTGTGTTCTTTGGTTCTTTCTTTTCATGCTCTGAGCCAAAACTTTTAACACACTTTGCATCTAGTGACAACCCAAAAGACTAAATTTCCCCCTGTGTAATCATGTTCAGTGTGAGTCAGGTTATAATACTGAAAGAAATAAGATCTCACTGTCTCCCTCCTGTAGAAGACCTGTATTTTCATACTGGCTTCTCCACTAAATGGCTAGCTGTCAACAACCACAGCTAGGTTCTCTAGTGTTCCAACCCTCAATACCTTTCTCTCTTAAAAGAGGGGCAATGGCATCAATGATCTCTGTAGATTGTTCTGAAAAGTTTTTTTTTCCCATGAGGAATCCTTGGCACAGCTACTGTCCTGGGCATGACAATTTCTTTTTCTTTTATTTTAATATTTTTCTTCTTGTTTTTAAAATGAAAATATATTGTTTCCATTTAGTATATTCTGATTATAGTTTTCCCTTCCCCAATTCTTCCCAGATCCTTCCCATCCACCCAAATCTACACCCTTTCTTTCTCATTATACAACAAACACACATCTAAATAAGAATAATAATGTTTAAAAAAACATTTTTTCTCTTTTTATTATTATCACTTTTTAAAATTGTTTTTGTTGAGTTGTTTATTTTTCTTCACTTCCCTCCCTTCTTCTCCTCCCCTTCCACTCTTTCCTATGATCCCCATGCTCCCAATTTACTCAGGAGATCTTGTCTTTTTCTACTTCCCATATAGATTAGATCCATATATGTCTTTCTTAGGGTTCTCTTTGTTGTCTAGGTTTTCTGGGATTGTGAATTGTGAGCTGGTTTTTCTTTGCTTTATGTCTAAAGGTCACTGATGAGTGAGTACATATGACATTTGTCTTTCTGGGTCTGGGTTACCTCCCTCAATATGATGTTTTCTAGATTCATCCAGTTGTCCACAAACTTTAAGATGCCATTATTTTTTTCCACTGTGTAGTACTCCATTGTATAAATGTACCACATCTTCTTTATCCAGTCTTCATTTGAGGGACATTTAGGTTGTTTCCAGGTTCTGGCTATGGCAAATATTTCTGATGTGAACATAGTTGAGCACATGTCCTTATGGTATGATCCTTTGGGTATATACCAAAAGTGATATTGCTGGGTCTTGAGGTAGGTTGTTTCCTAATTAACTGAGATTTCCAAAGTGAATGTACCAGTTTGCACTCCTACCAGCAATGGAGGAGTGTTCCTTTTACCCCACATCCTCTCCAGCATAAGTTGTCATCAGTGTTTTTGATCTTGGCCATTCTGACAGGTGTAAGATAGACTCTCAGAGTTGTTTTGATTTGCATTTCCCTGATGGCTAAGTATGTTGAACATTTTCTTAAGTGTCTTTCAGCTATTTTAGACTCATCTGTTCAGAGTTCTCTGTTTAGGTCTGTACCCCAATTTTAATTGGATTATTTGTTCTTTTTATGACCAATATCTTGAATTCTCTATATATTTTGGAGATAACCCTCTGTCCAATGTGGGTTGTGAAGATCTTTTCCCATTCTGTAGGCTGCCATTTTGTCTTGTTGACCGTGTCCTTTACTTTACAGAAGTTTCTCAGTTTCAGGAGATCCCATTTATTAATTGAACAAACAAAGTTTAATAGGACAAAACAAAAAAGAAAAGATAAGTCAAATAAAGGGCACAAGAAAGATATATAGATGGAGAGACACACACATTCCCTATGTAAGCAAAAGACATGCAATGTAGAGAAAGAGAGAGAGAGAGGAAAGAAGAGAAAGAGGTACGGTATAAATGGGGGGATGGCAAGAGTTCAGACAAAGCATTATGTGAAAAAAAAAACCCTCAAAACTCCAAAAATACCACTGAGTTCATTTTGTGTTGGACATTGACTGCTGGAAATTGTGGTTTTGTTCTAACATTCACATGAGCTCACCTGGCCAACTTCCCTTGAGGAACTATTTTGTCCAGTGCTAATGCATTGACCTCCAGGTGTCTGGGTCAAGCCCCTGAATGGTCTGATTTGACCATCCAGCAGTGATCTGTCTCTGTGTCTCTGTGTGTGTCATTCTAAGGGGCTCAAATCTGAACTAAGGTAGCTTGAAAAGTTTTGGGGAAGTCAAAACTAGCCTTGTAGCAACACACACCTTGGACAGAGTGAAGGAGTCATCAGGATGGTTAGGGTGTCAGGTGTTCTCTGGAAAGACCTCCTGATCTCAGTTAGGAAGAAGATGGCTCAAATGTATCAACCGAGGCTGTACTAATTAACTCAGTCTAACTCAATGAGTTTGCTTCTGTCATGGCCCAAGGAATCTCAAAACTAGCATGCCTGTATAATCTTGTTATGACTGAGCTCAATTCTAAACTGGTTGGCCTGGAAACAGAAAATACAAAGTAGAACTAAAGAACAGATCAATTTTCTCCTTTGGGCATTAATGTTTCTGATACCCTGATGGAACATGAATAAACATGTTTGGGTTATATTTATGAATGTATCTAATCACCTTGGAATGTAAGACCTCATCTTATGCCCCAAAAGATCTGCAATAGAGTAGCTTCTGGGCTCAAAACTTTCCCGACCTTCTAGAACTTACTCCATGAGACTCCAGTCACAAGAAGTAGCCAAGGCAAAGATATCTTTCTCCTTTCTAACATCTGTGGCTCCTCTCTTGACAGCCTATGTGCATAGTAGGGTTCTCTGATACATTTCTCTTGAGAAGTAAACATTTTGAAGATGGATGGCGGCACCTTGGAACTGTGATCATTGTTGTGTCTTTCACTTAGCCCAGGAATCTCACTGTACAACCAGCACCCTCTCTCTCAAACAAATGGAGGTAGATCACTCCCTTCTTTAAAACCATGAGAACCTTCCCATTGCTCCAAAGATGTCTTAAATTCTTTAGGAAGAGTAGCCAGCACTCAACTGATTCACCAGCTTTGTCTGGCAAATCGAAATTTCTTTTTCCTTTAAAATCTCAAACTCAGGGCTGTGGTGCTGCGTAGTGGTAGAACTCTTGTCACAGATTCCTGAGACCCCAAGGTCCCCTCCTACTACCAATAACAAAGAAAAAAATATCAAAATCAAATACCTTTCCTCATTTCTTCTTAGGCGTCCCATAACAATGGATGCATGTTTAACACTAAAATACTTGAACTGTTTCAAGATAGCCTTTTGTATATATACCACTTATGATGATTTATGCTTTATTTTAAGCGTGATGGACAGTGACTGCCATACTTTCACATGGCAGGGACCTGACACCAGGACTGGCAAAGTTTAGGCTTCAGAGAAATTACAATGAATGAGTGCAAGACTAATGCTCCCACAGAATCCTACAGGAACTTCATGCCAGGCTTTCACGGCCCATCTCTAGACCATCAGAGCCCATCTCTTCTAGATTTTGTTGTACTTGAGGATAATAACTCTGTATATACATCACCTACCATGCTCTCAACCTTCTGTTCACTTTCTCAAGCATGGCGTGGTACAAAGCTTAGCAGCAACTGAGGAAAAAACAAAAACATTAGATGTTCAAAATTGAACATCTGGGCACTGTGTTCAAGCAAACTTCCCTCCCTTTGTACGTTCAACATGACTCTGGTGTCAGGTAAACTAACACTTAGTGTTACTGTTGTCACTATTAAGGAGTGGTCACAAAATAAAGCACAAGTGTAGTACAAGGCACTTGAAGCCAGCAGTTAGGATTCACTTAGTCAATAAGTTTGTATTGCACCCTTAGTCCATGAATCGCGTGCTGAGTTCTGGAAACATAAAGGTTATTTAGAGGAGCTGTAGTGATGCTCAGCTATTAAGAGCACTGACTGTTCTTCCAGAGGTCCGGGGTTCAATTCCCAGGACCCACACAGCATCGTACAACTTTGTGACTCTAGTCCCAGGGAAGCCAACACCTTCTTCTGACCTCTGTGGGCACTAGGCATGCACAGGATGCACAGACATACATGTAGCCAAAACACCCATACACATAAGATAAATTCATTAAAAAGTATGAATTTGCCTTCTGTCGTATGACACAAGTCTCTGAGTCTAACAGCCGCCATCTTAATCAACCGCAACTATCTAGCAAGAGAATCTCAAGACTGATGACATTCTCTCATAGAAGAATGGGGTAACGAGGGTTGTTGAACTCTCACCTGAGATTGAAGTCACTAACGCCTGAAGCTCCCAGCTAACTACATGTAATTACGTCCTAATTGCAAGTAACCGTCTAAGGAAGGCAGGCGCTTATGTGTACGGTGTATGGAAGGGTGAAGGAAGGGGAATATCTCTGCAGTTTCACTCATGCTGACATGAGGTTTATTGGCAGTGGAGGTGCTTTAGGGTCACTCATGTCCCATGTAACTATGCCAATAACTCACTGGTTTCCCAAGCTGGACTTCAGTTGGACTTTGATGGGTCGTCAGGACCCTGTCTGGGAGAAGAGACCTTTGTTCGCATCTCTCCAGGAAGGGGTTCATTAAACAACTTCCTCCCCAATTTATAAAGGTTAAGGCCAAGGCTAAAAGGGACCACTTCCCTCTGTGGGGCAATAACTGTGGAAGTTACATAGGCTACAGGAAGCCCATACAGAAATGGAACTTCAAAATTATCCTAGGTATCTGGAGAAGGGAAGATGCCAGAGGGTGCGCATGAGTGCTCAAAAATCAGATACAAGGACTCAGCTAGGCTAGCTTTCTACTACTGAGCCTAACCCCTAATCAAATGCTTCTTTCTTCCTCCCTCCCTCCTTCCCTCTTTCCTCTTTCCCTCCTTCCCTGCTCCCCTCTCTCCCTACCCTCTCTCCTTTCTTTCTTTCTTCCTTCCTTCTATCCTTCCTTCCTTCCTTCTTTCTTTCTTTCTTTTTTACAGAACTGACTTGCTTTAATATTGGCTGAATAGCCACAGGTGGAAACCTGAAAATAAACTTTTCAACCCAAAGGCAAATATGACTTTTAAATAGCCAGAAAGGACGTCCCTGACTTTCTCCTACCATGTTGGTAGGTCTTTCACACCATAGTGTTATTTATTTGTTCCATTGCTTGTGGGAAACAAGGTCAAGATGGTAAAATAATATCCTTTGAGCTTTCCATAAAGTGCAGGAAAGGTGGCATGGCTTCCATAAGGAGGCTGCAAAGGCTGAGGTGGAATGAGACTGAAGCATGCTAACAAAAGCAAAGCATCTCTTGCATTAACTATGGGTACCAGAATCCACGCTGTGCACCATGCTGGCTTCAGCGTTTAGAGTTCCGAGCCCACTTGGGATGCTGACAACAAGTGAGGAATCAGATAGTTCCATCTCCAGACAGCCTGGTCGTATCTTATTCAAGACCTCACATAGCTTAGTCCACTAAAGTGCCTGCTACACAAAAGTGAGGATCAGGGTTCGGATCCCCAGCATCCATGTAAAGGTTAGGCAGGGTCCTGTTCACTGCATTGCTATGCTAGTACTGGGGAGGGAGAGCAGAAGCAAGCGGATCCCCGAAACTCTCTGGCTAACTAGTTACTAACCAACCAGTGGACTCCAGTTTCATTGCAAGACTGTGCTTCAAAAAATAATGTGCAGAGAGAAAATTTAAGAAACCTAATGTCAACCCCTGACCCCCATACGTGTGTGTGTGTGTGTGTGTGTGTGTGTGTATGTGTGCACTCACCTGTATTGTGTAGTTCACTTATGGCAAATGATTAGAAAATAAGACTTGCACCCCTGTTGGCCCCCAGAATCTTACTGTTATCAAAGCCATTGCCATAACTCCAAACAAGTGACATTACTGTCTTTAAGAGTATTTCTCTAACATGGAGCTCATTCAAAGTCTCTATTCATTCATCTAACACCTTAGAAGGCATTTTTTTTTAGTAGGCAGTTTCTACAAATGTACTAGAAACAAGTATGAGGTTGAACCAAATAAGTAACACAATAAGAAAAAAATCATTATTTCCCTCTGGTGACTGAAAGCAGATTTGTTTCATTCGTAAAAGTAAAGATGCTTATTATTTAAAAAAATGGGAAATTGAAAATATGGAGAATACAATGAGGTCAGTATTTAGCATAACAATTAATGAAAGAAAGAACATGAGCAATATCCTACAATATTTCCTTAACCTACGTGTACATACAATATTGTTTCTACATTTTCATGTAAAATTTGTTTGTATATTTTGGAATTTTCCAGGTCCAGGCTGTTTTTTCTTGTGTTTGGCTATGATGTGTGTTGATGACTTGGTCTACAGATGTTGACACCAGTGAGTTGTGATTCAATCATAAAGGATTCATGGATTAGCTCTTAGGAGGTACTGCCTAGTTAGAGAAAGTAGGGAGTGTCTCTTTGAGGCATATGTCCTTCGATGGCCCCTTTGTGTCTGCTTCCTGACGGTCATATGGTGAGAATTTTTCTCCACTGTGACCTTTGCCCTCATGTTTTAACATCACCTTGGGCTAAGGCAGTAGAATGAGTCATTCATAGCCTGAAATGACCAGACAAAATATTTCTTCAATGGAGTTAAGATACTCAGGTAATCTGGTCAACATGTCAAAACATGTGATGAATGTCCTTTCTATCAGCTGGACATAATGTAGTCACCTTGAGGTCATGAGTCCGCACACTATAAATATTTCTCCAATCACCCAATCTATTAAGCAGACACTGTGGTCTTCTTAACAGCTCTACCTCAAAAATGAGGCATTGCCCAAGGTTTTGTCTTTCCAAGTGTGGTGGTTTGAAAGAAAATGGCCAGCAAAGGAGTGGCACTATTGGGAGGTCTGGATTTGTGGAAGTAGGTGTGGCCCTGTTGGAGGAAGTATGTCACTGTGGGAGTAAGCTTTGAGGTCTCTTACGTTCAAGCTACTCCCAATGAGATAGTCTACTTCCTGCTGCCTTCCAATTAAGATGTAGCCAGTACCATGTCTGCCTGCATGCCACCATGCTCCCTGCCATGATGATGAAATTCTGACTGTAAGCCACCACCTCAATTAACATTTTTTTTCCTTTATAATAGTTGCCATGGTCATGATATCTCTTCACAGCAATAGAAACCCTAACTAAGACATGAAGTTTCCCAAATAATAAGTAACCCTTCCATTTTCCATTTCTAGAACATCTGTACCTATATCTAACCATTATTCCAGGGTATACTATATCTGATACCACTAAATTTTCCCTCAACTGGATCTTTATATAACTCACATGATCTTTATATAAGTCAGTTCATGATCATCTTCTATTTAATACTCCCCAATTACTTTCAATTGCATTTGGAATAAAAGTCAAAATTTCTTGCTATAGATGACAGCCTTAGCATTGCCTTTGTTTGACATCACTGTGTCCTAACCGTCTGGCTTGTGACAGACATTCAATCAGCATTTGCTAAATGGACAGGTAATATTCCATGACAAATTATTTTAGCTAGGCTTCAGTTTTCATAGATTCATCAACTCAATATAATTGTCCATTTTCAAAAGCATTGGCATGCTCTTGCCAAGTTCTTTGGTCTTCCTCTGGCCCCCGTCTTCATCCAAGTGCACTCTCTGCATTTCCCTTTCCCATCCCCTGACACATGTACCCTTTTATAATTTCTTCCCAGGATGTATTCCTTGTTCACAACACTTGGAGCCCTTTCTGTGTGGCTGCACCTTCCAGGGAGGCGGAAGACTCCACCATTCTGTGACTGGCAATCCCAGTCTCTTCCCTTTGCTGAAGGCAGGGATTTTTCTTCCACCATCTCCACAATACTCTATCTCCTCATCAAACACCAAAGGTGATCTTATGGAAAGCAAGACAATGCTTATCTTGTGAAAATAACATCTGACTGAGACAGGAAGGCAGAGACAAATGATCACACAAATAAAAACAGAGCGACAAGAAGCCAGAAAGAGAGACAAAGCGAAGACACTCGGAGAGGTCAGAGAGGCCAACTTGACAGAGTGCTGAGATGAGCACTGATTGGACTTCATTTTTATTTTCCTTCTTTCCCTATAGCCTCTTTTTATCCTACTTAGGTGTGAGTTTTACCTTCCTCCCATGGGCTGATGGACTGTGTGTGCCGTGCACATCTCCCTGTGCAAGAAAGGCAGGGGACAGTGGCAGACAAGGTGTTCACCAGAGGCAGAAGGAGGGCAGAGGCAAGTGCATGGCAGATAAAGCTTCAGGTTAGGGATTTTGTGACTATAAATTTGATTTTGAACATCACAAGGATAAGGTGGCATTTGCTAACCAGTGTGCTCTGAATATGATTAAGAATTTTATTGCCTTTAAGGTTTGTAATTTAATTGATTCTAATCATTCTTTGGATAGCCTTAGACCTGAATCCAACTTGTTTCAAAAAAAAAAGACTTGATGCCTTTGCATTATTCCCCTGTTTTTGTAACATGCACTATATTAAAATGAAAGATTACCTTGCGATAGTGGTGTCTTTTCTTTCTGAAAATTGAGCAGTTGTCAGTCAGCTGACATAACCTTGTCATGTCCTTCAAGGCCTGATTTGATTTGAACTAGCAAAGCCCGGTTAAGTCAAAGCCGCCTTTACAACTTATCCTGGGCAAGGAAAGCATGGAAGAGCTCCGAAATATACGGAGGCCTGAGTAGACAATGAAGAGATGGATCACGCCAAACTCAAAGCCAACACCAAATGCCCTGAAAAGGAAAGGGGCTGGAACTATAATTCAGCTGGAAGAGTACTTACTTAGCATGCACAGAGCCCCAGGTTTGATCCCCAGCCCTGCTAAAACTGAGTGGGCTGGGACACACACGTAATGCCAGCACCTGGGCTATCTATACAGCAGGAGGATCAAAAGTTCAAAGGCCTTCTTGACTGCATTAGAAATTGCAGGCTAGCCTGGGATTGGTGAGACGCTGTCTCATCACAGAAACAGAAAGAAGACAAGGGGAGAGATGGTAGAGGGGGTGAGGCCAGCTTCTTTCAGGGGATGTCTTTACGACCTATGCATAGAGAAGTAATCTCCGCCCATGGCTCTTGGCTCTGCACTTCTGTAGCCTTCCCCCAATCTTGAGTGGAAGGACTTCTGCTTTAACAGGGTCACTTGGCTGCCTGTGGCCAAAGACAGAGACAGCTTAGAAAAAAAAAAAAGGCTAGCTGCTATGAAAGCAGAGGCAGCAAGCTTGACTTCAGGGAGAAAAGGAACTCTAAGGCAGCCTGAGGTGGGAGGGGAAAAGGGTTGAGAGCGAGTGTTTGTTGAGAATCTATTGGCACGAGCACAGAGCTTAGGAAACGCCTGTTATCCTCTCAACAGCCCACGCAGGAGAAAGTCGAAGCTTGGTGCCACTGGATGTCTGTCCCATGTTCACCGCTGAGACGGAAGCCATTCAGCCTTGGTTCTTAGCCTCGTCAGCATCTCCAGATTAGTCTCTCAAGCACCTGGAACCGCACCACAAACAGAGCAGGCAGTCGGTCGTCTCACTGCGACTAAATGAAGAAGCTAATGAGCAAAAGCACAAACTCCTGCTTCCCGACATGAAATTATTATTCCTGCATCTGGATGATATTAAGGAGTCTGGAGAGAGGCTGCATGAAGCAAGGGTGGAGCGCGCCCGCGTCAGAATCTGTGGCCTTTGGGCAAGGGGCGGCTGCCTTCTCTGGAGCATCTTTCTCCTAGTCTGTCAAACAAAGATTGGACTACCTGCCTCGAGGGAGAGCTGTGAGCATCAGAAGTAAGGACACGATACATCACCTAGCAGTGTGTGCATGGCGCATTGTGACGAATGGCCCGGAGGACAGAGTCCAGGTCATGACAATTCCTTCCTGCTCACACCCGGGTTCCTGCTGCAAAGTCGAATCAGGCATTTCCAGCATATTCATAGTTTTGGTTTTTTCCTACTTTATTCTTTAAGGTCCCTGAATGGAATCGGGAACAATAGTTCCTTTTGGCTGCACTTCATTAATATCCCAGACCTTGTAAAAGCCAGTGGGTAAAGCCTCACGTGGGAGGACAAGTTTGACCAGGTTGGGTCCCGCATGAACTCACAGGCACAATTCAAGTTCCCATGGACACAGATGAAGGCTGTGATGGTCTCAAGCAAAAGGCCCCATACAACAGCATGGGTCAAGACTCAGGTGCAGACAAATGAACAGCCATGGTATAGACCACGATTTTCTAAATACTGTACTTCTTTACACATACCCAGGTACAACTCTGAATCAGGGGAAAATACTAAAGAAATGGGGGGCTCTCTGCCATTATCACCTTTCTTTATCTGCTCCAGGACCGAACTGTGTGGGGTTGCCATGGTGATGCAGCGCTGACCTCTCACTTTTTACTCTTATAGGAGCTAAAAAGGCAAAAATGAGCCATTTGGTCTCAAATGAAAATCAACCTCTCTCAGTTAAAGGACGTTCAGGCACTCTTTGTCAAACCTGATGTTCCGTAGCCAAACTTAAAAGGGGTTGGGGAGAGGAAAAGGAGGAAGAGGCCAGAAAGGACTAACAGAGTAAGGCAAACAAGAAATCCCAGAAGCAATTTGAAGGGCTGTGCTGTGCTGTGCTGGGGTTGCTCTATGACTGACCACTGCAACAGGAAAGCAGAGAGGGCAGGGCAGGCCATCCTGTCAGGGCAACTTGCTACAAGGTCACAGTTGGCCACTGAGACTCTTCCTCTTGTGGCCCCTTCATTCACCCCTGTCCACTGATTTTTACTAACTTTGCTGTGGTCTGTTCCATGACTGACTGGATTGCTGCCTTTTATTTTTATTTTTTAATATGCAGGGAATTTGGGTTAGGAAATCAAAATATTGATGGGACGTGAGTTCAACCACATGAGTTCATGATGGGCTATGTGCCCTGTGCAAGAATTATCAGCCTGCTCCCTTGATTCATGGGTCAAAGTGACTTTCTCCAGTAACCCAGGCAGCTTGGCCAGGCTTCCAGAAACCTGCCCATTCACAGCCCAGCCTGCAGGACCTCCAGACCAGAGAGGCCTTCTGACTGATTAGAAGCACAAGCTGGCCAGTAAGGGTGGAGAGCAGTGTGGTCTGATTATGTTTGGGAGGTGGTAAAGGCTTGCTGTCTGCTTTTGGCTGTCTGCTTTTTTGGGGTGTGTGGTAGAGCAGCTGGAACCCTGCCCTTTCTTTTCTTTCTCTTGAGTCCTGAGAGAAGCTGTATATATGGTCCACCTACTGTCTACCATGCACAAAGACAGTCAAAGCTGTACCCTACCTCCAAACGACATTAGTTTCATTCAGGTGTAATTTTATAAGGTATGCAGACTGGACAGACGTCCCTTGACATGTGAATTTCATGTTAATTACAAGCTACGTCAAAACTACTAAATTGTATCTAGAGGGCTAGTTCTTAATTTCTCAGCTTGAGAAAGGTTGTATTAAAGTAAATAGATAAATAGATAAAAATTGGGAAGTCATTAGAGTTGTAAGGAAATGCAACTAATTCTTATCAGAAAGATGCTTTCCAGCTGCCTTAGATCGAAACCCTAGAGTTTTGTTGTTACTGTTGTTGCTTTCTTTTCCCATTAGAGCTTTATAAAACCCAAGGCCAGGTGAGGAGTCAGACACGGGGAAAGACTCGTCAGTGGCCATGTTCAGTAAATTGAGAAAGAGCAAACTCAGGTTGAAAAGCCATACATGCAAGAAACCGAATGAAGAAATCCAGCTTCATTCATTCATAAGATTTAGTGATCTTTCTCTAGACAGTCATCACCTTGCCAGAGATCTGCTAATGGAATACGCCCACATCTTATTTCTGTTTTCAGTTTTGGGGGACAATTAACCCTTGCAGATCAAGCCTTTATCCGTGATATCCAGGATATCTTTTGACTCCAACCTGAAATAGGTTGCCCCTGAATTACAGGAAAAAAAGGCTCTTTTACTTTCCTGCACTTCACAGCAGCACACACACACACACACACACACACACACCGGGGGGTGGAGGGGAGAGGGAGGGAGGGAGGGAGGGATGGAGGGAGGCGGTGTGTGTGTGTGTGTGTGTGTGTGTGTGTGTGTGTGTGGTAGTAGTCCATATTCTCTAATGAGGTCACAGTGGTCGCCTCCCAGGCCCCATTGCTAAGACTGTTCTCTAAAAACAGAACAATTGTGTCAAGCTCTTCTATCAGCAAGAACTTTTAAAGTTTCCAGAGCTAATACCTGGAAAGGGAGAAGATGCTGAACCATGCAGGGCATTTGGTCAGAAATTCAAAATCTCCACGCAGACGAAAATGGTCAGTCACTTCCCTACCGACAGTGCCTTTCTCTGTCGTCTGGTCCCTCTCCTTCCCTTGCTGCAATCTTACAGATCCCGGAGCGATTAGAGGCGCCCAGAAGAGAATAGCCCGTGGTACTCCATGGTTTCAATGTAGTCTGAAGATTAAACCCCTATGAAAATAATGTATCTCTTCTCCACTCGCCTGCCCCCTCCCCGCTAGAAGTAGCTGCTTTTCACATTTAAATGTAGCAGGGGTAACAAGAGCCTCTTTTATCAGCTAGACCTATTCATAAGGCATTAAAATACATGCAGTTTCTTAATCCCTAGTGCAGCTCTAAGGGGCTTCAGCTTTGTGCACGTATCTTTTAAAAATAACTGATGGAAATCATCTTCCCTACCACCCCAGCCTGTTAAAAGCAGCTCTCCCCAAGGTCTCCACGGAGCATAAATGGAGTCCGGTCTTAGTGAGTGTCCAGCTTTCTTCTCTCCTGCAAAAGGGCTCCCAAAACAATGCTCAAGTTTGTTTATGGGCAGCCCTAGGCACTCAGCAAGCTGTATCTTTCTTCTTTCATTCCCCCGCCCCCAACATCCAGATCGCCTACCCATCCTCTTTGCAGCACAACTTGGCAGTGTACAGGGCCTCTTCTGGGAAAGGCATTGCTCCAGGAGCCAATCCACACTTGCCGAGCAAGGTCACTTTCAGAGGCCTCTCTTTCTGAACACCCAGTCTGCAGTCATGTTGGGCAGAGAAGTAAAAAAAAGAGTCAGCTAGAATAGCACTCAGATTCCCCCTTAAGCCATAGGCCTGCAGAGCAGCCTGGAGAGAGGAACGACAATGCCAGAGGCTCCAAGAAGCTGTTTGTAGCCAGGTAGAAGCTCACAGAGCTGTGTGATATGCGCGCACACACGTAAATGTGCATGTGATATATTATACATGCATTGCATTCTTGTCTGCAAAGGATAACACTGCTTCCTTGAAGAAGCTTCGTAAAATAGCATTAAACACACTCTTAATACAAATGACATCTTTAAAGCACATACAACACCGCCAATGGTCTGAATGATACTTAACTCTTGTGTCTGTATTTCACTAAAAGTAGGTCCCTTAAATTACATCTTCCTTACACATTTTAATTAAGGCTGTCTTCTGAAAACAGTCTGTCCAACTCCTGCTATTTTCCTCCAGCCCTCACACACACACATACACACATATATATGTGGGGGCATATATGTGTGTGTATGTGTGATGTATGTTTATATGAATATTTTAAATATTCCAAGCTCGATCCAAACTCATCCGGCTTTCTATCTTTCTAGGTGAGGTCAGGAGATGGAAGGGATTTCTGGTCTTTGGCTTTACTGCTAATGAAAAAAAAACATTGAATTTTTATGTTTATTTTTCACTTGAAAACTTCTATGGGAGATTTTGGAGGGGGTGGCATTCTTCTCATACTCTGAGTCCCATCTTAAAAGTACAGATTTTTTTTCTCATACCAAAAAGTATAGCTATGAGGGTGTTAGGTCTTAAGTTCATTCCAACAGTCTTGGATTTCTATTGTGATCCAGCCCTGGGTTTTCCCCTTCTTCTCTAGCTCGCTCCCTCTCTCTGGGATTTGGGATAAAGTCCCATGAGTGTCCCTGTCTTCCACCCTCTAGTCTTTTCACGTATACATTGTTAGAAGTCCAAACAGGAGACTTGGGCCCCTCAGCTCGGCTGCCTTCAAGCCTCCTACCATACACTGTAGCCCGGTGTTGAACAAGGCATCCAGGAATGAGACTCATCAACTAGAAATAGGAAAAACTCCTCCATCATCTCCCTCCTTTCCTGGGACATGTCCCTCTCACAAAGGTTGTAAGGTTTTTAATAAAAGGGAAAAAGTCTTCAGGTAATTCTAAATGCCCTTTAATACCATTAAAGGAAAACTTAATTCCAATCAGAGATTTATTGAAAAATCTTACCCAAGCAGCCGCTGTTGCTTCTGAACCATGGAACCTGACTGCCCTCTTCTGGGTAAAGAGAGAATAGCACAGGCTGGAGAACCTGGGGACCTGCAGAAGACATGGCAGGGTTGTTGTTATCACACCTAGAAAATCTACACTAATACAGAAATTTTCTTATTAGAAGACAATGCGACCATAGGTAAATAATCTGACTTCCCCAAAGCCCAGAATGCAATGCTTTATATACACACAGAGATAAACACACACACACACACACACACACACACACACACACACACACACACACACAGACCTGCATTTCCGTTTTCGTTTTGAAACCCTCATGTCAGACTCAGGGGTTCAAATAAGACAAACCAAAGTGGAGAACAGATACTCACTTCTTTCTTCCACTTGATATTAAGCTGAACCAAGCATTCATTTTGTTGTTGTTGTGGTTATATTCTTTTGCAAGAGGATCTCTTTTTACCCAAACAGCAAAAGGAAGCAGTCTAAGCTCAGACAAACACCACCTAAACTGATCTTCATTTAAAGTAAAAGAGCTAAAGTCCAGGGAGATGGCTCAGAGTTAAACATGTGTGGCCATGCCGGACGCTGGGGACCCGCACAGTGGAAGGAGAGAATTCACACCTACCGTTGTCTGACCTCCACCTAGGCATGGTGGCACCCCCCCACACACACACACAAACCAAAAGGTTCAGTCAATGTAATTCAAAAAGATGGCAATCACTGTTACCTGATGATGTCATTAAGCGGAACCCATGCCGGTTGCTAGAAGTACCAGCAGGGTGGCCGTACTCTGCCCATTCCTCTTCTCTATCAGTATCACGTGAAGTCATCTTCCAAAATCGGTTGCATAAGCATTGAGCTTTGGACTCTTTTCCTTCTTCATCATTTTGCCTCTGGAAAAAAAAAAGGTATAAATGAATTCAGGATGATTGATAATTCTGGAGTGAGGATCATTAATGCCAAGAGAAAAAAAATTTACCCTCAATTATAATTGTGATACTACGTCAAACAGATAGTGGAAATCCTAATCCCGAGCTCTATTAAAATGCACTTATTTCAATTTCCAGTTGCTGTGTGTGTCCTATTAGCAGCCTGACATTTTGAGTAGTACACTAATTCATATGAATTGGGTTTTAAATGAAAGCTTTCAAGTCAAGCTCTATGGAACACTGAGTGTAAGATAAGACCAGAATTAGCAAGGGAATGAGGTGGCACTTTCCCTACCAGCCTGCCTTCTTGTATGAAGGAGGAAAACCCAAATCATCCAAATTACAAAATCCTTTCTTCTCAAGGACTTCACCCAGTGAGGAAAAGCCCACCCACTTCACCTCACTTTCTGACAGAGGTTATTAGAAGCAGAGACAGTTCTAAGTGTGCTGTTAGAGTATTAAATGCCAGAGGTTAAATGTGGAGGGGTGCTAGCAGGATTTCTGCTAGTAGGGCGCTGAGGTCAGGCCAATATTCTACAGAACCATATAGAGTGGGCAAAGCTGTTCTTTACCAAGATTAGTAATAAGATAGAAATCAAGGGTCTCTGATGGTCCATTTGCCCAGCACAGGATGCCAGGCCTGTAGCCTGTGGGGCTCTGTGTCCTACTAAGCCCCTCCCGACTATAGCTCACTGGCTTGAGGAACCCACACTTGGCCATCTTCAGGGGAAGCTTGCTGTGCACACAAGGAGAGAGGCAGTGAACACAGCAAGCAGAAGTCCTGTGCTGAGGCAAAGGGCCACACCTGTTGAGCACATGTCCCTACTCTGCCACTTGGTGATCTCAATAGAACCATTTCCCCCACCTCAGCTTACTCATCTGGAAAATGAGGGGCTTGGAAGCAATGCTTAGGTTCCTAAGGACCCAAGGGGCCTTTCTGTCTCTAGATACAAGCATTACTCAATCATTTGTAATTTCCCTAAAGTTCACTAAACTACACCACTGAAATAAGGCCTCAACCATCTCTATGAGGAAATGACAAAGAAAATCTGAAGAGTTAGGATAATTTTTACATTTCTCACTTTGCAGGTACTGAATGTGCAGAGCAAATATAAACCCTAGATTTTGCTTCTTGTTCCTTTATATAACAAGTCTGGAATGGCTCCTCACTCTCTTGGCTGTTAATATTAATGTTGTTGTTGTTAGTTATGCTAATAAGGCTTCTATTCCTATATTAAAAATTTCTCTTTTCTTCATGACCACGAGTCACTTCACTGGAGGGAAGCGACCCAGGTGAAGGAGTGCACTTGGCAACTGAAGAAGGTTGAAGTTCCCATGTGGCGTTTATGTCCCTGCTTTCAGTGGGGCTGGAAAAAGGACTCCTTGAAGTGCGTTCTCCACTTCAGGAATCTCCGTTGCCCAATGTCCTGCTCTTATTCTCTTTTCTTCACAACCACGAGTCTCTGGACACAGGACTCACTTAATATATTACATAATATATATAATTATGTAATAACACACATAATTATATATAATATTGTGTGTGTGTGTCTGTGTCTGTGTGTGTGTGTTCCGATCTACCTGAATTCTTGTGACTTGTCAGGGCAGATGTTTTCGCAGGATTTAATTCTTTACCCTCGACATATAATAAAATGCTTGGCATGAAGTTGGAGCCTGGGAGATAATTATGATGCCAGAGGGACTAGCATTGGTGGGGAAAGTGGTGGGAGAGGAGCAATGTGAGGTGAAGGTAGTTAAGGATGAGGGAAGATGAAGTCATGTGTCACTGGAGGGTGGTGACCCAGGTGAAGGAGTGCACCTGGCAACTGAAGAAGGTTGAAGTTCCCGTGTGGCGATTATGTCCCTGCTTTCAGTGGGGCTGGAAAAAGGACTCCTTGAATTTGCAATTGCACAAGACATCAGTCTTCATATGTTCACGTGGGAGCTCCTACAGGAGAAGTGCGTGCCCCACTTCAGGAGGCTCCGTTGCCCAATGTCCTGCTTTTACCGAGGCAGCCGTGACCTTAGCCAGACTCCATTCGCACCTATGGCTTATTTCTGTGGACACCCTTCATGCAAGATCCAAGCCTTTGCGGGACTTTCCAGGACTCTGCTGGAGATGCTGAATACATACATTTTTGGAAAGTCCCTCCCTAAATTCCTCTGAGGATTCTTCAGGAGCCACAGCCCAAATCCTGCCAATCTGTACTTGCTATGGACCTTACTCCTAGCCAGAGCCTGCCCCATGCCCCTAACACCCTTGTCACTCCTCCCACAGTCCCCTCGGCCTGCCCCATGCTGCTGACACCCTTGCCACACCTCCCACAGTGCCCACTGGCCGTGCTTTCCATTAACTTTCATTCTTTTTCTGAAAAAAAAAATAAAAATATCATTTTCTGAAAGCCATTCAGATTATATTCTTTGGGTCCTGTCTCTCCCCTCACTTTATTTTAAAAAACCAATTCTTTTATTCCATGGAGTTCCCCTACCATTCAGAGGTGTATGCCTTGTCATAGGGGTACATTTCTCAGTACAGTTCCAGAACGCATTGCTCTGTGGAACTGTGAATGTGTATCTGTTCCCCGTCACTAACTGTTCTTTGTGTGGGGAGAGAAAGGAGGGGAAGGATGTGCTATGAACTTACCCTTCATAGAGCTTCCATAGTCATTTTAAAGGATGATGCGTAGAAACTTACAGCTGGACACAATACAGAGATCAAAAGATCATGGGGAGCCTACCCCCAGTAAACATCTGCATCACTGCTCCTGTGTTTGTGGCTCAGGAACATTATGGAAGAGGAGGTGGAAAGACTGTAGGAGCCAGAATACCAGGAAGTCTGTTGTTTCACAAGTCTCTCCTCCTATGAATGGTTGCTCCAACAAGACAATGGCAATATCATTGGGCATATTAATGGGGAATGGAAATTTTCCTGGGGGGGTCCCACCACTAGATAAAGAACTATATGCTGCTAATGAGTGCTGGGAGAAGGAAAATTAGCCTCTCCCAGAGATGAACCTGCTTACTGGTTTGTACAGCACAGAGTAGTCATCTCTGAAATCATATACACACAGCAACAAAAATGGATCCAGTGGGTTGAATTTATATATACATTTTTATATATAAATGCATGCTTTATATACACTTTTTATATATAAAGGCATGCATGCATACATACATACATATGCAATAAAACTAATCAAAGAAAATCAAGGTATCAACTTGAGAGTCAGGGGACATATTAGGGATTTGAGGGAAGGTATATGGGAGGGTTGGAGGTAAAAACATGAAGGAGGTAAAGTGAAATAACTCTATTGCAATTAAAAACATATAAAAATTAAAAGTATCAAGAATAGCAAAAGGGGAGATGCTTCTCCTTTTCTTGCTCATGTTTTCTCAAGATGGCATGTTTTGTTGTGCGGTGTAAGGGTATGTTCTGAGAAAAATAAGTAGATATTAGGAAACCAGGTGAGTTTGTTCTCTAAGTAAAGAACATAGCTCAATGCCCTTGAAGGAAACATGGACACATGTGGCCTCCAGATTTCAGCTCATGTTTGGTGAAGGCTGGAAATGGAAGCAGGCGGGGGCAGGAAGGAGAATTGTAACACTCTTTATGTCTTTATCAGAGGATCTGGCTATTTGGAAAGCATTTGCTTTGGTGAACTGTGGGCAGTGGAGATGGTGGCATGTCCCCACGTATCCCATGATGTTGCACCTTTGGATGCCACGTGGTGAGTAGCAGAGAGGCGCTAAACACATAGGAACATGTCCGCATTTGTCAGAGCAGAGGCCCGTCCTCATTTAGTGCAGATTTGCAGGAATATTTGGGAGCAAACCAGGGTCATGTGAGGAAGATCCCTGTTTGTCTCAATTTCCCAGACTTAGGAATGAAGGCTCCTTGCTCGAGGATCACTATAAAATGGAACTTTGGAAGTGAAGACTATAACAAAGACATTCATTCAAGGGCATCCAAGAGGCCTTCTTCTGTGTGTGTCAATAAACACAAAGAAAAGTCCAAGTTTTAAGAACTGGAAAGAGAGCAGGCAGCCTAGATGTCTATTAGGGACCAGATAATAAAGGCAGGAAGGAAGCGCTCTGTGTCCAATTATACCACACAGCAGGACAGAGTCCCCTTCAAGATGATGATAAGATACTTTTCATTTCCCCAAAGCCGTGAGAACAGCACCATGGTACGAGCTAGGGGAGCAAGGGAAGGAATCAAGACAGCAGCTTTCTTGGCAAAGACAACTGAGGGTGAAGGTTAGGCTAAGGAGAGGGGCTGACGGCAACCCTAAGAATTAGTCTTCAGGCAAGATTGTGTAAGCTTGGGAGTGGACATCACTGACACCTCCCCACACTCTCTCTCTCTCACATATTATTTGTTGGAATCCTGCTTCACTATTGGAGATGAG
The DNA here is from genome assembly GCA_004026605.1 of Ondatra zibethicus. Classification (NCBI taxonomy): domain Eukaryota; kingdom Metazoa; phylum Chordata; class Mammalia; order Rodentia; family Cricetidae; genus Ondatra; species Ondatra zibethicus. The sequence continues at coordinate 250,236 of PVIU01000313.1, forward strand.
GTCATCACTCTATAACTGATACACCAAGCTATTTTTATGAATATGATTATCATTATGAAAATGGGGGCAAGTGGAACGGTGATAAAGTTGAGACTATGGAATATCTGGAAAACTGAAGACAGAAGCCGGCTGTCTTTACATGCTACACATGTTAAAGATACCAGAGCATGGGAAAGAGGGTAGCAGAGACAAGGGCTCAAAAGAAGAGTTCAGCACAACCAGAGACCAAAGGCTGGCCCGCCAGGGAAGATGGTTTGAAGTAGACACAGTCATTCTACGTGGCCCAAGCCCTGGAAATCCATTTGCCTTTCAACATCACTTCAGTCATTTGGAAAAATGACTCCTGACACTGAACTGTCATAACAATTACATACAAAATCTTTATAATCAGAGATTATAGCCATTGGGGCTCATGGGATTAACGAAGAGAGGAGCCAGAGAAACTTCAATAAGAAGAAAATAATTATGCTTACTTATATTATTCTTTTATGGTGTCAGTTGAACACTTTTAATTTCATGTGAAATTTCGGGAGAAGAATGACAATGCTGGCTGAATAAGAATGGAGAAGAGGCAAAACTCAGGCTTTGTGCTCACCCTGGATCTGAAGCCTAAGCAAAGCCAGAGGCGTTCAGCGGTACACAGAGAAAAGTCTCTCCCGTGCACAAAGTCCAAGGAAAGCAAAAGCATGTTAGGTGCATGTGCATTTAAAGTTCCCCTTTCCTCTCCCCTGTCCACCTCCACTCCAGGGAGCATAATAACCACCACTGGACATGGAGTGTTAGGACACGCACACTCTGGAGCCCACCCCTCCAAAGAAATGTGTTTGAGAACTGTTATCATGCTTTTCAGATTAGAACTTTCTTGTGTGTGTTTTCAGATCAGTCCATGAAAGGTCAGCTGAGGGAGACTGTCCCTCACAACGCCCCTCCCCCCGGGAGGCAGAGTTTAGACCTCGCCACATATCATTGCCTGGTTTCCCAGGAAGTAAGCCCAGTACTAATGCTGGGAGCTATTTTCTCTTTGTTTCCCATATGTTTTCCCAGGGGCTCTCTCATCACATGTTACACAACTCATATCAGCATCACGTCCCATTTGGTCAAAAGGCATTTCCCATCCAGTGCTTCCTAAGTTCTTTTAGGGGTAAGTTAACATTACCATGTCCTGACAGATCAAATGAGGAGGCCCAGCCAGAAAGCACTGTGAGTTCATGACAAACCAGGTCACATTCCATTAGGTTTACATTCCTGTAATCAGGTCCATTAAGGCCTGCCCTTAAAGACAGTTCATATATCCCAGGGTTGACTTCTCTTGAGTCCCGTTCTAATCACATCAGAATTACTGTTGCAAGGGCCAGCAGACTATGCTCATTTGCAAACCTCACATTGACCGGTAGAGGGCTGTGGGTTGAAAACCCTGAGATATAAAACTAGACCCGTGCAAGCAGACATGGAGCTGAAAAAGAGAGATATGTGTGTTCCCACTCTTGAGGCCAATAGACATATGGAAGGTAGGAGCTCCAAAGTGAGAGCCTATTTGTAAAAGCGTAGTAATTTCTTGGTTAGTAGGAGGAAGTACAATGGCTAGACCTTAGAATTTGGGATAGATGCCAGAAAAGCCATAGACAGAAAATTCAAAAGAGAGATATTTGAAAGCAGAGGTATTGGTAAAACTGGCCTTAAAAAGATACCATGGAATATTTGCAAACAGAACTTACAGTGGAGAAGAGATGAAAGAGATGACCAGGAGAACCACAAAGAAGGACCCAATGCCACCACTGGACCATCAAGAACTGGAAGAAGAAGGCAGAAAACCAGAAACAGAAGAGTAAACAGGGGACATGGAAGGACACTCTGTGGACAGAATGAATGACAGATCAAGGGGTGAGGACTAGTCACCTTGAATGCAAGGTACAGAGCACTGTGGGGAGGTGGTGCTGATGCTGAGGAGACAAGAGTATAACGGCAGAAGCCTTCAGAGTCACAAGTGGGACACATTTGAGATTGGGGGACCCTCAGAGATGTGGACAGAGCTGGAGGAGTTCGGCTGAACAAACTTACTGCAGATTTACTCCAGGCTCTAAAGGAGAGTCCCTAATTTTTCTGCTAGCTCCTGAGTGAGTTTTTCTTTTGGCGGGGATATTCAAATTCATAATCTTCCGGTCACAGTCCCCAATGTTCAGACTACAAGTGCATCTCACCATGCCTTGCAACACAAACTCTCTTTTCCATGTAAGCTCTCAATTCGCATCCTCCCCAGTCTCTGTTTCCCTATGAAGATTAGGGACAGGCACCCTCACATGAGACTGTTTAGAAAGCCTATGAGCATATCAGTCTAACTTACTGAGTAATGACTCTACCGCATTACAGATTGTCTTTGGCTGTCTCTGTACTTTGGTCCAGTTTATTTCCACTGTGTAGGATGCGCCTATTGAAACCTACTGTGCGACATACATTGTCCTAACTGTGACATCGCCATGAGCCTAGCTCAGTTCCTCTTCTCATAGAGCTTCCATCTTAGAGGAAATGCAAAAGCAATTATCCAGTGGCTTTGGCAGAGAAGGGCAATGTGAGAGAGCCCCTCTTGGGTCTTGGGTGGAAACTCTCTTATTCCAGGAATATCTGGCCCAATCCAAGAGCTTCTATGTGCTGCAGCTGTAATAGTCAAGGGCTCAGTGTCTCCCTGAAACAGCAAGCTGTTTGAGAAATGGGTTCTTTATCCTTTCAAAATGATAACATTTAATAGGAGATTACCATAGGAATAATAGGATGTACACGACTCATATTACCTGATCTGTGTAAAATGAAAATATGATTAATGTTCAGACATTTGCAGCTCCTATGAACGATGTTCTCCCAAGAAGATATATAAAAGCTTGCGATTACTTAGCCTGTCTAAGAAGGTGATCCCAAGGAGCCCCAGTTACATATAAAATTTTACTGCACTCATAAAATTTATGTCAAACTTAATGCAGTCGAGTGAGAAGAGAAGTGGATCAGTAGGTAAGATGCCGAATTTTGCTCCTCCAATTTGGATGCCATACATCTCTATTCCCGTAGCAAGCCCCTTTGGTGGCTATTTCTCTATCGATAAAGTGAACACATCAAACTAGGTTTCCTTCAGTTGCCAAGGACTGGGAATCCTTCAGCCAAGTTATTCTGAGAGTGGTCATAGAATCATTTATGGCAATATCATGCAAAGACAACTTAGAATATAATGCTGTTTTTGAGAAATCCTATTTAAGACAGTAAATTGGATGTAACAAATTATCTGTCTTAGGGCAAAAATAAACTTCAACCAAATGCATATGCTAACTACTGGGTGAAGTGTTTATTTGGCCACTTATAGGGAATAATTCACGAACTGGTTGTACACACAGGCATATTATATATTTGGTCTACTTATCACTTACAGGGAAAGAAAACATGTGAGACAACAATCAAGTTTGAGAAAGAGATGGTTAATATTTAATTTCTTATTGTTACATGATAGCCATGAAATCCCTGCCAGGCCATCTCAAGACTAAAGACAAATCTCAAACCATTATCTATCTTAAGCTCTCGGGATCCCCAGAAATGGTGAGAATTAGCAAAGACACCAACGGACGAGTGCACACAGCAGTCGGCCAAATAATGTCAATCCCACATTCTCTTTCATTGTGTCCCGCAGTCATTTCCTGGGTCATGTTTGTTCTCTTGTTCTCTCTCCACCAAGTTATGTAAACATCTATCTTCAACTTGTTGCTGATGTTGCTTCTCGTACCTGAAAAACATTCTCTTCATGTTTCCGATCCAACCTGGGACAGTCAACCTTCTCAACTGTAACCCAGAAAAGTCACCCTGACACAGAAGCTCAAAGAGAACAAAGAAGTCTCAGAAAAATGAAGGGATGGGAAGTAAGACATGGAAAATGAACAGAAACAGGGTTTTCCATAGGATCTGGCCACAGTCTCCCCACTCAGGGGCTTTCTGATGCCCACACTGCCAATACAAGGGCAGTCAATCTAACCAAACAAACTGTGATCCCTGGGTTTGGCGGGAACTTCACTCAACATTCCACACAACATTTGGTACGGTATCAGTCTAGGACCAAGCAACTGTATCCTGCCAAAGGAAGGTAGAGGAACTCCCTTAGCTGCAGCAGTAAGAAAGAGCAAGGGGGAAACAGGGTAGAACTGGCTTTTCATCAACTGTGTTCAAATGAGGAAGATAAAACAGGAATGTTTGCAAGGGTGTCTTTAGAAGAAATTGGCACTTGAATTTGGTTCTTGGCACTAATGTCATCTAACACATTGAGGGTCTGAGTAGAAAATAAAAGACAGAGGAAAAGCTAACCATTCTCTGGGGACTAAAACATCCACCTTCTGCTCTTAAACAATACCAGGTCTTAGGACTTGGACTTTTGAAACTTATGAATGAGGTCTCAGGGACTTAGGGCATTGGACCGAATGTTACAGCATTGATTCTGTAGTAATGAAGGGGTTTATCTGACTTAAAGTTTACAGTTTATCATCCAGAGAAGCCAAGGTAGGAGCTCAAATCAAGAAATGAAGAGAGGCCATGGACAAGTGCTGTGGACTGGCTTATTTCTCCCAGGCTTGCTCAGCTACCTTCCTTAGGCGTCCAAGGCCAGCTCTTCAAGGATGCACCTGCCTCTGTTTAGTGAGTGCTGAAATTAAAGGCAGGCACCACCACCACTTGGCTATGTATCACTCTTAATCATCCCTAAATTATTTATAGTTCCTGAGAAAATGTAAAAAAAACATAAATCATTTTATACAGCATTTATTAAAGAGTCATGGAAACAAAAAAAAAACAGGAAATACCATGGTGCTCAAGAAAGTGGATCAGAAGCATGCTCTCTCTCTCTCTCTCTCTCTCTCTCTTCCTGTCTCTCTCTCCAACTCTCTTTCTCTCTGATTTGACCCCTATCATGTCTTAACCTGAATATCCCCCCTTTGAAATCATTCCTAGTTTCGTCTCTGTCACACATTTCAGGAGAAACATTGCACAGAACACACTGTTCAGTCTTCCTTGTAGGGGTTTCCAGTATGTCTCCTAACCCTGACTGTGACTCAGTGTCTGCACAGCCTGTGCCCATTAGCTCTCCTAATAGGCTCTTGCTGCATTTTGAAAGGGGTAGCCTTGGGCCCAAAGTAGATAATGAAGGGAACCAGTCTTGTATGGAGATCTGGTTCCTATCAAAGGGCTCAGGTGTGCCCAACATTATTGAAGGTCCTTGGGAGTCCTATACTTCCATGAACTTTTAAAAATATTGTACCCTTATTCATTAGAGTATCCACATAATAGAAAGTGTTTTTCTGCCAAGGGCTCTATACACTACCTGTATAGAAGGATGGGAATGTGCCTGATATCTCAGTTGAACACTAGAAATCATAGCCAAATGGACTCAGTATATAAACAAAAATACATTCAACAACCTTGACTTTAGGGAATACAGATTCCTTGGGGGTCATTAATTAAAAGAAAAGTGGGTCTGAAGAGATTGTTCTGCAATTAAGAGTACTTGTTCTTGCAGAGGACCAAGCTTCTGTCCCCTGGACCCACACAGGGGTTCACAACCATCCACAACTCCAGTTTTAGAGAACCTGATACCTTCTTCTTACTACCCTGGGCACTAGGCACACACAAAGTAGACACGTATATGTGCAGGAAAATCATTGTGCATATAAGGTAAAATAAATAAATGTTTCAAAATTTCTTTAAGGAAGATAATTTTCAGTAAAAATGAAGGTCACTTTTTCAGACAAGCAGACATATCTTCAAATTGTAAATCAGGTCAACAATGAAGGGTGACTGAAGGTTTATTTACTAAAAACTCTGTAACCTTAACAATTGTATAAGAATATATTCTTAAGGTACAGTTAGAGAATATGAAGTTCTGGATTTTTAATATTAGACGAGAACAACCATAAAGACTGGCCCCCTACTTCCTTTCTTAATTAGTTCCAAAAATATCTATACAGAGATTAGATAACAGATTTGCATATTCTAAAAGTTGTTCACTTTTGAGCGAGCTTCCAATATTTTAAATTAATTTAAATTAAACTAATTTAAACTATAAAAATACTGTGTAGCCCTGGATATTTGGAACGCATCTATAATTACTTTAAATTCTAAAATAGTTTGACATTTACTCAGGAGGCAAAAATTACTTTGAAAATTATAAGTTTGTGTATTTGTTTGAAGCAATAGTTGACATTCAGAGGGAAGAGGTTGACTGCTGAGAAGCAGATTTCAATTTCAAGGCAATACGTTTTTCTGAACATACACTTGCATGCGTGAATCATGAACACTCTGTGACGCATGTTCTAGCTTATGTAGACCTTCAGGCATGGCCCCATAAACAAATTCCTGCATGTCAACTAGTTCAGCCAAATCACACAAACAATACCATAAGTGTAAGTGAAGCAGTATGTATGAATGAAATTAATTCAGTGAGCAGTTTTGAACATTGTAAAGAAGTAGGAAAAGTCATACCATATATATTAACATTGAAAATAAAGTAAAAGAATCAAAGGCATGATTATACCATGAAATATAATACAGGTATTACAATTATGGTATCTGAGAATATGTGCTAACTTTGGAAAATACTCATGACATTTTCATGGTATGTTTGTTTGTTTGTTTGTTGAGACAGAATCTCACTGTGTGGTCTATGCTAGTATTAAACTTTCAGTCATTCTCCTGCCTCCAAATTTCAAGTGCTGGGCATGAGGAGCTTCATGGCATCTGTTCAAATGAAGAAAAAAGCACCAAATTCCATGCTCATTTGGCCATAGTCTTGTGGAGCAGCATTTTTTTTCTCTTCTGGATGATTCTTTCCTGCTAGGTTTTTTAAGAGAGAGATGAATATATAAATTTCTTTCTTGGTGTGAGTCTCAAGCCCAGCATCAGGTACAGTGGTGTATCTGAAGAGCTCTGGAAGTAGCATCTTCTGGTCCAAACTTGCCTGGAACTAGCCTTTCAAATAAGAATACAAGAATAGCTAGCAATGGCTTCACCAGTAGTAATAGCAAAGCTAAATCCACTGAAAGAATGCAAGAGTCATGGGTTACTTCTTGCTATAAACAGCACAGAAAAAAAAAAGAAGAAAAAGAAATCTAAAATATAAAAGAAGATTAGCAATCATTTAACTCTACAGTTAATGATGGTTACTTGGGGAACAAGGACCCTGACGCTCACATCAGAAGCATTATTTGGCTTTAATATTAGGACAAAGTGGCTGAGATCCCATCGACCTATGCTCTGTCCAAAGCAGGACGCTTAGAACATGAAGATGGAAGAGAGTTAAAAATGGGTTCAGGGCTCAGCATGGGTTCCTGAGGACCGAACTTTAAAAACTTAGATATTAAATCTGATAGCGACATATAAGCATGTTAGAAAATTATAAATTTATGAACTACTATCTCTACAGGGATTAGACCCTGCAGAAGCAGGTAGAGAACACCCTGCCCAGCCCTTGCTGCCTTCCCCTGTCTTCCCTCTAGTAATAGTAACAGTAGCTGGGGCCCTGGGTAAAACTGGTTCTTTCATTGATGGTTTCTGTTCATTATCTTAATTCCTTCTACCCACATCTTCGTCCCAGGAGGAAAGTTTGCTTTATACTTGCATGATTCAGGAGATGATTAAAGAGTGTTTTTGCAGAAATGCCTTTAAAGGTAAACTCAGCTATCCAGGTCTCAAGACATAGAGGTTGTCCCCACCTCTGAAATTACAGTCATAGAGATGGTGAGGGTGGCAATAATTCCTAATGTTCTTGTTGTCTTTATCTTTCACCGACCTTGCCTATGAAAACCATAGTGTGAAATTCGGGCTCCTTGCTTTAACTCTTGTTTTCCCTGAACCACCTCTCTGGGTAAGCCCTGTCACCTCTGATTTCTTAGAGTTCTAGATCCTTGGCACACAAAACAGAAAAATGTCCTCAGTTTTCTCTCAACCCAGGATCATTTCTAATTGGCCTCTGATTCAGTTTCTTAGCTTTTGCGTTTGCGCTGTATGAACTTGTGCAAATTCTCTTTTTGTTCACTCCCGGGTCCTTTGAAATTTGCAGCTACCGATCACCTCAACTTCTTGATCCTCTCTTCACAAAGACAGAGAGACATCATCCTCCAGGACTTATATTAATACGCAGTTCCTCTCTCTGCTGCCTCCATCCTCATCCCATGCCCCACCAAATTCCCCAGCACCAATCAGAGTTTTAGTCAGAAAAAAAGAAGGGATTGAGTTTCAAAATGGAGAAGGGACAGAGAGAGGGCTCTGTGAGGAAAACTGCCTGTTGTACCCACATGGACTTCATATCCCCCTCACCTTCAAATAAGGTAGGGTGCTGTGGGGGTTAGGTTGTAGACAGGAGAATCTGAGGGAAATCACTGGTCAGCTTGTCTAACTAGAGTGGCAAAAACTCCAGGTTCAATATATGAATCTTTTCTCATTAAATAAATAAACAAACTGGTAAAGTAGAAAAGTGATTGATGAAAACATCCCAGTGTCAATCTCCAGCCTGCACATTCACGTGCATAGACAAGCACACCCACACACATGCATACACTACACCACACACGTGTGTGCACACACTAGAAGCAGCAGCAGCTATGTCCCTGTGCATGGCACTCTGCTGGAGTCTTTTTCCCAGCGAAACCAGAAGCGTAGCCAGCCAATGAAAGAGGAGGAGATAAGCCAGGATAAGTGAGCCTTTATAGCTGAGAAAGCACATACCATATAGACTATGCTGGGAGTCATATTTTAACTTGTACAAGGCAATCTGCATCTCTTCATTCAGCTCACAAGCATCTCTGCTGTGATAACTCTCCTCCTAAGTACTATGGATATGAATATGAATATGCATTAGGTAAGGACCCTGTCTTCAAGAAGCTTGGTATTCAGTTAGCAGACTCGAGTTTCACAAGAGACATTTAACACTTGTGCCAAATTGCAACTGTGTGGTCTATATAAATATTATAGCTTTTGATTATATTTAGAATCCCCAAGTGTGTGACATGTGGCACAAAATAAGTATAAAAAGCAGAGTTGCAAATGTGAAGCTTATTATATGATTAGAACCCAATTTGATCATACAGAACAGTATGATGCCATAACTTTGCAGACATATTCTAGGTGAGAGACATTACAAACTGGAAAGTTTCAGGACACTCGGCGTGTAGTGTGGTAGGGTCACATACCTGAACACAGCTGAATTAGTTTACCTTAGGAATCATGCTCACCCAAATCAATGATGATGTAGGCAAGCTAGCTTAATATGCTACAAAAAATAAACCGAGAGACAGAGGAAAATCATCTTGTAATTGACATTCACGTGTTACTTTAACTTCAGAAGACAGAATTATTTTAGAGATATCTGAATGCCATTTTCATTGGCTGTGCATGGTGAAGCATTCCGGGAGTCAGTGAGCTGAAATTTTAGGAGGGAAATGCTCCCCACCCTTGTCAGCTTTCAGACAAGTCAAAAACAAGCCAAGTGAGAGACTGAAGAGACCGGACACCCCAGGTAGAAATGTCTAAAGAGCAAACGAGAAATTGGGGAAGATACAATACACTGTGGCAGAAAGGGGAATGAATGTGAGATATAACTCAAAGTGGAAGAGAGACTCAAGGAGGGAAAGCTCGCTCACGTCAAATAGATCTTCTTTAGAGACACAGCCGTCATGTTGAAATAAGTGAACCAACGTGAGACAGCCCCTTTGATTTAAAGGACGCTTGACAGGTACAAGAAGCAAAGGAAATATGGAAGGGCAGGGCAACGGGAGTGATGCACACAGAGAAACAGCGGCCAGGAACGCTGGGTTGAAGAACGTGATTCTACTTGTCCCGTAGGCCAGATTTTTCAATCTTCACAGAATTGCTAGCTTTTGTTTCAGATGGGAGCTGCTGTTTCATTCAGTGTGGTTATCTCGCTAAAGGTGAGATGGAGTAGAGAATGACACATTTGAGGGCTCCATCCTCACAACCCCTACTTGTGGGTTCTAAGACCTTGGTCAGCTTACTCAAGGTTTCTAACTGACGTTTACCACATCTCTCAATGATAGAGCTGTGAAAAGCTTTGTGTGTGAAGTGCACAGTTACCCACCATACATAGCTATAGGGAGCACAATTCACAGATCTTCAACTACAGGTTTGAGGATTTTTCCAGGGAAGGCACCAAGATATTGCCCTGAAGAAAAACATTACGCTGTGTTGCTATAGCTGCGTCTTCTAAGGCACGTTCATGCTTGAAATTCCCCCACGAAACCCATCGTGTTAAGCAACGGCTTTGCATTTAGAATCCAACACAACTTTGTTTCCTTAATGCTTTTCTTAGCCTACTTAGGCCACCTTCACTATTTGAATATTGATATCCTGATCTGCTCTTCCTTTATATTTCACTTTGTAAAAAGTCAGCCCCTGGAGTTTCCACAGCAAGCAGGGAAAGAGCAGCAAATCAGTTCGATGCCTCTTCGGGGACCACAGAGTTCTTTGGAATCTGATGAATGGCATGGCTGCATGCTCATAGAGTTGAGCACATGCATACACAATTATGCAATGTCAGAGATCCCCTGGGAGCTCCAGTAGAGCCTTCCAGACCAAGGACTGATATCTAACACATAAATGTACGTTTTCAGAGTTTTCCCTAACTCTCTAACGTAGCACAGGAACTTTATTGCAAACCAGTTTTTCATTCCTTGACCCCCAAAATCTTTTGTTTGGAGCTCTGGTTTTAAGCCACGTTTACGGAATAAGTGTGAATGACATAACAGCTTTCTAAAAGGTACGTGGTTTGGGTAGACTTGAAGGGCAATCTCTATGTACTTCTCTTCCACAGGGTCTTTCAGAAGGGATTTGCATAAAAATTCTCATGTCGGTTTCATCCACTCTCCTTTACTTGGGAAATGCTCACCTCGACTTTCCACAGACTTTGTGTGGTCTACTGCTTTAAGAAAACTTTTGGGTGTCAAGCAAAGAAAAGCATCCTCAGGATGATAACAAAGTTGTCAGAACCCTAGAATCAAGGTCCTTCAATATGAACAGCCATTTGAAAAGGCTCCAAACCTCTGAAGTTTTTGTATAGATTTGGAAGTATCCCATTTCTTGGAGATTGTCAAAGTAGGCCAGGAAACGCAGGAAAGAGAATGTTAGCAAGATCTTGGAGGATTTACAATTGTTTCTCTCTGTCTCTCTCTCTCTCTGATTCTTGTGTCTGTGTGTGATGGTTATGTATGTGATGCCCATGCAACGTGTTCTGTGTGTGTGTGTGTGTGTGGTGTAGTGATATGCATGTATGTGTGTGTGTCTATGATATGTACATGAGTGATATATTTTATATTCTATGTTATTCAAAAAGTTATTGAAACCTAATCTTAATAATTACCATTAAACATTCACATGAATTACTGCCAATGGTTATATCATTTAATTCTATAAAATGTTGAATATTTTCCACACCCTGGTTTTGAAAAATAATTGATGGATTCCAGCCAGGCATGGTGGCACAATGGATTTCATTCCAGCACTTGGGAGGAAGAGCAGATAGATTCCTAAGTTTGAGGCCAGTCTGGTCTATGACAGCAAGGGATATCCAAAGAAACCCTGTCTCAGAAAAAAAAGAAAGAAAAGAAGGGAAGAAAGAAATAAACAAACAAAGAAAACTGATAGATTTTAAACAAACTATTTTTTGCCTTTAAATATGCCAAGAGCAAAGTTGGATAATATTTTTGTTGTCAGGAAATGAATTACATTCATTTTAATCATGGTTAGAACTCAGAGTCTATGCTGTTTACACACTGTATACTAAAATGTTATTGATACCTCAAGATGAATATGTATTTTAATGTTTATAATTTTAGAAAATAAAACATTAAATATTTTCTGTAAGCATACATACTGTATATGTTGCAGCTATATAAAGCAGGGAGATTTATTGTGATTCTCACATAATTAATTTAATTAGGCTACCAATCTGTGAAGAAGTTGAAATATGACTCCAAGAAATGTGAAAAAAAGACGAAATAAATTTATTTCTGTACATGTGTCTATTGGGATATGCTAGCAAGTTTTAAGGTACTGTGGAATTTAGACCCTGTTGGATTTATTTTAAACTGTGATATAACCATTTATATAAAAACTTGCCAGAATGATACCCTTTGAAAATGTTCAAAAGCATAATAAAGTTTAAGATGCCAATATTTGTATTATGTGAGAAGATGCTTCTTCACATTATTTTCATGGTGACATAAATAAGACACCCTGCAGATCAAGGCTCTTTATGTGTACAGCCTGAAATCAGCACATGCTGGCAGCAGGGGGCTGGAGAAAGTTCTTCCTAACTGCTTAGCAGTATGTTTATTGATGTTATCTGACTTTATTGCATGCCTTCTCCTCCAGCGTGTCTAAGCTCTTGCCTTCTAGGTACCATGGTTTTCAGATGTAGAATGAATTTATTGGAAATGTTTTTTTAAAAATTGTTTTATTTGTGTAGATATTTAATCAATAATAGAAATAGACTTGGGGAAAGGCTGTTCTTATTTAGTAACTTTGGGACCCACATTTAGAAAATTTGTCCTTTTAGAATTGGGAATCTTAGATCAATAAAATAAAATAAGCTGGAAACATGGCTCAGTGAGCAAAAATTCCTTCAGCACAAGCATGGCTGTGTCTGTTCAGATATTCAGTACTCACATAAGAGCCAGGTATAGCCACAAGTAGTGCTTGTAACCCTAGTACTGGGTGGCAGTGGTAGAGATAAGGGGGTAGATAGTCGGGTCTTGCAGGCCAGCCAGCTCCATGTGCAGAGAGACTCAGCCAAAGAAACAAGGCAGGGAGTGATGCGGCAGCTGAAGTGTCCCCTGGTCTCTTCACAAGCATGCATGGGTGCATTCACATGTGCACACACATGCATAACACACACACACACACAAGCTCAGAACAATCATGCTAGTTTATCACTGAAAGCAATGTATGAGTAGTATCCCAGTGTTCTCAACCAATGCTTACAAGTAACTTGGCTAAACATTTCCTGCTTAAGGGTCATCCTAGAAGCTGCAGAAAATGCGCGGGTGAGGCATCACAGTTCTGCACAAAGAACCTTCAGGGTGTGGGCAGTGCTAAGAAAGCAGGGGTGAGGTTGAAAGTGGCAGTGTTGGCATCTGCATAGATGTGCAGGCAATGGCTTCCCGGAAGTGAAAGGAAGCTGGTCAGGGAAGAATAATTAGAAACTGAAACACCAGCGGAAAGAACTACTGCTAAAGTACAATTATCAATAAGGATCTACCATACTCTACTCCTTTTAGTAAAGGTTTTACGTTTATTTCTGTGTTTGCCTCATTTTTGTGGTTCCATTTGGTTGTGCTTTGCAAATTGCAGGTTGCAAGCCATTAGTGGGCTGTGAAATCAATTTGGTGTAGTCTAACACGCATTCAGAGAATCTAAGAGTGGAACAGAATAAAAAGTTACTAATATGGACTGCTAAATTAGGGGCTAGAACAAAATAGAACATTACTAATGCATACCACAAGAAGTAGGGTCTATTTTGTGGAAGTTTTACTCAGGCATTTTCTAGTTGGAACATGAAATATCCCCCACAGGTCCTCGTACTTGAACAGCTCCCTGGAAGTTGTGGATACTCTTGGACATGCCACCTAGCTGACAGATGCAAGAAGTGTAGGTACACTACTTATAGCTTGAATCATAGACTTGGTTCATGCCTGAGGTCTATGCTTCTCAATGGACCACCAACATACGAGCAAGCAGCCTCACACTTGACTTCCATGCCTTCCTGACTATGATGGACTTTACCTTCAAACTCTTGGTCAAAATAAATCTGCTCTCATTTAAGCGTTCCCTGTTATTTAGTCATGGCATGAAATGGAATAACTATAAGCTTTATGTTTATGTGTGGAAAAAGTTGCATTTCAGCTAATGAGCGCAGTCACTTGAAAGAGTGCAGGGATTAACACAATAACCACAAAGCTAAAGAAAAGGGGTTGGGGTAGACGTTTGCAGGCTAAAGCTCTGAGTCTCTGGATACATGACATCAAGTTAACAAAACTAAGAAAATAGGAAGTTCGGGGAATGAAGGAGATATTTATGCTGGGGCTTTGAAACAAGTCACCAGCAGAGACATTCATGGCTGCCACTGAGGAGAGAGATTTCATCTCGGTGCTTTAATTGGAATGAAAAGAACAAGAAATGTGCTAAGCAGGATTGCGTCTATAATGGAGGTCCTAGAATTTCCCTAACTGTAACTATGATGTCTAATCCCAGTTGTCAGCTTGACTACATCTAAAATCAACTAAGCACCAAGCTGCTGGGAACTCCTATAAGGGATATTCTTAATAGGAAATTCAAAGTAGGAAGACTCGCCCTCAATCTGCCCCGTACATTCTAATGGCAGTCAAAATAAAACAACTTGAAGGAAAGACGCTTTGCTTTTTTACCTGCGTGGTCTCATTCGCTCTGAAAGTTTTTCTACACTATTGTTGTGACTGATCTTAAATCTTTAAGATTTCAACACAGACTGAAAAGTAGCAAATCCTCCTGGACTCCAGTACCAGATTAGGACTGCAGAGACATTCAACCTCACAGACTGAACAACTATTGGATTCTTATCCTTTTCGTTATAAGACGGCCTTCAATGAACTATCCAGACCACAGTCTGTAAGCCACCCTAATAAATTCATATACGCACATACATATATATGCATATAAATTTATATATATGTGTGTGTGTGAATATATATGTATGTATGATAAATATATATTATATAACACACACACACACATATGCTGTTTTAGGTACTCAATGATCCCTAAAAGAAACTGTGATGGTGCCTCTAGATTTTTTAAGCATCATGTCCAGTTGGACTTTCAAACATGTGGGTAGATTGAGAAGAGGGGCATTTTCTGTTTATAATTTCAGCACCAGAATGTGTCTGAGGCTTTTACTCTTCAGCATATAATTGAATTGGTAAGGATGGCATGACACCTTCAAGTTCTGCTAAGCCCCCAACTTTAAAAATGTCACTGTCAGCAGGGCATGCCTCTTCGAAGATAGTCTGACCCAGCAGCTTCCCCTAGGTGAGCTCTCTCCAGATCAGTGGAAGACAAGTTACAGCCTAGCTCCCTGGCATCCACCAATGTCCTCTTAATAAGGGAGAAGCAGACAGGTACACGTCCATTTCACCTGTGCTGCTGGCTCTAAGTCACTGCACACCCGTGCCCTAGGAACGGAGGTAGGGATGGCTGGGCTTGTTAACTCAGATCTGGATTTCAAAGTTACAAAGCCGATGTCAAAGTCTCAAGTCTTCCAGAAACATTTATCTGTACTCCATGCTATCATGCTCCACCCTGCCCCTGAGTTCGAGCGATCAATGTCAAAAGAATTTCTTTAAAGTGGTTTGAAATCGAGGTGTGGAATGTTTAGCAAATGTTCACTGTAAACTGTGGCACAAAGGCATTGAAGAAATGGAAAATGCTCTCCTTTCATGAATTTTTAGTTTGCATTTTTCTCCTTGCTTTTCATCACTTGTCCATCTATTTAATTCAGGACACAGACTCTGGGTTTTCTTGTCTTGACTAAACTGCGTGACGGGGACAGAAAGCATTCCTTCATTTTCTTTCTAGAAGTTGAAATTGGCAGAGCACCTTTTGTGACACGCTGTGTCTGACAGGTGTGGTGTGGACACACAGCTGAGGAAGAAAGGGATGGCACTAAGAGACATGAAAGGCTGAGGAAACAACCCAAAAACCTGTGGGTTCTGGGAATGGGAGGGTGTGCTCTGCAGGACATACCCATGAGAATGGCTGTGCATTTCCAATCCTTACCAACCTGACTAACTTGTGACAGCTTGGGGAGTTGAAGAGATTGCTCAGGCTGTAAGAGAGATACCCTTAGCAGTGACAGCAGAGTCAAACTGAAGCCAGTGTCTCATGAAAAGAACAGTTGTGTTGGTTTGGCTATGAAATGGGCCCACACAGGCCCGTGTGTTGACGACTTGGTCCTCAAATGGCAGTGTAATTTTTATGTTCTGGAAACACTAAAAGGCAGTGCATGGCATGAAGCTGGTCAGTAGACATGTGCCTTTCTTGATTATGCTTGGCCTCCTGTCCTTTCCTCTCTCTGTTTCCTGACCATGGTGTCCAAACAGAGTTGTAGCAACCTCCATTGTCGCTGTCCCCACCCTCATGGTGTACGTCACTATGAGCTCAAGAATCAAGCGATTCTCAAGCTGTGAGCCATTAGGTCGTTTTGTAATTGCAACAAGAAAAGTAAGCAGTAAAATTTCACTGACATGACATTACAGAAAATTCTAGAAATGTGACCTTACTCTAGTCTTGTGGGAAAGATAAGAGTTAAGTATCCCACAATCCAGGGGATTATGAGTATAATAGAATAAATTTGATTTTTAACTAAGTAATAAGATGTATTACCTGGTTCATCTTGGTTTGGGGACTGACATAGGTACCAATTGCCCTAATGTGATGATATTCTGCGTTGGAATTTTCATTGATTCTTATTCTTCTGTACACACTGATACATGCACTCGGAATCAGTCTAAGACTTTCCCTTCTACAGCCCATTGGCTACTTTGGCCAGAAGGCACACAAAGAAGGACACATCAAGGAAAATTAAAGTAAATAAAATATCCGTGCTGCATCAGGAGGCCACCCTCCTCGCCAACTATTTAGGCTCCACTAGCAACTATTTTCCTGTTAGGTCAGTTTCCCTCAAGACATTTGCGCACACATAGGTAGATCTGGTGAAATCTGGAGGAGGGTCCTCAGCTGGGCACAGGTGCTCTGAGGTGCCTTTCCCTCCTTTGAATGAAGCCTTATGGTGGTTGGTGTGTTCCTTGCCAACTTGAGAAAATCTCGATCACGTGGAAGACAGGCCTCAAATGTATCTGCGGGAAATTATCTTGATTACATTAATGTGGGAAGACCCATCTCGATTGTGGACAGGACCACTCCCAGGGCAAGGGATCCCGGACTGTGTCAAATAGGGAAAGTGAATTGAGCACTGGCAAGGGCTTGTCACTCTCTGCTCCTGTTGGAGAGGGCGGGGTCATGAGCTGCTTTCAGTTCACACTGCTTTGGTGTTTCCACTGGGAGGGACAGTACCCTTGAATTCAGAGCCAAAATACACCTTTTGTCCCTTGAGTTGCTTTCATCAAACATTGCTATCACACTGACAGGGGAAAAAGCTGAAACATGGGGTGGGGGCAGTGTTCCCTTCCTCCAAAAGTTATTTTTTCCAAAAGAAGCAATCTAGGATGGGACGGAAGACGTCTTTGGCTCAGCTGCCACACCATTTAGAGTTCCAACACCCTCCAAGTACACTTTCGGTACTGTTTCTGCCTGATCATCCTCCAAGTACACTTTCGGTACTGTTTCTGCCTGATCATATAGTTTCCATGGCTACTCTAAGGAGTCACCACTAACTGGGAGGCTTACAACAGCACAGTTAAATTCTGGATATATAACTGGATGCCAATCATTTGAACCAGAGCTATCTACACAGCATGTGTTTCACGTCCCTGGGTAGAAGATACTCCTACTGTTTCTTTGCTTAGACTTTGTGTTCAGATTAATCCAAATCTGATCATCTTCACGTGGCCTCCTCTGCACTGTGTGCTACTTTGTGTGTTTCCTATAAAGATGTTTAAGTTTACATTTAAGACCCACAAAAATATTCCAGATGATCTCATTCCAAAACTATTAATTTAATGAATTCTTCAATAATATAGATAACAAGAGTTTCACATGAATGCCTTCATTGAGGGAAGATGTTTAGTTAACATGGAAACGATCCTCTGCGGATCTGTTCTCAGTTCCTGGATCCTCTCTATTCTCTAGCAACAGAAGGGCTCTGAGGGGTAGATTTTTACCAGAGCCAACTCCCAGGTTGTCCAGATTGGAGACATCTTCTCCCATGGTTTCTTGAGTCAGACCAAAAAGAAATAGTTTCTCTTAGATTAGAAGCTATTAGCTATGCTCAATATAAAGAAACTTATACTTAAAAAATCTGTTATTACTTGCAAAGTATGTAAATAGCATCCATGCACACACCCAAGGAACTCAGAATTTAACGGACTGTCATTATACTAATTGCACAACGTTGCTGTTAAACTTTTAGAAATAGCCTTTCGTATTTCTCCCTGCTAGTAGTGTCCTAAAATAGGTTCCAAAGTGATAAAGTATCACATTGCCCAAATGCTGGCCATGGCCGCTGTAAGGAGAAGGCAAAGCTCATGGTTTCTCTCCTTGCTCCTGGCAATGAAGCTGCTGTATGGAAGCAAGCTTCTTAAAAGTCTTAAGTGGATGTTTGTGATTTCAAATGTCTCTGTTATAGAGACCTAGAAGCAGCGCAGTTGCAGCACATGTCCTGCCCACACTCAACTTCATCTGACTCCACTAATCAGGGCTTCACTGAGAATGGATGCATTATATGTCTTTCAGTATGATGGAAAAGCCAATTCCTATTTCATCCATGTGAATTCCACCTTGGAGCAAATTCTACCAACCCAGTTATTATACAAAGGCACAATGATACCATGCTCTAGCCTAGGCCACTAATCTGATGACCTACCAGCTTGAAACAGCATCTCAGAGCTGTATAGATTTTTTCATCTGAGAGCTTTGTAAAGAACCTTTGCGTTGGATTGTGGGAATTCTTTTGCTCTCTTCACCTATAAAGCCTTCAAATGTTTCTACTGTTCTTGTTATCGTTATTCTTCTATAAGCATTTAAGATGCTGATCGACTTCATAAAACTCTCCTAGTAGTATTATGTGTTTGTTTTTTATATCATACATTTCTGCCATGGAAAAGTTGTTCCAATTTTATTGCCCAGAAAAGCAAAATATAGGTTAGGTAAGTTACAAAAGTCCAAAGCCAGACTCTAAGCAAATGACCCTCCAGAAAAACAATCTAGAGACATGTCTGGAATTTCACATTTTAATGATGGGTGGAATTTTGGGTTGCCGTGGGTGTTAGGAATTTTTCCTAACGCGAGCTCTCTGCTGATGCAAAAATCCCAATCAAGCCAAATCACAACAAGCCAAATTAAGAAATATCCAGGTTTAATGGGATTCCTGCACTCTCAGGTGGCCCTGAGGGGGAACCAGGAGGCCAGGAAAGCAACCACGGGCGGGGGAGGGAGGGCGGGAAGAGACCATGAGGAAACTTTCCAGGGAAGCAATTTAAATAGACTGAGGGCATGGTCAAGATTTTGGCGAGCTCGTCTTGACACTCCTCTGGGGAGGGGTCAAGGCTTGGCGGGCACAGGGACGGGGCCTCCAAAGATGGAGGCCAGAGACCGGGACTTGGGACTTGCAGTGGGCATAGAGTATCTTTCATTCTTTCCTTGGCATTTTGTAATCAATATGATTTGTGTAGAACCCCAGAAGCAATTATTTTGTTGATCTTTATTATTATGGCTTGAGTTGATCCAGTGTAAATGAACTATTTTAAACACTTGTGTAGATGTAGAAATAACTCTTTTCATATATCCCTGCACCCATCCCTTCCTCTTCCACAGCTTTCCACTTTAATTGCTACAGTATCATACTATAGTGTTCTGTATATTGGGGAAAACTAACCACATGACCTCTCATAAAAACTGGATGGTGTTCTGATTTTTCTTTGCAGACAAATTTTTTAAAATATCTTTTACTTTTATGTGAAAATATGGCCTTTTCTTGATATCATGGTAAATCATCTCATGTCTTTTATGTTTCTTCATTGCAGAATATTTCAAATAGGGAACATGATGGCCATTTATTAACCTATTACAATGAACTTTTATTTTTCTTAATACAAGTTCCACACAGTACCAATGTTTGTTTCTCGGTGTGAAAAATTATTTATTACTGCATACGTTTTTCTTTTGATGATTTTTTTCCAGAAGTTATTCAGTATTGACAAAAGTATATTCACTAATGTGCTATTGGGAATACGTCCAGGATTAATCAACATCTGTAGCATTTGTGGTAGGTTTCAGATCATTCTACAACATCAAGAAGCAGTTCTTCAGTATTCAGCATGGCTAATTTTATGAGTTATGAGTATTAGGTTTTATCAAATGGATTGCAGAATTCTTTGTGAGGATCATAGCTTTTTTCTCTTACCTATAGTGCAATAAATTATTTTAATAGCTTTCTTAATGTTGAAACATCCCTCAATTCAACTCAATCTTATTAATATTTAATTTAGGACATTTGTAACCATATCAATGGTGAGATAAAAAGGTATACGTTATTTTAGCTGCCAAGTCGGGCTAATGTAGTAGAAATAAATTTTCAGGCATTTATTCCATCTCTCCCACCAGATATTTAACATAGTGATTTATTATATAAATTTATTACATAAATATAATTATAAATTATACATATATTATATAAATTTACTATTATATGAATTTGATAAAGAAATTATTTGCTCCTAGGATAGCAAAATTTGCTAAATTTGGCCTCATCTGTGCTCAGCGCCACATTCTGGATAGTTTTAGACATTTTCTTCTGTAATCACTTTTTGTCATTTATCTTTTCCTTGATAATGCACACTTTCTTGGACTAGACATAGGATTCTTTGCTGATTTTACCAAAATATTTTGCCAGATAAGTGCTATAACTGCCCTCTTTTCTTTTCTCCTAATGCAATACAGTATTGAGCTTATTCACAATCAATTTCAGTAAGAATTTAGAATCCTGAGGACATGTGTCTGTTAATAGCTTTAAGATCAGCTCTGGAATTTATCAGTTGTAGCACTTAAATATGTTCTCTTTTGAATTTCCTTTTTGGGCAATTTTTCAATTTTTACTATAGTTTGACCTTTTTGCTTTAAAAAAATTCTCAAAAACTCTTTAATGAAAGGAGTGGGTTTAATATTTTTGAAAGAGAAAATACTAATCAATAGTATTCATTGCCCACTCACTATGTATAAGAAAATATTTTTATCACGTTGCATGTATTCTCTTAATCCATCCTTGAAGGATTGCTATTTTCTCCACTTTATGCATGAGGTAACTGAGGACTAGGAAAGTCCAAAGTGACAGAGGTGATAAGAGGTGGGAAATGATTTCGAGCCACCCGATTGGAAAGCCACAGTTTTAAGCAGGAAGTTAATACTTCAATTGCGTCTAATATGTACATTTGTTTTTAAACTCCATCTTTATTAGTTTAGAAAATTTCCAACACAAAAGCACATTAGAATTTCAGGGAATAGCAGGTGAGATGGCTCACAGGTAAATATACTGTTCCCAAACAAAGTGTCCTGAGAGTGTGCCCCCCTCCACGCCAGAATCCACATATTGGGAGGAGAAAATTGGCCCCTGCAATTTGTCCTCTGACTTCCATTATGTGCACTGTGACATGTGTATGTGTACACACACACACACACACACATACAGAGAGAGAGAGAGAGAGACAGACAGACAGACAGACAGACACATAGACAGACAGACAGACAGAGGCAGACAGACAGAAAGAAAGAACAGATAAATGTGGACACATTCCATGCAATTTGAAAACAGGCCTGCGCCACAATTTGATTTGACAAGTCCTGAGTCTAGCAAGCAGTACATTGACATTTCGTCTTACAAGTAAAGAATGCCCCCAGAAGGAAAAGCCTGTTTTACATGTGGTATTGCACAAGATAGAGTAGCCTTTGCAAAGGCTTTCGACTTTATTAGTGTTTGCATTTTGTGGTTAACCTCAAAGATAAACACTGTGGTCGCAAAATGCAAGTACTTGACTTGCCAGGACAGCTATGATAAAGGGTAGGACTCATACGATTAAGGTTATAGCAAGTTTGTTAAATGAATTACAGCTATATGTCCCCTTGGTATGAAAAGCGCTCATTTATGTGCACTAATGTTCCTCTACCACTGTAAGTGGGATCTAATAGAGCTAATGGGTTGGACTCAATTTAATGAAGCATGCACGATGAGACTGGAGTTTATACACATTCAGTTCTCCAACTATTTGTCAACATTTGCTGGGGATATTTGCACATACAATATCCTTTTTATCTGCAGTAGTACCTAAAATATATTTAGCATTTAAATAGTTAAGAAGTACAGAGTTGTTTAACTTATCTCTTATTTTTAATAAATAAATAACATTCTAGCTTGAGGTTCCTAGCTTTTACATAGCAATTATTTCAAAGAACCCTTAAGTTTCTCTGTTCACACAGCACAGGCAACAGGCTATTTGTTCTACACAAAAAGTTACTACTGTCTTGGTCAATTTTCCAATTTTTTTTGAGTTTATAAAAATTCATTGAAAACCACAGAAATCATTTTGCTTGTTAGCTAGTACAGGCTTTTTTGCAGTTGGCATACATTTTAAGGATGCAATAAGATCTTACTATTAGATTTAACTGATTAAGCTGTGGGGTTTTGGTATGTGTGTTTGGAGTGTGTGTGTGTGTATGTGTGTGTGTGTGTGTGTGTGTGTTTGTATGTATGTGTGACACTTCCATACACTACAGCACATGTATGGAGATCAGAAGCCAACTTTCAGAAATCAGGCCAGGTATTCCGTACTTCGTGAGGATCAGATTGAACTTAGTTTGTCAAGCTTGACGACAAATTCCTTTACTTGCTGAGCCAGCTCGTCATCTTTGAATGGGATCTGGGGAAAAGTTCTTTGAATGGGAATGACCATGGTTATAGAGGAAGCTCCTGTCATATAAAAAAAAAAAGACAATCTATGTGGAGAATGAAGTGAGTCTCGGTACTCCATAAGTTGTACTACAAACTTAGAAAGTGTACATTTTTCCTTCGGTGACGCTGTCATCTTCATAACTCAGTTTACTTCCCATAATCTATTCCAAAAAACCTAGAATAAGAGACTGTACAGATGGAGACACGTAGGTTGCCTAAATCACTTCATGCAGACACCGAGGTCAAGGAGGAAAGGTCGTTTGTCCAAAAGCACATAGCAGATTTGTGCCAACCCTGAATTAGAACCTAAGCTGACATGTCCCTACCTTCAGTTTATACAATTCAGACAGTCATAGAGATAGCCATCTGTACAACAGATGCTCTCTTATATTGATAGATAATTGTACTATCACAAATATCAATATGTGTCTTAGAGGAAAACATCCAGTCAATCTTGAATAAAAAAAAATTTATGTAGCCTTTTATTCTAATAAGGCTCACAATGCTTTTGTTTGGTTTGTTGCAACTCTGGGAATCCTAATAATATTCTTGTAACAATCACACGTGCATCTAAAGAAAGCCAGATGAGTGGGCAAGATTCACAGCCTTTCTAGTGAAAACCCAGATCTGCTCTTCATGGAGCTCTGACTGTCGATGAGCATGTCCCCCAAACATCAAATAGAAGCTGGGGTGTTTGGAATCTGGGATGTCTGTCAGTTTCATATCTGCTCTTCTCTAGAATCCAAATCCTGACTATTGCTGCTATATCCTCTGTCATGAGTGTCCAACACAATCAGTGATCTACGAGGAGAGGACATTCATGCTATGGTAGGAACAGCAGCTGGTGAAAGGACCACACTTCCGTAACTGTGAATTATACAGAGTGGGATTAGTCAATAACTTTTGAAATGGTCGAAACACATATATAAACCAAATGAAAGCTATTCTTAGTTGATGAAAGTGGGAACAGATATGCCACATCATTCTAGTCAGGCTTCTGATTATCTTCAATACTGGGTACCTGGGGGATGCCACAGGTTGAAATTCTTTGCTAATGCTTCAGTCTTCCTAAGTGGCTTATTTATTTATTATATATACAGCATTCTGTCTGGATGTATGCCCACAGGCCAGAAGAGGGAGCCAGATCTGATTATAGATGGTTGTGAGCCATCATGTGGTTGCTGGGAATTGAACTCAGGACCTCTGGAAGAGCAGCCAGTGCTCTTAACCTCTGAGCCATCTCTCCAGCCCCCTCTTCCTAAGTGGTTTAAAGAGGTAAATTTACATACTCATTATCTGAACAAAAAAACAATGCTCCCCTTTGGTATCTGCCTGTGGAAGAATTCCTCCGCATCAGTGGCATTTCATGGGACTTTCCAAACTAGGGGATATCATTAGAAACATGGGTAACTAACTAGTGGGGCCTTCCATACTTTCCAGAGATCCATTGTTTACTGTTGGGAATGACCCACGTGATTATTGATTATTGTGAAAAAAAAAAAACCTCAGAGTCAATAATTCTCAAGATTCTGACTACAATGAATTCTCCTTATTTCATTCTTCAGATTTGTGAGTCAGTCAATCCGGTTAATAACAAAAATCTTCCCCATGTCTGTAAAAGGATTAATGACCAAAGAGTGCTTATCATATGACACAGATACACTATGTATGTCATACATGATAATCAAGGAACCAGTATAAATACCTTCAGACTAAGTAAAAGATGAAAAATAATATTACATCAATTATCCTAACCACTAACATACCAAAATCTCCAATCAAAGATAGGAACATTGCCTCTAGAGGAAATGCTTCAGAAGAAACCTGAGGAGGGCTAAGGAAATGATATGGCTTGGGCAGTAGTAGAGCATTTGTCTTGAACATACAGATCAGTGAGCATAGTTTGAATCCTCAGCAGCCATGCAAACATCATATAGGCATGGTGGCCAGACTGGAATCTGTCACTTTGGAAATGGACACAGGCCACCTCCAGGGCAAGCTACCTACCTGAAGTAGTTAAATTGGAGGACTCTAGTTTTAAAGGGAAGACCTTATCTCAACAAATATGATGGGCTGTGGTCAAGAACAAGACATGGCGGCATCAACCTCTGACCTTTGTATGTCCATACATGCACATGCTCATCCACACAACTGTGAACAAAGATATACACATGTACACATGTGCAACATCACAGACATATATACATAAACATAAAACATTCTGAAAGTCTATACGGAGGTAAAGATAAAGTTCCTTCCTCCACCCCCACTCCCTCAGCCTACTTGTCTCAAGACCCAAGGGCAGTGGATGACTCTATTCAATTGACTTTTTGGTGTGAATAGGATGTAGTCCCATCTCCAGAAGTTAACCAGGGTCTACTGATATCAAAGTTCTTCTGTTAGCTCAGAAGGATGATTTTGAGAGCCTTCAGCTCATTACATTCAATGAATGCTACAAAGGTCACAGCACCATGATAAAAAAAAAAAAGACCACCAAAGAAATTGACCTGTTGTAGAAAATGCCAGTGACATGTCTCTGGTTTCATCAGATGACATCAGCACACCCTGGGGAAGGGAAGGTGTTCATACAGTGTGAAATTCTGTGCAGACATAGATCTAGATCTTACCAGCAGAGCCAAACAGGGCAATCAGAGAGTAGTAATTAGAGAAACGCATGTCATAAGGCCTCCTAACTCTAAACAAAATAACCTGGAATATGGGCTATGATGAGGCACTTGCGTGGGAAGTTGCACCAGAACTTGAGCTAATTCACTACTTTCCCATGGACCAGAGAGATGAAAGCATATCAGAGAGATCAGAGAGAGGACTGGGGGATTCAGAATGATGGGAAACATGCTGTGGGTGAAGCTCAGATGTGGGCAGGTGACAAAAAACTAATAGTCATAAGGCTGTATCTATCAGTACTGGAGATGAAGGGACCAGAGTTTAATGAGTAGCAGAGACAAGGCAAGTCAACATGTCCAGTAAAGACAACAAGACACGAGGAGAGCAAGAATGGGAGGGGCGAGAGGGGCTTTGAGGTGCTACAGAAAGGCTTTCAAGTAATCTGGCTCCCCTTGCTTTCAGCCAACTAAACACAGATGATGATCTACCCTGTGTCCTACTGCTGGGGCCAAGTACAAGATGAGGAGTAGGTCCAAGGTGAGGGTGCTGTACCTGTTCTGGCTGGGCTGCAGAAGTTCAGGCTCAATCAAGACTCTACTAACTGAACAAATGGAGTGGGATGGAGTCATCAGGATGGCCCAGGGAAGAGAGGCAGTGCTGCTTCAAGGGCAACAAAGATTTGCTCAAAGCCTCAAGAAGCAGGCAAAGAGCTTGCGAGCATACAATGGTCTCTGAAGGGTGAAGAGAAATCCAACCGTGACTCTAGAATTGACAGAATCGACATATGTCAGGCTCTCCGAGGTTCCTGTCTGAGTGTATTAATCAGTGACTACATTTCAGTCTGTCGAAACGTGGGCTTGAGAAATGTACCTTTGACATTTTAAGGGTATTAGTGAATCGAGGCATTTCTGTCAGTCAGAGAGTGAGTTCCCGCTGTGGGGAAGGAGGGCTTGGCTTATGAAGAATCATTGTAAGGAGAAACAATCCGATTTGCTCACACTGGAAAAGAAAGGCTTTAATATCACTCAGGTTTGTTCTTTCAGTTTGAATATTCCCTATTTCTGACAATTCTAGAATTATTCAAACTGGACTTTTTCATCAAGTCTTAAAAATTGATTACTTCAGAATAATTTCTGAATTGGAATTAGAAAAAAATTATTTAATATTTTACACTTAATTTGCCCCCAGAAGGAAAGAAATTGAAATTTTTCATCTTACAAAAAGTTTTTTTTCCTCTCCCTTGGATACATGACTTGAAACAGAAAAATTAATTTCATCTTCTAAATATAGAGCCAGAAATTGCCAGCGTAAAGGTGTCCCTGTGCCCTCATGATACCTGGTAAAGAAAATAAATCTGAAATCTCTTAGATAGTTACAGCCAATACGTGTCCCACGAATCCTTGAAGAGTAAAATGAAAGCTGTGATTTGATGGGGGAAATGATGGTTCAATTCCCAGGTAGATATATTTATGTAATGTAAAAGTACTTTAATTATCTGTCAACATTCAAAAAATTAGAATTCACATGAAAATCTAGATTTTTGACCTTGAATGTACACATCTGGCTCCGGCATGGAGGAGATGGATCAGGACTGTGGCTTAGGCTGGAACATTCTGCCCGGGTGTCCCTTTCTGTCTATCTTCTCATCCCAGCTACTACACTGGTTGTCATAGTGTCTATTTGTGACTGCACAATGGGTGTTCTTTCCTTCCAGTGGCTTTAGTGGTCAGCACGTTGTGTGTCTGGCATGTTACTCCAGGGCCCAGGACAAGGCAGCATACGTTAGCAGAAGGTGTGTGAAGCAGAACTGCTCACCTCCCGAAGACCAGAAACAAAAGGCAACCAGGAAAGGCCCAACCAGTGTTCCTTCTTATGGCATAATGTCCTTCCTTCATGTCACCCGGCCCTTCACTCCTAGTAGTGCCTAGCTGGTGACCATACCTTTACCACATGGGCTTTGGCAAGGCATTCAAAATCCAAACCTTAGCAGCTGTCTTTTCCCACTGAAGGGTCAGTGGGTGTTTGAGAGAAAGGGCAAGTTTACAGAATCCCTTTGTCTTTTTTGTTTTCCTCTACAAATACCCCCCTCCCACTTCTGCCACGCCGTCACCCAAGTCACACTGTATTGCCTTCCTTTCTTAACATCTTATGGTTTTAAATGGAAAATAAAGGTTTAAGACAGAGAGGAATGGATACTAAGGGTCCTAGTTTGATCAATTCTACCTTCCCACAAAGTGTGCATGTTTCAAAACAGCATGTGTACATGATGTATGCATCTTCTGGGGCCACACAACTCACATAACATCTACTTACCCTGAAAAGGAAAGCCATGGCAGACAAAAGCAAGTATGGAATCCAAGTCCAAGTAATAGACTTTCATTGGGGTTACTAGCAGGAGTATGGATGAGGCATTACTTACAGAAGCAGAAGTGACTCAAAGGCAGCTGTGTTACCCAGTGTCCACCCCAAAATGGGTGATGACTCATGAAAGTCACAAGTAAGGAACGCTCTTCACAGTTTTGCAGCCCCACAAGTTCAAGGATCTCCTATCTGCAGCTCAGCTGGTCAGACTCCCCATCCCTCACCCCCTTGGTGTTTATTCCTTCTATAACAAAGCTAGGCATGGGCCTTCAAGAATCTAGCAAGCTTCCAGGGATCTAGACCTGTGATGTTTTGTTTACTGCCTTCCTATCATGAGCCTTACCCCTCCTCCTGGAGAACAATGTTCCAATTTGAAGGAAACTGCTATAAAATAATACATAAATATTAAATAATAAAACCTTTATTTCTCGAAACACACACACACACACACACACACACCTGTATGTGCACTTACCTGATGATGTCTGTGGAGGCCAGAGAATACCTGATACCCTGGAGCTGGAGTTACAGGTGGTTGTAAATTGCCAAAAGAAGGTACTGAGAATGGCCCGTGGGCCCTGTGCAAGAGCATCCCATGCTCAATAAGTAATGAGCCATCTCTCTAGACCCCCCAATGAGCTTGTAAATATCTGACAAAGTGAATCACCACCACACTGTGATATGTAGAGGACAAAATGCTGTGTGGCAAAGAGAACAAAATAAAGCAAAAGTGATCCTATGTTAAAAGACCATCCATATGCCACAAAGATGAGACCAGCGACTCCAAACCTCAGAGAGGCAGACTGAGCTGGCCTTTCCCAGAGCATCAACTACCTTTCTAACTGCATAGCCAAGGAAAGTTATTTCTCCTGTTTTGTTCCCTTTGTATTCTGGAAAATTTATGGTTTTGTTATGTGGTTATATTTATGGTTTTGTTATGTGGTTATACTTATGGTTTTGTTATAGTTTTTGCTTCTTTTAAAGTCTGTTTTCTTCTTCCCTTGTAGGTATGTGTATGTTTCTCTCCATGACATTTTACATTTTCAACTCAGCCTCCATGGCACCCCCAGTTTCCCAGGACACCAGACATCATGGATGTTGATGGTAATGGCACCCCCAGTTTCCCAGGACACCAGACATCTTGGATGCTGGTGGTACAAAACCTTATTTTTTCAAAGGTATTTCTAATACACTTTTATCCTATTTTGGCTGCAGATCCTCAAGAAAACAACTCAAGATGGTGTTATTATTAAAATACCAGGTGCCCTAGTTCTTAGCAGTAGGAAGCTCTTTAGTTTGGTACTGTCAGTGCCTGTTCCTAGCTTATCTACTCCTGAGCACCGGCTCTGGACAGCTCCCCTCTTCCTTCCTCCTTCCCAACAGACCTCTGACACACAGTGATCTGCTTAAGAAGGCCTTTATTAGTAGGAAAAGCAGACAGATATCTTTCAGCTGGGTCACAATTGACAGCAAAATGCATTGGCCTGTTTCCATTCACATGGAAAATCTATTGTTTATAGGAAAACTGTATAAAAGTCTTAGACACCTTGGTCTGCGGTTAAAATAATCTTTAAAAACAGAACTGATACTTGGGGACAATAATACCTCCTACCTGGATTCTAGCAACCAAGTGTTCTCAACAAACTTGTCAGTTAAGTTTATGGTTAGCACCAGAGCTGTCAAGAAAGACCCTTTTCTGATACCCTGCATCCTGGCCACAGATTTTGGAATTCAGAGGTAGTTGCCTTCCATGGAACGCGTGCCTTGCCTGGCATATCCACCACCACAGTCAACAGGAGACACTGGAGCCTGGCGTGCATGTGCACAAGGCTGCATATTTGTTGAAACCTTGCTGACTGTTCCATCACTTTTATTGGTGATGCAGTTACTCTGTGCTTAATGGGGTCATTGCTAAACGCTATTAGCTGTAAACTAAGTAGTAGGACATAGATGCCTAGTAAAACTAACTTGTTCTGTGTCTGCTAAATACTAGCTTCATAGAAACGGAAAGGGGGTTTTAATAAATAACTCATTTAGATTGCACATATACTGACAGTGCTGGTTGATTATTGTTTGTTCGCTTGTCTGTCTTTGTCAACTTGACATAAGCTATGATCATCATGTAAGAGGGAATCTCAACTGAGAAAATGTCCCCATCAGTTTTCTCTTAGTTACTTTTCTATTGCTGTGAAGAAACACCATGATCAAGGCAATTTATAAAAGAATTCATTTAATACATTTAACTGGGGGGGGTGAGCTTGCTTAAAGTTTTAGATGGTGAATCCATGACCATTATGGTGAGGATCATGGTGGCAGGCAGACAGTCATCATTTTGAAGTCATAGCTGAAAGGTTATGTCTGATCTACAAGTTGGAGACAGAAGAGGAAGTGGGTACTTGGGATAGGCTTTCAAAACCTCAAAGCCCACATCCAATGACACTCCATCTCCAACAAGGCCACACCTTCAAAACCAAGCATTCAGACAGAGGAACCTGTGGGGGGCATTCTCATTCAAATCGTCAAGATAGCCTTAAAGGTAAATATGTGTGCTATTCCACTGACTAATGATTGAAGTGAAGGGACTCAGCCCCATTGTGGGCAATGCCACCTCTGAGTAGGTGGCCATGGGGTGTGTAAGAAAGCAAACTGAGCAAGCTAGGAGGAGCAAGCCAGTAAGCAGAGTTCCGCTATGGTCTCTGCATCAGTTCACATCCAGACACCTGTGTTAAGCTTCTGCCCTGATATCCTTTAATGCTGGATTTGTGATACGGAATTTTAACCAAATACAGCCTTGCCTCCCCCGAGTTGCTTTTGGTCTCAGTGTTTTATCACAGAAATGGCATCAAACTAAGGCACTAACAAAACTTCCTTTCACTTTAGAAACCTGGTGTCTCATCATTACAGTATCGGTGGGGATGGTATGCTTCCTGGGGGAAATTGTAGCTGCCTTCCCGAATGAAAGTAATGGACCAGATGGATGTTGTCCTTCAAGGTATCACTTTTGTCAAGAGAAAGGAAACGTTAAATATATGTTTGTAGGAAGGCATACAGCTGTGTTGTTAAAGGACAAAGTGATCAGACCTGCAAAGAAAAGGTTCCCATTGCTTACGATGTTTAATGTGCACATACAGTGAGGGCTATGTAAGTTCATGCTTGATGGAAATGGTGCTGCTCTTCAGGGACTTGATCACGTCCTTCGATGATACTATCTGCTGGTAGACAACCATTATTGGACCAGCTGGACCACAACCCATAAGCCACTCTAATAAGTCATACGTGTGTGTGTGTATGTGTGTGTGTGTGTGTGTATGTACGTATGTATGTATGTATATGTATGTGTTTGGTTAAACTTCTGTATCACAAATCCAGCGTTCATCTTACACACACACACACACACACACACACACACACACACACAAGTTCATTCTGTCAGCTCTGTTCCAATAGAGAACCTTGGCTAATATACCTTCTTTACTAGAAATAAAACATGGACTTTCAAATAGAGGATGGCCTACTTCTCTTGGAATAAATAGTGATAACCACACAGTTGTATTTAAAGTTCTGCGAGTTTTACAAATATTACTGGGTTTTAAAAGTAGAATGTTTGAATTGATGCTTATTAAATATATACGCTTAGTGTACAACTGTTTCTATTTATGTGTTTAAGGCACATAAAACCTGGGGACTAATGTATGCATGCACCATATATACATGTACACTCATATGCACACACATTTGGTCTTCCTGACAGTTTTGAAGATTTTTGTGTATGGAATTTTAAATAAAAATTTTAATCTGATGTTCTTAAGTGGATGGCATTCTAACCTTCAAAGGCATGTGTTTATCACAGGTTTCCACCACCCCGAATAGTTTTGACCTAAGGTTACAATGCAGGCTTAGACTATTTCAAAAGGGGTAAGAAAGGACGATAAGCAAAGGCTTCATTATGGACTCTCAGTATGGGTAAGGATCTTCAAATCCCCAAGAAGCTTTTTCAGCATATCTAGGGAGTGGTAGAAGAGTTCAAACCCAGAGGGGACAGTCAATCAGAGTCCTGCTGTCACATAACAAAGAGCAGAGCCCTTGGACTCTTGCATCATCATTTTGCCGCCACACTGGCTGGCTGGGGTCATTACACACTCAGGATTTCTCCCAAGGTAAGATTTCTAGTCTTAATTAAAAAAATGCTCATCTTGCGTAAAAGGCAGTGCCGTTTCTACGGCGGACGTGCACAGGAAAGATCGGGCTTCATACTATTAAAGAAACCAGCATGTCTGAGCTCTGAGCAAACCATCAGTTTTTGTGAATCCTTGAAGCTGCAGCTCCAGAAAAAATGAAGGAAACAACAACAACAAATCAAAAATCGAGAAACAAGGACTTGGCACCACGAGTAGTTTGCACATGGGCAGTCTGAGGATAGAGGGAGGCAATGAGGAGCTTCCAACTGGGATAGAACCTCACCACTCCACCAGCACAGGTTGCTAGCATCGCAGCACAGTCCTCGCTGTGGTGGCCAGTCTGCACTGGGGCAGCCAGTATTTACATGAGGATTAAATTAGGAAAGGAACTCAACATGGTCAGTATTGACTAAATGAGGGTCATTTATCAAATGCATGCATTTGCACAGCAACCCAGACTGTTTTCCATGCCCTTCAACGTTTCCTCTCCTGTAGGCCAGCCTTCTGCCCCATTAAAATTTTAACTCTTGGATCTCTGGGCTTTTCTGGATTGACAACCAAATGAACCCATACACTGGCTTCCTCCATGCCTGCTCTTCCACCCCACCCACCTTTGAAGAGAACCACAGAGAAAACTAATTATGTTTTCCTAAGTAAGCGGAGTACTTCTATTTAGCAGAAGCTGAGACCCTATGTTGACCTAACACTGAGTGTTTCAAGTAAACTGCCAGAAGCCCCATCAAATTGCTGAGAGTAATTTAGAGTATGAAATGTGTTAAATTATTCAAAGGGCTGAATAAGCATAAACAGGCAGTACAACAGGAAAGATATGCACACCCAGCGATGCCGAGCTGACATTTAATACATCATATTAGCACTCCTGTTAGTGCCAATCGCCCACCTTGCAGTACACAGTCTCACAGCTTGTACAGTAGCAGGCAGGACAGCGCTTCTTTCTGCATCGAGTTTCTTGAGAACTATTCCTATTTTCACTAATTGCCCCAGCCTCTGCAGCCACCCCTAATGCAAAGCTATATCATGCTGTTTAAATCCCTCCATAATTAATCAAGATATGTTCATCATTGAATGTCAAAGGACATGATTGTGTCTCTCTTTCCAATGCCACACACACACACAGTGCATATATATAATATATAATATACAGTGTTTATGTGCATATATTATGTGTATTGTATATATATATGCATGTATATATGCATATGTAGTTGTCTTTAATATATAAGTGAATTTAATCAAAGAATAAAATAAAACATTTGTGTGGTTTTGTGTATGTATATGTATGGGTATGTGTGAAAGTGTGTGTGGGACATATGCACATATGTGCACCTGCATGAAGAGATCAGAGATTTCTTTTTTTCTTTTGGTTTTGTTTGAGGCAGGGTTTCTCTGTAGCTTTGGAGCCTATCCTGGAACTAGCTTTTGTAGACCAGGCTGGCCTCAAACTCACAGAGATCCACCCCCCTCTGCCTCCTGAGTACTGGGATTAAAGGCATGTGCCACTACCGCCCGGCTGAGATCAGAGATTTCTATAGGCTGTCTCATAATGCAAAATGCATCTGATCTAATTTCAAACCCCCAAAGCCTTCATGAAACAGTACTCAAAAGCCCAAGATGTTATGTCTTTCTTGAGACTTGAGGTAAAAAACGTTTAATTATTCAGTTAATTTTCATGACTGGAAATTGAACCCACGACCTTCAGCATACCAAGTAAGTGTTCTACTGCTGAGCAATTTGCCCAGTTCTCAAGAAAAACTTGCATCTGTAAAGCAAAAGACTTGCACACTTACAGAATAAATATTGCCATTCCAAAAGGGAAGGGAGGGTTCATACAAAAAAGGAAAGAGACCAAAGCAAGAACAGCATCTAGACTGGACAATATTAAATCCTATAGCTCCATGTGTAACACTACATCCTGGGTACATGGCAGCATTATTGGAGCTCCGATGATCTTAGGCGGCCCAGCCCTACGGCCTTAATCTCCCTCAGGCTGACTACATACAATCTTCTCCTGGAGTTTCTTCTGGCAGACAGCTAGTATTTGTAGTATTTCTAGCAGGCTGGGTTCTCCACTGGGGCTTTTCCTAAATCTCTGTGCACCCGCAGGCCAGGAAGAGACTGTAGGGAACCAACACTGTTTCCAAGCTTTGCTTAATCTCACATATTTCTTAAAACTCTGGGTGCAGGTGGCTGTGGCCTCCCCCATAATTCTTGTATTCTGCTGCCTGCAACATCAGTAGCAAAAGGATGATGCTGAGCTAAATCCTGCCTCTTTGAATGATTCATGTTGAGAATTCTGAATACCTGGGCAGTTGAACTTGGGAAGACTCTTCACTAGTATGTCTGTTCAATTGGGCATCTTTCTGGATATCTCTTTTTAAAAGAAAGTATTTAATATTTATTTTCCAGAACCAACCATGGGTGAGGTCTCCTGAGAATCCCTAAAGGTACTCTTTACACTGTGTGCATATATATGCACTATTTATTCTTTTTAAGAATTAAAGTCACCTTGTCCATTACTTTATGTGTTTGTTGTTGTTGCTTTTATTTATTTATTGAGTAATCAAGATATGGCCTTGTGAAGCCCAGGCTGGCCTTGAAATCCTGACCCTCCTGCTTCTTCTACCTCCTGAAAAGTACTGAGTTTATAAATATGAATCACGACCCCTAGATATACCTATCACTTTAGAGTACAAAGTTGTTATGCACTTAAATTCATATGTACCATTATGATAAAAAAAATTTGAAAGTCATGAAAATATATTCTGAAAATACCGGGCTGAAAAAATAAAACAGCTTGTTCTCAATTAGTGTGTTCCTTTAGGATCAAGTTATCTAAATTTCATAAATGTCATTACACCGGAATTGGGTTGTTCTAGATACTTAGGTGAATAATCTACTTCCCAGTAGAACCACAGTTGATTTATGTTATCCATGTTCAGTTAGAAAGAAAGAAAGAAAGAAAGAAAGAAAGAAAGAAAGAAAGAAAGAAAGGAAGGAAGGAAGGAAGGAAGGAAGGGTAAGCATGGAAGCTCATGCCTAGAATCCCAGCACCTGGTTGAAAACATAAGGATCAGCAGTTCAAGGTCATCCCAATCCATACAAGGAGTTTGAAGCCCACCTGGATCACCAAGACACTGTCTGAAAAACAACAACAGAACAGAAGAATTTTAATGAAAATATCTAATAAACCCAATACCATGTACAATGAATCTATGAAGTAAGAAAA
The DNA here is from genome assembly GCA_004026605.1 of Ondatra zibethicus. Lineage (NCBI taxonomy): Eukaryota > Metazoa > Chordata > Mammalia > Rodentia > Cricetidae > Ondatra > Ondatra zibethicus. The sequence continues at coordinate 285,325 of PVIU01000313.1, forward strand.
CTTAAAAAAAGACAAAACAACCCACTCTTATTCTCTAAAGAAAAAAATGAATGTACCATAAAGCAAGTTATTGCATGACATTACTAAATCTGATTATTTTCCCTACATTTTTTGAGTTAGGATTGAGGCTGGGTCTTATGCGCTAGTTCATGGTGACTCCTGTCCTAGCAACTGAGAGGTAGAGGCAAGATCATCAGGAACTGAAGGTCTGCCTCCGATTCTTGAGGCTTCATCTTAGCTTTTTCTCCTCTTGGTATGATAAAAAAAAAAAGACCATTTAAGGAAGAACAAGTTTAATTTTAATCTCGTAGATGAAGATACAGTCCATCAGGGCTGGGAGGTACAGGTAGGAGGAGCCTCAAGTGGCATCAGGAAACAGCGAGCGGTGAATGCATGCATGTTAGTGTGCCGCTCTATGGCTTCATCTAATTTGTTCCACGATACCCCTGCCCAGTAGATGGTCCTTCCCGCAATGAGAGGTCTTTTCACCTGAATTAAACCCCAAGCAAGATACCTCCCTTCCCCATGAGTCCTGCTCAGAAGCTCATATCTCTCTATTTCTAAATGCTGACAAATTGACCATTAACACAGACCATCACAGACTCTGCCTCAAAAAAAATCACCCCTTTAAGTACACTCTATTTGTGGCCAAAGCACATATTTTCCAGTTGCAATTTTATTCATTAATATCACTATAAGCCTAACTAAATGAAGCCAGCAAAAATCATGCTGCATCCTAATAGCTATGCTTTCTAGAAATGTTTCTACCAGATTGTTTTAGAATGCCAGTCTCACACAGACTGTTAGTGCATAGGTAAAACAACTTAAATATTGCCAATGCATAGCAGAATGGCTGCTAGTCCAGTTCCTGGATGTCACTCTTGTCTATAACATCTTGAGTACTGTCTTACCTGCATTGGTATTGGCATTTTGGTCTTCCAAACTCCCACCACAATGGTACATTAAGGTCATCTTACTAAGGTCATCTTCCATCATCCTAGGGTTTCTCAACTCCAAATGTGGAATCAAAAAAAAATCTTCCCCAGAAACCAGTTTCAAAGACTAAAAACCATGTGGTTAAGTTTAATCAAGGCAATAGCCCAATTCTCTGGTCACACTTGTCCTTGTTTTTGTGGCCCACAAAAACACCTTTAGGGAGGAGACATTTGACTCATGGTCTCATATTATTGGAATGGGACAAGGAACAGGAGAGTAGCTGAGTTGTTGGGAGTGGCAGCATGTGGCAAATACTGTCCACATTAGGGTGGAACAAGGACCCAAGATCAAGGCAGGTTGCTGGGCAGCTGCAATCTTCCCTGGTCTAACTCGCAAGCTCCTCTCAGCCACTGGGCTCTTCTTCCCATGGTTGCACAGCCACTGAAAATAGCATTAGCAGGTGCAGAAGAAGCTTCCAAAACACATGGAGTCAGTTCAGATTCAAACCATCAACTACCCCGGCAGTTTCTCAGCATATGTTATACTAACACCTTTTCTGTGATCGCGCGGATCCTCTTCAGTGAGATAAGAATAATTTATGATAAACTACATCTGTTTGAAGCATTGACTTCAAACATCAGAAATAAAGTTGCTATGAGTATTTGTTTTCAAGTGCTCAAAGTCGAATGACTAGGCGAGTTAGTAGGTAGTTTCATGTTTTTTTCATGTTTTTAAGAGGTCAGAAAACCGTTGGACCCAGTGTTTTCTCTCCATCACCTTCCTTTACTTGATGGTCTTTTATCCCTCCATATGCTAATTTTTGGAATCTGCATCAATGTTCTCTTTCTCCACGTTGAACTCTAGACTCTTTGTAACTGTGGAGTCTCATCAAGAACACTGCTTCTACAATTGAGCTGTTTCTGTTTTCCATCTCAATTGGAAGCATTCCCATCACCCTCTAAGCATGGGTGCCATCTTGTATGTTTAAAAAAAATGTTCCTTGGGTTCTAGAAACCATTTGAGCTACTACTGTCCCTTTTCTTTTTCTCTGCTATAAGAAATTTATTGCCACAATAGCATCCATTCTCTGTTTCATAGCTGCTTCATCTCATTCATAATTATCTTCTCCATAATCCACTCAATATTTTTTGTATTAGTGTCTCTAGTAATCACCCAGTTGCAGAATGCAACAAACTCTCTTGTGTCTTCTTCACCAAAAGCTGGTGATATTTAAGAATCCAACTTTCCATTCACTGGAAATCTTGTTATTTGACATCGGTAGCAGGCCTTGGCTCACCTCCCACTTCTTTGATTGATTGCTCTTTCTCTATATACAGGCATCTCCTCCTTGATTTAAACTTCAACTTAGATTTCTCAGCCCTTTAGAGTACAGCTCCTTCAATTTCTTCTTTATACTTCATTCATAGATGGTCTCTTCAATTTCCAAGGAAATGTGTATCGTATATATATTGGCAAGCTCCATTTTCAGATATTCAATTCAACTGCCCCTGCCATCTTCATTAATAACTGAGTATTTCGATTTCTACTGTGCTTCACAGAATCTACATACAATATGGACCCACATAGACTCCTCATATTCCTCAACTCTGTCTAGGTCCTTTCTGTTAATTCTGTCATCTATTCAGGTTAGCAGGGTAAATACAAGCCTCTTAGATAGCAGCTTCTTCCTTACTGCACACAACCCAGAGCACTGCCTAGGGTAGTAGAAGCTGTCTCAGTTCTGTACCAAATGTATCTTCAATTCTTCTACTGCCATTTCTCCTCCCATCATCAGTAATGGATTCTGTGATTTTTTTCACTGGACTTCAGCAGTAATTGATAATTTGTAGTGCTAAAAGAGAGGAAGCTTGCCTCTATGCTGTTGTATAGATGATGAAAGTTAGTGAGTAGAATGTGGATTCAAGTTCACAGAACTCACTAGAGAGAAATTATTTACTGGGTTATCCGTTATTAGAAAGGTCACTTTTAAAAGATGTACCTTTATAAGGATCTAACTTTGACTTGGCAAAGGGTTGTTTTATACAACTTTTATTTTTTACTATCTCTTCCTTGGTCTTTTGTTCTGCTTTGTTTTGCCTTTAAGGTCTTCTTGTTTCCTTCATAACCTCCTTTCTCTTCTATATTTTTTAACTGCTGCTGCAGAGACACACCCATCTTTAGGCTTCATTTTGCCCCTCCTCCTCCCTCTGATCTTCCATATTCTTACTCTGCTCCCTGCATACTAATATTTTTTTTGCAGGCTTATATGTTCTGCATGGGTAACTTGTTTATCCATGATATTAGCTCATTATTATAATGTTTATAATGCTTGGTTGCCTGAAAATTTCATTATGGTACATCTTTGTTGAAATAATATCCCATGACTCTGAATATATTTTTCTCTAAAATTCAGTATTTTAGTAGTTCACAGAATATTTTGTTATGTATTTTCATGCTAGCAATTTGTTTGGTATATAAAGACTTTCAATATATCCAGCCCATTGACTATAGATATCTTTGCATTTGAATTAATTTTATGGAATTATATAATCATATGTACAGTTACTAACATAATGAATGAAATTATTATGTATCATATTATCATGAAAAAAGTATTAAAGTATTGTGAAAATATAAGTTCAGAAAACTATGTATTTTGTCTTGTTTACCATTTTAAGTGCAAATCTTTTATTGCTTTGGTGGTTGCAGGCTGGCCACTCTATCATTGAATTTCTTCAAATTCACATTATAGGAATGATGCAATATCGTGAAAATACTTGCTTGTTTTTTTATTTCTTTAGCAGCATAAGCCTCTGCAGAGTAAGGCAGTCTTCACAGCCCTCTCATATTTACAAATATGACATCATTATATTGAAAGTGGAGAGTAGTTCGTGCATCATTGGGAAAATTGATCACTGAATTTTTAAGCAAATGTTTTGCTAAAAGAACAGAAGAGGTGAGATTTTTGCTGCGGTCTCTGCGAGAAGGGGTAGGAAGAAGTGGGGCTGGCAAGCCATTTAAGCAGTAGGCAAGTCATTCCCGGAGAAAGACAGCTTTTCCGTCATTAACATGGGTGGGGTTGGGGAAGCAAACAGGAGAAAGCAGAGTCCAAAGGGTGAGGACCAGCTTTTGTGACACTTTTGTTTGTTGAAGATAGCAAGACATAGCTCATGCTTTAGAAAAGCAGCTGCAGCAGCAACAATGAGCTCTAGAAAGATGCCAAGGCTGAGAGTCATGCATCCCAGGACCGTCAAAACCAACAGACTTGGATAAACTGCAATCCTGCCTTTCAATTAGAAACAATCCAATATCCTTAGTCTTTAGAAGGCCAAGAAGGTAAGGGTTCACTGCAGTCTTCAAACCCAGTGGGTGGGGCGCTAGTGTCAGAGCTGAATACAGCTGAGCAGGGCACAGACTGAGAGGCCAACCATGTGCATCTGGCCTCCTCAGTCACCCCTCTGGTTGGGAACATTTCTGTTTCCAGAACAGCCTCACAGTCTACTGACTCAGAGCTGGTAGACCTTTCTTTGCTGCGTGACTGCTCAATTAAAACTATACCTTCCAAACCCATATGGTTACTCATGACACAGTGACAAAAAAGAAATACCCCAAGAGATATGATGAAAATTCCTATTCCCAGACTTATTTAAAAGAGAGGCGAACAGATTTTTTAGTGTACTGAAAACACCAGCCCCACCCTAGAGCAGATATCACAAGAGCCTTCAGATGAGCAATGATGGCCACCTTGGGAGGTCATGAAAATGTGTTCTTCCTAAAGAAAGATGGTTAGTACTTTGGGTTGCCTAAAACATGGCTACCATCTTGAAAAGGCATAAGCATACAACCTGAGGGGTGTAATGCTGACTACTCACTGAGGGGTCTATCTCATAGTGATTCACAAACATTCAGGCATATACACTCTGAACTAGGCCACCATCTCTTGAATTTAATAGGTCAAAGTAGATGTTCCATTTACATATTTACAATATTCCTAGCATCCATAGCCTAGATAATGATTTACATCTCCTCTATCAGTTTTTCTTTAGCATCATCTCCACAGCCCCAAGGATAAAAGAGTACCTGCTCCCAATTTCTCAAACCACAGTCTTGACTGGTCTATCTTTGTGCTATAGTAAAGATGAGGACATATAGAGGGCCATCAACACTAATGAAAATAGACAGCAATGGATCCGGGTACATCAAACTGTCTGAGCACACTTTCTCTTCCATGTGTCTTGATACCTTGGGAGGTCTTTGCTCCTTAGCATGAATTTAAGCCATTGTCACTTTCTTCTCTCCCTATCTTCTGAAATCTAAGGTGCTTTGCTAGGGTACAGATTTCATACCGCCATACATAACTATTAAACAGAAAAGTTAGATATCCATAAAAAACCATCTCCTCCACTTTAGAGCAGAGTGAAGGAGGTAGAGGCTGGAGAAAGACTCAACAGTGGGTCTTCCTAAACAGAACAGGAAGGCACCTAGGAAGTATGCTCCTACATCTCATAGAATGTCACAGTCACTTCCCTTATCTTTAACAAACAAAACTAGGTTTTTAGAAACTTTCAATGCTTCAAAGTTTTTATCAGCATATATTGATTGTGCTTGTTACAATTTTTCTTATGACATGTCCATACATATGTATAATGTACTTTAAACATATTTATTCCATTTCCTTGTCTTATCCTTTCCCTTCCTTCCCCCCATCCTCTTTGCTAATATTATCCTGTATGAGTCTATGCCCTTTCCTTACCCACTATACTATGGACCTGGGAGGAAGTCGTTACTTGTATTTCTAAGTCTAGTGTATCTCATTTAACAAAATGTTATTGATTTTCACCCATGGTCCTTAAAAATGACATAATTTGGTTCTTCCTTATGGGTAGAAGACATATTAGTCCATCTGATAAGGATATCTAGGATAATAATTCTCTAACCTGGCTATCGTGCACAGTACCATGGTAAACACAAGCATGCAGATAGTTATTGCATGCTGACTTTATCCCAGAACCAACAAAGTGGGTCATGGAAGTTTTACCAACAAAGTGGGTCATGGAAGTTTTCTTCTAAAATACAATGTCTTAATGTTAAGTCTTTATGACTAAGTAATTCAGCGAGAGTTACCTGACCAACAGATCCCAAGCATATCACCACGAATCACTCATATAGAAAGAATCATCTCCTCTCTGGACCTTCTTCTATGTAGGACTCACAACTTCTCTACCATTGCTTTGAGATGCCATTCTTGGTATGGCAAGGCACCAGTCATTAACTTTTCAAATGCTTGTTAAGTTCTTGTTTGTACAAGATATAGTCACTCCCTTATTTGGAAGGGACTCTTCCCATGTTTCTGCATTAGAAAGAGAACATATTATTGTACCCATAAAGGCCTCTGTGTGGTTTCCCAAGCACCTGCCCAGACTCACAGAGGCTAATTTGCTATGACTCTGTCCATACTAAGGTCCCTTCCTAAATACGTTAACATGCAGAAAGGGGTTTTCAAACTTCAAATTTAAATTCACATATATTTATGATGAGATATTTTTGGAGAAGTTGGTCTCTCAAAGGCCACATTTCAACACCAACTTCAGAGTATTTTAAGCACTTAAACTGATAATATACTTATTCTCAGATTGCAAATTATGCATCTGTGACATGTACTCTAAATAATTTTTCTATGACTTCTTGAGGAAAATTAGCCTGAAGCTTAGTCAAAGCTTAGCAATCAAGAAAAAATCTGGTATGTTATGAATTAGCAAAAAATGCATGTATTGATGGTGCCAACCTCACCAGGTTCTAACAATTTGTCTGTTAGTTAAATGTAGTGTCAAACTCATACGGCAAGTGCTTTTAAGTCTCTTTTTAGTTTTAACAATAAAATAAATGGGAGTTTTGATCCAATATTTCTAGATATAAAGGTTTGATGTTTTCAGAAATCATTTGATCATTTATTGTGTAGCGCATTTTCGGATTCTCTTTGATGTCTCAGGTTGATTCTTCAAACAGAAATTCAAATTAAATTTAAATGAGACAATCTGATGTCCCAGACATAATAGAATATTCACAAATATGAAAGGGGCAGGAAAGCAGGAGTCCAGTAACCCAGAGTTCAGATGGAACAAGGGTAGCATGGGTGTGACAGGCCAGCTACATAAAGGAGCATCTTAGCAAGAGGCTAAAGGTGAAAGGTCAGAGTTGTCCCAAGGCATGCTGCATGCAGAGATAGAGTCTGCACACCCAACCAATGCAGCATTGTTGCAAATTCTTACTGCCTCTTACTATTCTATAGCCAGTTGTAGTATTTCATTCTTTAAAAAAAATCCACTTGCTTAATTCACTCATTCTTCATTTATTTACTTATTTGTTTGGATTTGTGCATATACTTATATGTGTTCATATGTATGTAAAGGCTAGATGTCAATCAATAATCGGGTGTTCCACTTAGTCATTTCTCTGCCTTATTCTTTGAGGCAGGATCTCTCATTGACCTGGAGCTCATCATTTAGGCTAGACTGACTGACTAATAAGCCACATATGTTCTATTTTTGCCTCCCAGTATTGAGATCAGAGACATGCACCATTTTGCCAAGTTTTTTACATGGGTATTGGAGGTCTGAAACCAGGTTCTCATGCTTCTGTAGAATTCCCATTACAGAATGAGCCACTTCCCAGCTCCTTAAGTCATTCTGTATGGCTGTTGTTTGGTTCTAGTTTCAGGCATGGCCAGCCAACTTCATACCTGCTTTCCTGGGCCATCTTTTTGTATTAGGTTGAAGATGATTGTAAATGCCATATAGGAGAACATGAACATAATCGGAGCATGCAGGGTGGCAGAGGCAGGTGGAGCTCTGTGAGTTCGAGGCCAGCCTACAGAGTGAGTTACAGGACAGCTAGAGCTACACAGAGAAACCCTGTCCCAAAAACAAAATATAAGCAAAGCAATGCAAGAAACTGCAAAGCCACTTGACAGGCATCTATGGAACCTATAAAAGCTAAAAGGCACTTCCCTCCGCCCTAGAAACAATGGCACCTGTGAGAGGCTCCATTCCCTCCATTGTGGGAGGTATGCTCAAGAGTGTGGCTTCCCAGCTGAGCCTTAATTGATGGCATTTAAACTCCACTCAACCTAAAAGGAGGATCGCCAACACCCTACAATCAAGGCAGTACCTGGGACAGGACAAAAGGACAAGGGACTAGGAAGAACAACCTGTCATTCCTAGGAAAACCTGAACAGGAAGTTGTCTATCTGAATGTCCAGTTATCCTGAACTCAGAAGAACACAGAATCCGGCCTTGGGTTCCCATTGACTTTTTATAAAAAGGAAGCTGATGGCATGTGCCAATAAGCTGGGAGAAGCCAGATTTCCTCACCTCTGCTTGTTCTGAGACCTGTTATGTGGATATGCCTAGAAGAACATGTCAAAGAGATGAATTACATCTCGGATATAGCTCTCAAATCCTATTTTTGGGATATTCTTGTCTTCCTCAAGGGTTCACCACAGCTCTAGAGACTGGCTCATACCTTTTCTTCAACAACACCCTACAACCTCTAGTTTGAGTCATGTACTACTTAGATAGAGAAGCTTCTAGAATGTGAATTCTAATAGGTTTCTCTTCTTGGGAGCTTCCCGACTAAAACTAGAATGTAAGAATAACACTTGTTGGACTGGAGAGATGGCTCAGAGGTTATGAGCACAGACTGCTCTTCCAGAGGTCCTGAGTTCAATTCCCAGCAACCACATGGTGGCTCACAACCATCTGTAATGAGATCTGGTGCCCTCTTCTGGCCAGCAAGCATATATAGACAGACGGAACACTGTATACATAATAAATAAATGAATAAATAAATAAATAACATTAAAAAAAGAATAACCCTTGTTATCTTCTTCTCATTGATTCTCCTCCTTAAACCCTGCTCTGCTCCCATCACTTAGGGCAACCTGACATTCTCAGTAGGTAGAGGATGCTTCACTGGGTTTCCCTCACTTCCTTTTCACTTCTCAAGTCTTTCCTATGGACTCTTCCTGACCTCTTAGGGTGAGAAATCTCCTTCATCTTGCCTGGTCCCTCATTGGCACATACAGGGCTCTCTGTTGGTTGTAATGACTCGTCTGGTTCCCTGCTGCCGCTCTCAGTCCCCTGGACTTAATAGCATTAATGTGCAGCATGATGCTGGCATATAATAAATGTTTGGCATAATTTTGTTAGACAAGTGAATTTGAAACTATTTGGTCTTCTAGATAGAATGTGTACATCACTTAGGGGGTTGAACATCTGTACATTTCTAGTAATTGCTATATATTTACTGCCTAATAGTTGAGAATAAATACACATTATATCTTTTCTCTAAACAACATTGCTAAATCAGGTCAGTTTAATGCAATCTATAAATGACAAATTTGCAAACGGCCTTTCTCTATAAACCTAATTTGAGACAACACTGGCATAAACTTAATGAAGTTTGAGAATAGAAAGAACTTCAAAGTGGCCTGCTTTCCCCATAGGGGAAGTTATTGAATTGCATGTGATGAGCTCTGTTTTCTTTTAAGTGATGAATTTGACCATCTTAATAGTTGTGAGGGAAGGAAACATGGAAAGAACAATGGAAATGAGAAAGGATGGATAAAACTATTGAATAATTAAGCTGACTGTAGTAGTGCTAACCCACTATTGCTTGCAGAACAAAACAAAACAAAACACTCTCTCAATAATTCTTAAACGAGGTTCTTAGTCTGATCTGAATGATGTAGCTGAACTAATGGAAAAATAAAATAATACAAGAATGCACAAGTTTCATTCATTTATATTTTCAAAAATGTTTGGAAATTATGTTCTCTATGATAGCCACCTTGAAAAAAATCTAACACTACTTACCATTTTATTAGGGATATCATCATATTGTATAAAAAGAAATCACATCTATAGGGAGGGCCTGGTAAGAAATAGTCTCCTTCAGAGATGTGCCCTTAATTTACTATCTAAGAGTAAATGGATAGTAATCATAAGACATATATAGAGAGAAAAGGACCAAGTGGGGTAAAGGCACATTGGAGGAATTAAAAAGAGGAAAGAAAAGTTGGAAATACAATTATATTTTAAGTTTAAAATATTAATAAACAGAAATTGCAACTCACATCTCAGCTTTGTCATGCATTTTTTAGGAAAAAGAATATAAAAGTTGCACAGAGAAACTCCTAAGAGTAGAATCTTAATTTTGTGACTGAAAGTTTGTCTCTAGGCATTTTCTACATTGTCTATATACATTCTAGGGAGGAAAAACTCATTTGGAAGATAAATTCCATGATGAATAGCAGACGCTTTGCTGGCTGGTGGTGATACTGGGTTCTCAGATTAATTCCATCAGCTTCTTCAGAATTCCTGTGAGTGTGCCAGTGTGGTTAGGCACGATCCTTTCCTCTCATGCTGTAACCTGCCTCTTCCGGCATACATCCCTTCTTTGGTATTTATCATTTTAAAGATCAAGAAATCATAACACTAAATAGTAAACTTTCTTTGCAATTCCACTCTCAGTACAAGGGAGAAGTAAACTGTGTTAGGACTGACCCATCTTTGAGCACGATGCACAGGGCCTCCCTTCTTTGGGATAACCCATCTTTGAGCACGATGCACAGGGTCTCCTTTCTTGGGGCTTTTCCTTTAGTCTAACACTGTGATGGTTCTCGTCATTTCTGCCCCCCTCAGAATAGCATCTCTACCAAACAACCGACACTAGTTGTCCTCCCCAGAACATACCGCATTGCCTATGTGAGACGCGAAGAGTAAGAAAACGGAAATATGCATAAGAAAATAGAAATACCATATGATAAGGTTCCAGCCTTCCTGGATGTCATCCCACTGATGCAAATTCAGCTAAGGAAAGACAACACACAAAGAAGCATTTTTTAGCCCGGGATTATACCAGAAAATTAGCATATTAATCCCACCTGTGCTGCAGCCAAAAATTCTAAAATTCCTTCAAGACTTCTCACTCTCAATGCCACATACCCTAGAAAGGCCTTCCTGAGCTCTCTGGTTAACCATTGGGTTTGCTTATCTTGCATCATCTTAAAATGTTTCGCCGGAGTTAAATGAATTGGATGTGGAGAGCTTCTGAGGATATATTTCTGCCTAAGTCTTCTCCTGGAGCACGACCCCTACACCTGCTGCTGATCTTCCTGCACTGCCCTGACCCAGGTCTCCAAGGACACCAAGAAGGCAGACAAAAGGGCAAAGACTCCGAGTAGCAGTGTGGTTGGTCTGCTCATTACCACTTTAGGGGTTGTATGAAAACCTCACAAAGTCTGTTCCCTCACGGTTGGGGTACTCTACCACTTGGATGTTCCTGTGTTTTACCCTTGAGGGCTGAGCTACCGATTCAACACTTTAGGGGTGGTATGGAAACTGCAAAAAGTCTTCCCCCACGGTTGGGGTACTCTCCCGCTTGCATGTTCCCGTGTTTTACCCTCTCGCAGTCATTGTTGCTCTGCCTCGCTACTCGAAAGCCCCACAACTCATGTTCAATAGTAGGATCGTCAAAGGCAGACTGAGGATTGATGTCCACATTCACGTATATATCTCCTTCGGTCCTAAAGGTGTATGTCCCAAACTAGTCCCAAACATCTGATATCCATGCTGTTTCAGGCATTGCCCTACCTTCCCACGTCCATTCACCCTTAACGTCTACTTCCGCTGCCGAACCACAGTCTCATATTAAAATCTATTTCCAGATGTGTTTCTTTGTCTCTTCTTCTACTTCCCTGTTCATCTTTCTTCCAGAATGTTCTGAATGACTCGCGTGGTAGATGTTCTTTCATGAAACAAGAGCACTACACCTGCATTTCAATTCGTCACACTTTCAAACCACTGAATTTCACTTGGGGATGAAACCAAGAATAGCACTACACCCCCTGAAAGTGTATTCTCCTGAAACCTAGTTTTCTAACCATGGTTAGAACGTCTGGGGAGAGGAAGACGCAGTGCATTAGACAAGAGAGGGACCACTTAAGAAGCTGGAAATTCAGCTTCCTTCAAAGGCTTAGACTGATTAAATCAGCACATGAGAGGAGGTGACAGAAGTGACTTTGAGGCTCAGGGGAAAGTCACTCCACTAGAATCTAGAGCCTAGTTGCTAATATTAGCATATCTAAGAAGAGCGTGTCACCAGGGTAGGTACCACATGAGCAGTGGAGTGTAATGGAATGTGTGCATGTTCATGCCCCTGTCATGGTATAGAGCAAAACATGTGGTTCCTGCTTGGTTGGTTTCCCCTCTGATATTTGTATAGTCTTCCATAGTGGTGAAGGTTGAGGGCATTGGGGTAACTGGGGTACAGGCATTGTAGATGGGCAGCTGGTCTAGGTGAGGTTGAGAACTTGCCTTTCTAAGAATCCCTGAGGTGGCATTGATGCTGATGAGAACCATGGGTTGCAGAGGATAGTCCATTAGTGCTTTGGGGAAACCCAACGAGGCATCCTCATTCTATTTGGCTATCAGACAGTTTAAGGAAAATTCCATTTCCAATCATAGAAGATACTGTAAGTATGAAAACTGACAAATCTCAGATACAATTGTAGTTATGGGTTCTATAAAATGTGAAACACTTACAGACTTGGAATTTCAACTTCGGCCACAAAAGGCTAATTAATTCATCTAAAGCAGGGAGCTGATCACTATAATGTTTGCCTCCTGGTGATTGTGAAACCTAGATCTTGGCCAACAAATGAGTAGGAATTTTCCTCAGGATGAACAGTAAAATGAGTTGTTCAAGAATTGCTAAATAAGTTTTATGTGTTTATTGAAAAATTATATCAAAGCTTTTACAATCAGTTACTATGTATTTTGAATTATTTTCATTATTCAACATCCATTAAAGGGTTTATAAATAATTCTGACACCTATATTTGTGCATATTAAATAAGCCCCCTCCAATAAAACTCCATCTCCACCTGGTGGGTAAAGAAACCAAAGTTTAGATAGATTACGGGGCTTGCCCTCTGCTCACGGCTGCGATGTGGCAGAATTCAATGTCAAGCAGCCTGACTTAATCATTCCTACTCATAATAACCATTTCTCTATGACTATTTGATAATTGTATATTGTATTGAATGCATATAAACATCAAGGATTCAAAACTATGATGTTGTTTATGAATTTCCAAGTAAATTTCCATATGGAAATGCCACTGGACAGGAGCAAGGCTCCAAAGCCTCTTCTTAATACACAATAAACATTATCTGTTATCCATTGCATTTACTATAACACTTTGATATCTTTAGGTGTTAAACTTGATTTCTTCACATTTTATAGAGAACGTTGATTCTACCTAGATTATTCTTTAAATACCTTAAAGATACCCTTATCCTTAACAACATCATCAACAACATTAAAAACTATTGCATTGTATTTGCAATTATTCTTATAAAGCAAACATTTATGCCACAATTTGAGCACTTGATTTATGCTTACCATAGTCTAACTATTTAGATGAGATTTATTTCCAGTCCATCAGTAAGAAATCCAAGGGTCAAGGAATTCAAATGACTTGCCTACTGCTGTTTGGCCAATAAGAGGCAAAAGTAAGTTCTGTGTGTAGTCAGTCATCCATTCTGCTTCATAAGTGCAGGCCTCTGTCTTCCTATGACATGAAAGCCACTTCCATAGGCTTCAGAGACAGGAATAAAGGAATGTCAGAAAGAGTGGTACCAATAGAGACATGGAGAACCAACCCTGCCTTCAGGACTCTGGGCCTGGAGCCTTATGTGTACTGCCCTCGAGCTCATTCTTCCCTGGGATTGATGAAGCAGCTGCAGGACCACTTCCAAGATCCATCACCAGTCCAGAACACGCACCTTTTCTTACGGATCTTTTATTAAGCCAGTGTCGTCATCACTTGGACTTTCTCAGCTGCTCCCTTCAGAAAGAAGATCTCCTGCTACTGTTCAATTTCTCTGTGGAGGTGATGTCAGACAGCTGGAAAGACGTTTCTGAGTAAGTGTGTGAAGGGCTTTCCTGAAGACCTCAGCATCTGAACTAGGAAACAGGTTAAACTACCCTCCCCAGCATAGCAGAAAATCATCCAACAGTTGAGGGACCCAACAAAACAAAGGTGAGGGAAGAGCGCAGTTGAGTTCTTTGCTCAAGCTGGGACTGTCACCTGCCAGGGATGTTTACTGTTCCTTATTTCCCAGCCTTTGGAGTCCAATGCAAACATACATCCTCCTTCTAGGTGTCGGGTCTTCTGGCAAAGAATGAATTACACTCTAGACTTCCCTGGTTCTCAAACAAAACACACAAGGTACTGGGCACTTATTTTCTTCTTTACCTGTGTGAATCAATTTCCATAATGACTCCATCTGTTTGTCTGTGTATATGTGTACATCTACCTATGTATGCATCATGCATCTTATAGGTTCCATCTATCTGTCTGTCTATCTATCTATCTATCTATCTATCTATCTATCTATCTATCTATCTATCTACCTACCTATCCCCATCTATCTATATCTCACTCTCTATTGGGGACCTATATCTATCACCTACCTTCTGGCATCATCAGTATTTTTCTAGCCATCATCCACACGTCATCTGGATGTCTGCCTGTCTAGCAGCCTCCTCTTTGCCCAGTTTCTCTGGAGAACTCCGCCGAATATGAACCGTCCTTGGCTCACCTCCTCCCCTTGCATTATCCAACACACACACCTTCTACTCTTGCTCACTCCACGTTCTACCAACGTATTAGAAAAGAAGACAACTGCTCCATCCTTTCCCAGTGATCTAACTGTAGCTTTATATTTTCTGTGTGCTCTGCTTTTCAGTATATTTAGCTCATAGGGCTTCTAATAGTGCTTTTTTTTTCTTTTACCTCAAAGTCTCAATGTAAGTAAATAATAAAACTAAGTTTCTGAAGAAAGAGCCACCACTCGCCAGCCAAAAAACCTACCACAGTAAGATGTGTTCCTGATCCTGCCAAACAGTAGTTCATACACCAACGTGTGTTACAAAGCACTGGTTTTCCAAGCGAAGCTAGCAAATGGATGCTGAGTATCATTTTGTTCACAGAAGATGGCTCGGGAAGCATTTTCCCTGTCTGAGACCTGAGATCCTGACAATCTTCCAACACTTGCTTTGCTGGTTGAAGATGAAAATCTGAAATGCTTGGGCCACTTTTCTTCTCCTAATTTTGTCTTTTACAAAGGTCAGCATGAACCCAAGGGCCTTGGGGGGAAAGGGCTGCTATGGGGAGGGAGGCAGACCGCAAAGCAGAAGCAGATTTGATGTCAACCTTCGGAGCTGATGTACTTTCTGCACAGCCGGCTCCAGGAGGCAGAGACCTGTCAGCTGGGGTGCAGGATTCCAGAGGAAACAGCTGCCTCACGATTAAGGAACAAAGGAAATTGGGGGTGGGGGGCGAAAGGAGAGCAGGAAGCCTCTGCAGCCCTCTAAGCTTATGTTGCAATTCTTCCTTGTCCGAGCCTGGGAGCCTCCCATTCCGTGTTCCTTGAGGAAATTAATGTGGGAAAAAGTAAAGCAGCACCTGAAATGTCCTGCTGGCCCTGTCCTTTGCCTTGGTTAAAATGAACACTTGCCGGGTTTTATTTGTATACTTGTTTTTTGTTTTTAACTTACCTCACAACCCCAATGTCTCCTGAAAGTGTCCCTTTATCCTGTTGACAGGCCAAGGCAGATTTCAAAATCAGCTCCTTGTTTTGAAATTTTTTGTGCATTAAGGATGCTGTATTTTAAACTCCATGCTTCCCACATGCAGCTTTCAACTTCTCCCACACAAATGCCTCTCCCTCCTCATGCATGCCCTTCTCCCTGTACTAATAAAATAACGAATTCTTTAAAAATATCAGATAATTAAAGCTCTTCATGGGTGAACTCACCCATTGAGGGGCAACCATGGAGCACATGAAGAGGTGGCTCCAGCGAGCTCTAACTCTGCTTAAGATGGGAGAAGAAGAAAACACAGCATATTATTTTTGTCTGATTTTTGGCAACAAGAGAATTTTTTCTAACACAATACACACACATTATTATGTTCCAGGAGGTTTGTATTTTTGAGCTGTATAGAGGTAAAAATAAATTCCTATGGACCAGAACAAGTCAAAGAAAGATTAAGTAGTTACCTACCTATATTTAAATTTTTCTTCATATTGCACTGTAAAATGCTATTCCCATATAAATGGAATAAGAAGCAGGAACTGGTGAATTTAAGAAGGGATGTTAACACAAAACAAATAGAGGTTTGCTGCTGCTGTTGTTGTCTTATTGCTATTTAGAGAGGGAAATAAATATTAAAAAGAGACATAGAGAGAAAGAAAGGAAGGGAGGGGGGGAGAGAGGGAGGAAGGAAGGAAGGAAGAAAAAAAGAAAGAAAGACAGACAGACAGACAAATACAGGCGACAGTTCACTCAACTCTGCTAATCTGGTTGTAATGTGTTTGACTTTAATTTGTGCAACCAGCTCCTTCTCCGGCCATGTGCAGATGCCATGTCCTTTTAACATCAGCAACCACTGGCCTCATTCTCGTGGCCTAGAACAAGTTCCCCGGAAGGGCCTCAGACTTCTCCCGGGTGGAAAAGCAGCCCTCACACCAGCACCCTGACACCGTGCTTGTGCTGAAATAGTCAGTCAACTTAATTGTCAATGAGTTGGTTTTGCTATCCTTGATTTGAGAATACATAAAAATACCATGGTCAGTGTACAATGTTCCCTCTTCAGAGTCTTGGGTGGGACCTTGCATGTGTGCAATCTCCTTTCTCTATGAGTGAAATGGTGAGGATCCTAGTCCAATTAGTGCCTTCGGTGCACAGCGGCCCATGGATATGTTCAAGCTCATTGATAACTTAGAGAATGATTCATAAATATGACTAATTTGATCACTGTCCACTGTGACAGAACTCAGAATGGACATTTCTATTAATTTCTAGCTAACACTCAGTAGTCAAGAGCACATACACTCAGATAGCTCCTTACTGATGGAGTTGAATCTTATCCCCTCTTTAATTCAGCACCGTTTGCATTAAGGGCAAATGTAACCATAGTTACCAGTCATTGAGAACCCTGAAGTTTTCGCCAACATTTCAGATGTCACCACTTGGCTTCCTGTGGAAGATGGGATGGGAACAGAAAGACAGAGCAGGGTGTGCCATTCCGGCCTCAGGGAATGCTTGGTGTCATCTGACCTCACAGAAGCAGGTCACAGGGAAAGAGGAGCCAACAGAGACTGAATGTACGGTGAAGACATCACCTCTGAATGGCAGGGCCAGCTCGACTCATGTCACCTCTGGACCCTGACCACAGCTCAGTGTGCTTTTCTCTGTTAGTGTGACATATGTACGGTGTCTTGGATGAAGCAGAAGGCTAACACTGAGGGTCAAGGTGGCAGAGGAAGAGTCACAGGCAAGATCAGTGAGTAGATGCCAGCGTCCTGCATCAGCCAGCATAGCCAGAGCAGGAAGAGGTGGGGTGGGGGTGTTTCTTTCTTCACAGACCCCTTGTTTCAGTGATTGCTTCTGAAGTTAAGAATTGGTTAAACTACATTTTAAGGGTTTTTTTTCCACTTCTCCTTGGATAGCAATAATTAGTCGTGTCAAGATGACTGCTCAAGTGACGATGTGATTTCAATGAGGAAAAGTTGAAGAATAAACTATAATTATTTGGACAGTCACTTGATCAGGTTTTCTTTTTCTTGTCACATTTTAAATGATTTCTGAAGCTCTATGTGGGTGTCTGCTAAAGAGGTTAGTCCCCATGTTTTAAAGCTTTTATTCCTTTTTCTTTTTCCATTTCAAGTGCATAACGGTTTGTCAATTTGTGGGATTTTTTTTTGAAAAAATAAAAACTCTCAGTTTGGCTTAAATAAAATTATAGGCCGGTTAATCTAATTTAAACTCCAATGTCACCTGCTCTTGACATAAGCCATCTTGAAAAGTGGCAGTTTTCTTGTTCTGGGATGGAAGACAAGCATCACCACACTTAACACAGCATTTCCTAAATCCCCTGGAACATTAGGCCGAGGAAGACAGCCGCAGAAAGAGAGCTCATGTTTAAAGAAAGTAAAGGAAACATTTTAAATTTAGGGAAAAAAGCTTCTTGTGTTGACACATCCCTGTAGTCCCAGCCTGTGGGAGGTGTAGTCAAGCTGAGCCTTGTGAATCTGAGGTCAGGTTGGACTAAGGTGGGAAACACTACCTCAAACCCCAAAGAGACAAAGATGATAATAATCATAATTAATAATAACAAAAACAAATACAGAAAAATCACTTCCATCCTTTGTTCAGCAATCCCATGCAACTAAATTCATACATGAAACGTTCTGGAAAATTCTGCATTTAATACAACTTTCTAAACTTAATTCAGCATTTCTTAAATTTATCTGGCCCTGGGCCAGTCTTAAATCAGAAATCTCACAGTCTTCAGAATCTGTGTTCTACATAAAATCCTTTGGAGAATGAATGTTCATTGAGCTGATAAGCACACTAACTCCATTGTGTGGATGTTATACTTTGACTCCTTCCAAACGACAAGCAACACATCGAAGTGATGTATTGTGAGGAAAGCTGTATGAGAAGTATTACCTTCCTTGAGCATGGCAGGAGACCCTGAAAGACGCTCTTAGAAAATGTTGCCTTGAAAAGTATTTGAGGAAGAGGTGACTTTGGCTCGGCTGAACTGCGAGTCTGCGGACGGCCACGTGATCTGCTGAAACTCCTGGGACTTGTGCTATCGCTGCAATCCTAAGCACTCTCGAATGCAAACAAGTTCCGCCGCCGTGGCTTTCAAGTGGCACTAGAGGCTTCGACTGCAAGCACTGTACGAAGTGCAGTACATTCGACAATGTGCCAGATTAGAAAGGTCAAACAAGAAGGCTGCATCTGCCAGCCAGCGGGGCATGAAGGGTCTGTGAATGGCAAGGGAACCCTTTCCCTGTTGTCTTTTATTAAGGGGGATCAGGTGTTTGCCCATAAGAACTGCACTCGAAGCAACATGCTGTTCTACTCTGGACTATGCCCACAAACTAGAGAAATGTCCGCTTAAATAAACATGAAATCAGTGCTATCCTACAGCCAAATGAGACAGTGGCATTTAGGAAGAAAAGGAGACATAACCCGCTTGCTTTCCTCTTTTCTTCCTGAATGAATGACTTAACTGTGAAAGCATTAAAAATTGCCAAAAAAATTGGTCCTATAAATTTTGATATTTACTGGGCTTCCTGAGGAAATTTTCTAATATCCACCATACCAAGATAGCTAGGCAATGAAGGTGATTTTTTTTTCAATGCCTAAAATACTATCCTGGAAGTAACTTACAATTTATTAAATAATCCAGGTGAGCATTATTGCTCGGATGAGTATGCATCCTTTACTTCTGAATGCTCGTCTGTACACTGGTATTTTTCTAGAAGGACCAGCAGGGAATTATCAGCTGCGGTCGTCCCAGTGCTCCTGTATCTACTTATTTCAAACCCTTTCATTTGTAGCGACAGCTGCAAGGTGTCCCTTCAAGGATTTTTCTGTTTTGATTTATACTTATATACACTCAAATCTCAATTGAGATATCCTAGCTTCATTCCATTTTCTGACCTTACACTATCAAGTCGGAGTGACCCCCAATCTCTTAGGACTGGGCTGCATTCCAAACCAGGTTATGGAAGAACAAGGGCCGGGAATCAAAGCCACACATCACCCCAGTCCCAAGGAGACACTTCATGGAGAGCCGAGTGAAGGCCAGCCAATCAGCAGACCTTATTTTTTTGCCCACGTGAGAATTCTTAACTCTCCACCCTTTGAACTTTTGACATTATTTTTGAGTGAGTGAGTCCTGTTTATACCAAACACAAGAGCTCTGTTTGGCATGGAAATTGGCCTCATGGAAACAAATGTCCCCCCTTTCTTTCTTTATTATTTTTTATTAGTTCAGGTTCAGAATGGACTCTGCTAAAATGCATCATAGTTGCTGACATATTGGTGAATATTCCACACATCTGTTTCTGGTTATTGTTCTCCTCTTGACACACCTGTCACAGCGCACATTCAGTGAAGAGCATCAGATAATAAACTCCTCTTAGTCTGGTCAGATGGACATAGTGGCCAGTGAGTCTGTGGGATGATCGCTCTGGAAATCAACAGAGATGGAGCTACACTGTGCGTGACGCAAAACCCACCTGCGTCAAGACAGGCACAGTCTTCCTTCCCTCCAAATGCCTGCCTGGTTGCCAAGGGGAAGGAGCTTCCCCTTGTTAAATTTAGACTTCAAAAACACTGATTGTACTAGGACAGTCATGTAGCTTTTGTGCCAGATCCCAATCTATCCGAGCTTGTTATTGCCCTTCAAGGTAGATACTAAGCCCCGCACACAGTGGCCAGACAGCTTATGCAGCCAGTGCACCAAGCTGCTCTTTTGGTTGTTATCCTGTTCCATTGAATCGCTAGTGAAGCAAATCAGTTTATAAATGTTCGCAGCTGAGAAAACTTGCTCTCCTGGGCCAAGTTGCCGTCATTTATGCAGAAAAGAGGAGAGCTGCTGACTTCCTGCATGACAATTCAAAGAAGTGGCCGTCACATTGCCACTGCAGAGGTTCAGGAAAGAACGCAGGTCTTTGGAGTGTGAATCAGATTTGTGGTATGTTTAAGAAAAGGGAGAAAAAAAACAGAACAATCCCTTAACTTATTTAAATAACAACTTAAGTTGGAGTCTTGGCCATATCTAGACCCCAATCCATGCCCTATCAAACAGTCAGTCTCAGCAAATAGCAAATGAGAGAGACCAAGATTGGAAACAAAAGAAAATGGCCTCCTAGGCCCTTCCAATAGTGTCTTGTGAATGTTTCAGGCGTCTGCTGAATTGTCCTATTTATACAGCCTTTGTTTTTCTTTACTGTAAACTCTTAAGGTCGCCCCATTGCCTGTGCAATTCAATCTGACTAGAGTTCACAAAGGCCCTGCTCTCTGCATACAGTACACCACAGGATTGATTTATAAACCATGGTCCCAGAGCATCCCAGAAACCAGAGTGAATTGAGGCTTCTAAGTGCACACAAGTGCTATGAATTCCAATGTTAGGCCAGCATGGGAAATGTCCCCAAACTCATTTCCTGCAAGGGAGAATGGGGATGCGGTTGGAGGGGATGAGGGAGGATGGCAAAGCCCACAAGGAATGAGGTTGGTACCCAATTAGCTTCTTTTCATATTATGGGTTTAGGGAGGCCAAGTAATCCCCCGATAGTTCCAGTCATTTTCACGTTGGCAAAGAGGAACAATATTGCTTTTTAATAGTGTGAGGTCGGAGGAAGAAAAGGGGCAGAGGGAGGGGAGGGGGAGCTAAGCAAAGGAGGATTGTGAATGCATGTAATTCCCTGGACAGGAAAATTTTTTCTTGGAAAAAATGAAAGAAAGGAGATTAAAAAATTGATAACTTGAATGTGTGATCAATAAAAATAATTATCATCTTGCAGCCCATTTTTCATAAAGCACTCGGTGGCCTGAAAGTAATTCTGACATAAGAGCCCAGCACTCAAAATGCACAATTACTAAAACTCTGTCTTTTTAAAGAAAGACTCTCCTGTTCAAATCTCTATGCTTTTTTCCCCCCTTCCTGTCTTCCACACTCAACCGTTTGGTCTAAAGACAGTCAGGGAGCTAAATATATATTAATTAGAACTCTTGGGGCTGGCATCCGAGGGATACAATTATACCAAACGGATGCCATTCCAGGCTCTGATAGCTTCATTTAAATTCCTGAATAAAACATGAAATATCTTTAATGAGAAATGAATATAGTTGTCAAGAGGGAGCAGTTCTGATATTGTTACTAGTTGAGATATAGAAGATAAAGACATAATGTGAATACCTTCCATTTTATATAAAAATGACGGTTGTTAGAATAGACACATCCCTCTTCTGAGACACCAGACATACTACAAAATCAAATATATATATGCAGAGAGAGAGGGGGAGAGAGAAAGAGAGGAGAGAGAGTGTGAGAGAGCCTAGCAGCACGGGCTTCTCCCAAGGAAGCAGAGCCTCAGAGCTTCTGTGAAGTTGCAGACACGGGTACATTCTGTCTGTTCTTATGAAAACAAATCACCTCCATCACAGCAGCAGGGAGAATAAACACACGCACTCCGTCAAGCAAATCACGGCTTCTTTTTAAGCAAGAGCTGGGTGAAATCTGATAGCCAAAAGCACGTTTTGTTGAGTGCACAAGGGATAAAGAGACAAGTATACTTATTGCAGGCCTCCAATCTCTCCAAGACAGTCGCTGCTCAGGATGAGAGGAGGTGGGAAGGAGCGGAGGCAAACTGGTTTGTACGATCACACTGTCAAAGAGATGAGAATGGAGGGTCTCTGCGCACTGCCCCGGCCTCCTCTTTGATCACCAGCCCTAGAAAGCCCATGTCTGAGCCCCAGGTTCCAGCCAAAGGCTATTCACCTGTTGGGAGAAGCTGAGATGTTTCTTCTTTTCTTTCCAGGGCTTTCCTTTGGTTCATAGGGGCTTTCATAATTAAAACAGCAGCATGCTACCTTACGTGTGAGCTGTACCTGTCTCAATCCCGAGTGACCTTCAAGCACTTTAGCAATATTGCCAGTGATAACTGGGGCTTGTTTTCCTTGCCAGTGAATTCAGAGCTGCCTTCTCAGTTAGGGTGATTTGGAGGTGAGAGCAGAGGTTACTGAGGAGAATCTGCTGACCTGTTCAATGGTAAACAGAAAGAGGAGCATCCGTATTCCCCAGATTCCCTAGCATAATCCAGAGCTACTATAAAGGACAAAATCTCATTCAGGTCTCTTGTTTGCTGCCGTTGTTTTCCTGACACAAAGACAATGTACTATTGGGATTTTGCAACACTTGTTGAACAGTCAGTAAAAGAAAGTGGGTTCATCCACTGGCAAAGACCTTATGATCATGTTTTTGGCACCACGTAGTGAGGCTCAATAAGTGAATGTCCATATGTGGGAAGATGCTGAGTGTATATATACTCTGAGTCACTGCCATACAGATCATATGGCTGCAGTTTCCATGCAGGGCTAATGCATGGGAAACCTTGAAGCTTGGCTCCCAAAACTCTGCTGCCCATCTCTCCCATAAAATAGAGAAGTAATTCTGTTTATTGTTTATTTATCTATGCATGTACATAAGTACCCATCTATCTATCATCTATCTATCATCTATCTATCTATCTATCTATCTATCTATCTATCTATCTATCTATCTATCTATCTATCTATCTATCTGGCCTGGCTTTGGGGATCATATTTTAAGTAACAAGAATCTAGGAGTGCATTCCTGGACTCTTGCATGCAGGCTAATGCAGGAGTAAGCCCCTGCCTCACCTGTTGGAATGCTGCTCTTTTCCATGCTGTCCGATTTAAATACCACACACACTGCACTACCCCAAGACTCTTAAAGTAAATTTGCTCTCCACAAAGACCAGATACTCATCTCTTTAGTGCCCTCTGCTTTACCCAATATTGCCTCACTCAGTAAACCAAAACCTCTCTGGGGAAAGTTAGCATGTATATTATGTTAGTGCCTGCCATGGAAGATTAGTGCAGATACTTGCTGAATGAATGGGTGAAGGAAGAAAGAAAGAAAGAAAGAAAGAAAGAAAGAAAGAAAGAAAGAAAGAAAGAAAGAAAGAAAGAAAATAGATAACATGACATGTTGAATTTTTCTATTTATTCTTTCTGGTAAAGAACAAATCTAAAGGTTTGCTTGTGTCATGCACCTATGAATCTGGGGCACCCAAATAACAGGGGAAATGCATTAAATTGTATTTTGTATTTCTGTGAAACCAAATAACACTCAGAGTAATATGCTTTTATTTTTCACTAAAGACTTTTATTTTACAAAATTGATTGAATCTGCCATTTACTTTGACCCTGTCTTTTTAGTTTTCAGAACGGTTCTGCAAACATCTTTTCGTACACACGTAGATCAATAATACCAATAACAGTCATGGCCGCCTTCCCTGCGCTCTATGGGAACTCTGCTGTGAACTTCTCAGGAGTTACGTCAGTGTATCCCTACCCCAGGATACACTGTTATATCTGAACACCAGGAACACAATATTTCAGGCATGAACCCCAGTGCTATGGAGGGAGGCAACAGGAGAATTATTAGGGTTTGCTGCCCAGCCAGCCTACCTGGCAAACTGGACTCCAGGTTGAGTGAGAGACTGTATCAAGAGAATCAGGCAGAAGGTGCTAATGAAGTCATTCTCATCCTTCCCAATCCTGTGGCCCTTTAATATGGTTCCTCATGTTGGAGTAACTTCAATCACAAAATTATTTTTGTTGCTACTTCATAACTATAATTTTGCTACTGTTATGAATCATAACGTAAATATATGATATACAGCCCCTGTGAAAGGGTTGTTTAACTCCCAAAGGGGTTGAGACCCACAGATTGAAAACCAATGCGACAGAGCAAGGCAGCTGATGTTCTCCTCTAACTTCTGTGAACATGTGCACACAATACACACGCAAAAACACACACACATGGGGGAGGAGAGAAAAACATAAACGTGTGCACACATGTGATAGAGCAGCAAAGAGTGCAACAGGCTGGCTGATTAATTCAAAGCCCACTAATCCTTGTGCAAGGTTGTTGGGCTAGCCTTTATCTCTGAAAAGATCAAAGCAGAAAATCAGTGTGAAGATTGCATTGACAAGGAAAGAATAATATAGATATACTCCCCTCCTGTAACACACTGAAGCTGGTTAATGGCACTGAGCAGTCTTTGCTTAACATAGTTCAAGCTGCAGAGGAAACATCCTTAATGTCTTATATCTAACTACCATTTTTTCCAGCCTGGTCAAAACATAGATATCCACCTTAACCTAATTTGTCTCTAATTCTCTCTTGTCCCCAGGATAGACATTTGGTTTAGCTGTGTCATTCTAGTCAAATGCACCCCTACTTCATTGCTACTTGGTTTGACTTTGATTGGCCAAGGCAGGTCCTGCTCCAGCCAGCTGGGCCATCCACCCTAAGGCTCTCTTCATCATGGCATCTATTTGTCCTCAGATAGATCCAATGTTTCATCAGCTCTCTGAGTACAAATTTACCGCTAGAGATGAGTCCATGCCTCCCTGCTCCAACCATGCCTATACTAACACGATTTCAAGGCCCTTGCCCGCTTTCTCATCACCTACTTCGTACCAGAGTAGAAATCCTATCTCATTAACTCAGCAGGGACCTTGGAAATACTTCTCCCTCTGTTGTGGGCAGGGGGTGTGTAGAGAGGAGGCACTGTATTCTGCTTCCTCTCCAGACAGCTTGGAGGCCTCTGCTGCCCCTGGCTATGGGTATCCTGGCATGTCACATCAGTAGCTCCAACCTTCATCCAGGAACTCGTGGATCCCTGGGGGTGACACGGTGAAGCAATCCTGGAGCCAGATGTGACATCAGGATGCTTCTTGAAGTACTGTGCCTAGAAGCCACTCTGGGTCACACCAGAAACCAGTCTGGCCTTCACAGCCTGCTACTTGGTCATAAGTACCCTTCACTTCCTGAATACCTGGGGGCTGGCTGGGTCTGACATTAGCATAAAGCAACTTTTCTCCAGATCTTGACATACACAAATATTCTCAGGCTATTCTAGGGCACCCTGTAGTTTACTCTTTAACCCCACTTCCTTGATAGTAAAGCCAACCTTATAATTTAATATGTATGTATGTATATGCATGTATGCATACATTCATGCATGCCTGTGTTGTATAGTGTATGGTATGTGTTCACCAATGTGTGGAGGCACATGTCCCCTGTGTGCATATTGAGACCAGGGGAGTACGTCCAGAGTCCTGTTCTGTCATTCTCTGCCTTATTTCCCTGAGACAGAGTCTGTCTTTGAACCAGGATCTAGGCTGGGGCCACTAAGCCCCAGTGGCCACCCTATTGTCATCTTTCCACACAGCTGGGGTAGTTGTAGGTGCATGCAACCATGCCTAACTTTTTGTTTGAACGCTGGGAATTTGAACTCAGGTCCTCAGTGAGTTCCTCTTCCCAGATCTTTTGTTCTTAAGCCACAGCAAGAATGATTGGTTGGAGGACTAAAGAGGTACCACCCATGGAAGAGAATCCTTTTATGTGAAGTCTCATCCAGTGATGGTGCTAAGATTGCTGACCATGCAAAAGTCTCATCGCTCACATGGCTATTGATTACTGTGTATGTAGTCTGTATACAGTGGAGTACTGAGCATGGATTATTCCACAGACTCCTTCATGAAACTAAAGACACTTTATAATTTGCCCCCACATGCTTTTCCGGATTCATTTTTTCACACCATCCTTTTTGAATGATGGTTTCCAGATATGCTGAACTGAACTGAGTCATAGAACACATGTGCTATGAGTAACTATATGAGTTATAGAACTAATGAGTTCTATAAATCACTGTGTTATAGGAGAATAAACTAAGGTTCAGAGTTGGAAGCAAAATTGCCATGAACTTGTGGGAAAACTGATGAAGACCTTGCTCTTAGCCATGACATCTCATGAGAGGATAGAAATATCTTTCCCAGGGTTTCCTTTTTATAGAGTCTAGTAGACATCATTAAAACACATGGCTTATAATGCATGGTTCTACTGCTGTTTGTCTCTGCTGTGTACGTCTGCTGTTGAATCCCATGGAGTCGCTGGGAGCTGTGACAGTTCTCTATCAACAGTCATGCAGGGTGGGAAGTTGGAGAATATGTTTTTCCCACTGATACAAGTAATGTTTTCAGATTTTCGTTCCAGCTCTTGTGAACTCTTACGTAGTAGGGCAGGTGGAAAAACAATTGCACAGCCTTCAAATTGTGGCTCTCTGCTGCAGGCCACTGAGACTGTTCTTCACAAATTTAAGTGTTTGCGGCACCTGCCTATAGGCAGAAGGCTTCACGGGAGACTGACTCTCAACCTGAGAGTTTCCCCTACTTCCTCTTCCCATAAAGAATGTGTCGTAGTGACATTGAGTTGGGAAACACAAGGGTAAAGGCCTAGGAGTAACCAGGTCGAAGATATTGAAAGAAAGTTGGCAATTAATACAAATAGCATTTTAATACAAATATTTGTAAACCTCCACAGTGATTAAAATTTTAAGTAAAGGAAAGGTCAGTATTAAAGATCACCTTAGTCAATTCAGGTTATTATAACACATTAGAAGACCCAAGGGACTAAGCCTAAGCAGGGACACTGACGTATCCCACTCTCCTACCTCTGAGGTTTCCTGAGGCCTGTTCTCACCAATGTCCTGAATCTCTTGCTTCTGATGGCCCAACAGCCACCTTCGTTCCCACACCCAACATGCTCTACAAGTGACACCTGTCAAACTGCAAACTGTCCCGTACTTTGTGCCCACCAGGCAAGAGAAAGTGAATTATGCCCTCTGTTCCAGGAAGTTAGGGGTGGGATCACAAGAAGCCGAGAGCACGCCCACTGGAAAAATTCTACTTCTCAATGAATAGCTAGTCTTTGTTGCCTAGATTGGTCCTGTCTCAAAAATCCTCCCATAAAAGATTAGGAAAGGTGTTTTATTCTAAATTGTATAGAAATGTTTGTCCTTATTGGATTTTTTCTCTTGGGGTAAAATTAGACACGGGCCATTATAGCTTTAATCAACAGTTGACCTTACCTGAAGGTGGCATGGTGATGGAAATGCTGAAATGCATAGATCCAGGTGCAGCTAGAAGGGATGATCACTGAACACCTAGCAATGTAGATCACTGATGGAACACGGCCACCAGGAGTGAGACACTGCACACCACGCAGCTGGACTACAGACTTTCCTCTCATAACTAATGTCTACCCATTAATATCGTTGGCGATCGCCCTCAGAGAGAGCTCCGCAGACACTTGCCTTCTCCACCATGCAGCCATCTTTGTATTCTACCCTTCAGACTCGAGAATAGTGAGGATAGTGTTCACTCTCTGACGAATGAACACTCCCAACCTACACTGTGATGCCATCTTCTATACCCAACCCCCAAAGTCTCACTGAATAATTAGAAAAGTCTAGGCACATTTTATTTCTATAAGAGAACTTCTTATATTCTATGTACCCTATATCTCCACAAGTCAAATTTATTGTACTTTAAAACAGGGATACTTTTCTACATCTACAGTGCAACAGATGTTCAATAAGTATGACACAGAGGGCTCTCAGTGTTAAAAATGAATGTCCAGTGATCTCTATGGAGAGCTCCTTGTATACCCTTATTACTTGATTTGATTACAATTTACTTGCCTCTTTTTGGCCAGAAAAACTGTTCCAATATAAATTCAGTGTTTGCCAACAAATAAGTAATGGGAAATTAATAAATGTTACTCAATGCAGAATAGAATTAAATGAATTATTTAAGGGGATAATTATAAACTGTTATTAAAATATGAGACATGTAGACCAAATGGAATGCAGAAAAATATTCTTTTCTGATCAATATTTTTAGGTTAGCTGGTACAACAAGCACCACCAATAAAACCCAAGGATCAAATGGAAAAATATCATTAAGTTTTTATTCATACAAAATCTGACATGGAAATTTCTCATTGACTCTTTATATGAAACATTTTCCTTCACAGGAATCATTTGCACTGAGTACTACTTATGTCTTTTTCAACCTTTTTTGAGTCATTTGCATTCAACAAGCTAACTAGCAATGACTGAGCATAAAGCAATCTTTTCTAAAAGATTTGTGGTGGCAGTCATGGAGTCTGTAATGGGTCTGCACCAGGTACTCTGCATGTATGCTGTGGCCATTTGCTTGGTATTCTTGTTGAACTCTTAACAGTAGAACTAGGTGTGTCTCTGACTCTTTTGCCTGTTCTCGAGACTCTTTTCCTCCTATTGGATTGCCTGACTCAGCCTGAATAGGAAGGCTTTGGCCTTGTCTTATCCTCTAAATCTTGTTTTATTCTGTTTAACTGTTGTCTCTTGGAGGCCTGCTCTTTTCTAAAGAGGAAATGGATGCAGAGTGGATCTGGGGGAGAAGGGAGGTGGGGAAAGATGGAAGTAGAGGACAGGGAAATTGTGGTCAGGATATACAGTATGAGAGAAGAATCTATTTTCAATAACAATAAGGGGGAAAAGTTCTTTAGAACACTCAACTTCCAAGTTTTCATCAATTCTAAGGAAGTTTAACTGTTCTTAAACTCAAGAAAAGTCTTCATCTACACTCTGGGTAGACTGAGATATGTATGTTATACTATACCTAAGACTGTCAGGACAACCAGATATTTTTAGACAGCCTCAATCCTTCCTATTCTGGAGTGCTCTGTATTATTTTAGAGCAGGCACAAATCCCTTCCTTCCATCCCATAGACTTGTCAATCTCAAATGCAAGGAGTCTTTATCAGTTATTAATTACTTCAAATTATATCCCAAAAGAGTAGGTCTATGAAATATGAATTTCTGTAGCTCAAGGATCCATATGGGCCTTGCTTTATGGCTAGGTCCTTTTAGCACAAGAGTTCCCACCGCCTGCAGGTTGGTGGGAGGTCTCAGTTCATCAACACATAAATCTTTTGATGTGGCAGCTAACAGCATGGCAAAAGGCCCAAGAGAGTGCCACCCCAAAAGATGCTAGAACAGAAACTGAGCAAGACAAAAGCCACAGCTGATTATGAACCTCTCCATGGATTCCCCCTCATTTTCTCCAGAATCATTTGAGGTGAGTAAAGTATCTGCTACAGCCACACTGAATGGAAAGAGCTTTTTCAAGGATAGATGCCCCAGGAGAGACACAGTGGGCCACTGTATAAGTCACATGCCACAGAGATCATAGAAAGACACTCCAAATGCCCATACTACAGAAGTTGCATAATTGACCAGAACACTCAATAAGTAGCTAGTCAAGAAAATATGGTGAGTGGTATTTTGGTGATGGAAGAGAGAAGGACAAGGGAGCTTAAGGTAGAAAGAGAGGTAAAGTCAGTGCAAGTATTTGCTAAGAAAGCAAAAGACATGGAATTAAACTAAAGCTTTACTGTGGCCAGGGAAATGGTTGTCAAAATCCTTGAAATGGCTGAACTGAAGAAGACAATACAATCACAGGGAAAAGAAAGATTTTAAAGGAAAACTTTAGAAAGACTTCTAAAATGATGATGATACATATGTGGGAGATTAACTCTGGGAAATAACTGGAAAGACATATCTACAATGACTGATTCCGCTGGGCTCACACCGGGTAGCCACAAGGTCAAAAGCTCTTGTGCAACCTTGGGGATTCTGGTCCCAGAATTAAACTAGTGGGGTCATCAAGGACCCCACTAGATGACCAGCCCATGAGTTCTCCCTGAGAATCCTTCCCTTACCTCAGTGGTCATCTAACATGAGTGGGCATCAGAAACTCCTGGGGTCCCAGTTACAATATGCATAAGAGGTGACACTACATGAACAGAAAATTATGAAGACACGAGATAACATCTGCCCTGAATAAGTCACAGTGTATAATTGGGAACAGAAAGTTTCCCTTCTCTGGAGATGAAAACTGCCTATACACCAAGTTCTGGGAGTACCTTAAAGCTATTAAAACATACTAACAAATGTCTTAATTAGGGCAGGCACAAGGAGCCCCATTAATCTCCTCCTACTCCCCTCTGAAACTGCTCTCCCCACTGATGCAGCCTTGGGTTTGTCTCTACATTATAAACATTCTGGTAGAATAAAATTAACCGCCCCCACAATGCGATTCTACACGCTAACTGCTATTTATTACTCTCAGGATAGACACTACAGCAGAATACATTATTTTTTGGCCTTACTTCATAAATGCAGTCTTGGTTTTGCTTCTCTCCCCACCCCTCCAAATAGTTTTAACTTTCTTCAAAATACTAGATAAGAAAGAGAATGGGGTCTTATGGGGGGGCAGGTCTGGGGGAGGCAAACATAGGAAACTAGAACATTCTTCAGGAGTCCAAGTTTGGAGGGAGCAAAGACAGACTGGAAATCATCCTTCCAACTTCCAATCCCCCTCAAACCTCTGCATGGAGATCTTCTCCACAGTAATGCTCTTCACGGCAGTTTTCCTGACTGCATTCTTTGTAGGCTGATGCTATTCCAGGCCTGGTTCTCCTCCGACAAAAAGGAAGATTCCTTCTTCCACCAAGTTTGGATGGCGAGGAAGGCTTCCTAAGTGTGGAGTGGTGTCCAATGGCCCTGAAAGACTGCTCCAGGGCTGAAAGCTGGGGAGGCAGAGCAGTCCACACAGGAAAAGAGGTAAGAGCTGGGTCTGTAGGCCATCAGGCGTGTGGGTGCTCCCATGCCAAAAACATTTGTATGTAAATTTGATTGCTCATCCCTGTGTGGTTCAGTTAGCAGAGGGCACACCCTGGATGTCTCCAATGCTAAGTGGAAAAGTTCAAGCAGGAGAGTTAGGACTCAATGATGAAGCTGAGAGAGACACAATGAACATGAAGGGCATTATGGGGTGTTTTAAGATGAGAAGGGATAGGGGTCAGCAGTGCAGTTCCAAACCCAAAGCTTGTGATGGACTCAGGAGTCGTGGAATTTTTGTAGTGAGGAACAACTGGTTTCCCGATCTGAGGAGACAGAGCATAGGATCATACTGAGGCATTCCCTTGGGTCAACTACCTCACTACAGATAACCTCATAACCTCCCACATTTCTTTAGTTTTTGCTAAAATGAGATTGACATCATAGTGGATGCTCTGATCCACAGCTTGACACCCAATCTGTGGGCCAAAGGCTCCCCCTCTTTCCCAAGCTCTGAGGTCCTGAATGGTCTGATTATCTGAACATCTATCACGTGCATGGATCCATACCTAGAAGCACAGTGACAATTGTGCTTCTCAAAGATTCTATGCTTAAGTCCAGCCCGGAGCCTTTGCACCTCCTGACCCCCCTTCTAGAAGGACTATTCTCTGTGATTTGTCTAGTCCTGACTCTTTCCAATCATTCAGCTTTCTGCTTAACCATCAGAAGATCTTTCAATTTCCCAGGGAACCATGCTACAATATGCATACATACGATATACATACATGTGTGTATACACACATAAATACATATATATATACATATATATATATATATATATATAAACATAAACACACACAAATTGCACTACTACCAGTTAGGATGACCCACCCACAAATTACTATCTTTTTCCTTTATCTTGCTAAAATGTCTAGGTCCTTGGAATAGAGTTCTTTCTGTGATATTACGGCTTTAAGTAGCGTACTTAAAGCAATGTGTGGTGCATGACAGGAGGCTCAACACATTTATATCAAATAAGGAAGAAGAGGAAGTAGAGAGATACTGGTAACGCGTAAGAGGAAGCACCGCGGCTAAACTGTTCCTCGGTTCCCTTCTCTTCAGGGTACATCCTTCCTCCCTAGGCCACAAACTCACCAACTGTGAGGGAACCCACCTGCACCAAAGCACGAAGCAACTCCACAGGGAACCGGGAGCTGTCACTGGCTGTCAGCTTTCTCTGTGGGTGCCAGGCCTGCCCACTCATGGAAGTATTCACAATGCTCTGGCCCAGGAACATATCCATAGGACAACCTCCACCTACAACACCCCAGGCAGAGAGACCTGACAGGCGGCATTAAACGTTAAACAACAGAAGTGTCAATTGCCTTCCAATCTCAGGTTTATAGACAGGAGAACGCTTAATGACAGGTGGCCTCTGTAACTGAGGTGGCCTTGGAGACACATTTCTCTTGATTTTATTTTTTAATTAACTTTTATTTTCAGTATTTTGTCCTTTTCCCTGGCCCTCCTGGAATGAAATTTGAATGATAAAAGGCTCACCATGGTTTCCAGAGGGCCAGAACAGCTCATGCCCAGGCTATGAGAGAGGGCAATCTTTACAGCTTGCTCAGCCTCTGAATTCTAACACCGCCAAATGGCACACAGGCTGTCCCCTGATACAGCTCCCAAAAGCAAGTTCTTTAAGCCAAAGAGGGCACTTCTTCGCCACTTTCAATGGACAGCATCCTAATTACCTATTTCAAGCCTCCCTGAAACAGTATTCCTTCCTGTTATGGGGGCTTACTATCCCCCGCAAGGCATGACAGCAAGTTGAGTTCATTTTGTTCAGTGTCTATCAGCTGAGCCTGTAATGTAGACACGGTCTAAGTCTTCCCATGTGGCATGAAAACAAATGTATTCAAAATTAGAATAGAGCAAGTATCAAATTGTGTGTGTGTGTGTGTGTGTGTGTGTGTGTGTGTGTGTATGTGTAAATCAGCCATACACATTTAAGGTGTAATAACACTAGCAAATAAGCTATGAAGCATCCTTTCCTATGGATTCTGCTGACCCACGTCCATGATTCCACGCCATTTTCAGTCACTTGTGCTGATGGCAGTGAGATGCTAGCCATCTACAGAAGTCAGTGCTGAGATCCGGAGAGCTAGGCTATCTTTCCCAAGGTTGTGTGTATGGCTCATGAGTGGGATGACATAGATGTGAATCTGAGCACTCAGACTCCAGAGCTGTTCCTCTACCCTGTGTTAAGACCAGAGCATATGGGAGTGTGGAATGAGCAAAACAGAAGGAAATATAATTTGGGACATATAATAGGAACTAGGCTGTGCAGGATCGTAAATGCCACAAAAGACATTTGGACCCTATTCTGTAAGTCAGAAAGAAATATAAGGTTTTGAATAAAAGGTCTTTGAATGAAAGGGTTGACAGCTTTAACCCAGGAGTTTGTTGCTTTATTCTAATTTGAAATTGTATGTGTGTGATTTGTGCATGGTGGCTCTTTCTTTCCTGAGTCAATGGGTCACATGAACAGAATCTTTGCAGGACTGGTTTTGCAGAGCGTCCTCAATGTCCACAACAGTGGCTGGGCAATATCTAGTGTGTCAAACAAGAACATAAGATTCAAAGCTCATATGCTACCTCAACCTTGATCACCCAGTGACCTTCAACTAAACACCCTGATATCCCCACCCAGCACGTCTCCGTTGGAACTGAACGGAGCTGCCCAGACCTAGCTCTGTCCACGCCTCCCCAGTCTTCAGCTCTTCCTCAGACTGTAAACAACTGCATTTGGTTTTCTTGTAGACCAGATAGGCTTGCTCTGGATTGGTGAGGGTTTGTTTCTCTCTGGATTGACTAATTGGAAAGGGACTCCTGTCAAAAGACCCCATCTTGCTTGTCTGCTGTGCAGCTTCCGGTTAACATTAATTGTTATAGCACGCAGCTTTATTTGAACAGCGCATGGAGAAGAGAAGGGAAAGAAACACTACTGGCCTGTGACATCCCCCTTGCTGTTCAGGCTGACCCTCGCTTCATTGCCTCCTCCACATTTAATACAGAGCACTTAACCTTCCATGGGATATTTTATGCTCCATTTTCTGTGCCATCATGAAGCAGATGAAAGCAAATGAAGCTTGCTTTGGCTAGGCCCTGTCATCACCCACTTCCGGGGTCCCCACCCTCTCTGCTTCCTAAAGGGAAAGCGCGCATGCAAAGAAAGTGAGGTGTTTGCGAGTCCCCTAGGTGAAGATGAATACCTATGCTTGGAATGTCACACTGGTAAAGCACACAGGATTGACCCATCCAAGTGAGAATTTACTTAGTAAGCAAACAGGATGGGACTCCACCATTATGAACGTCATACTCATTGTCTCCTGAGACCCTGGGACTCTCCCTCTTCACATCTTTCAAAGGAAATTACTTGCTTTATGTCTGCTTTTGGTAGTATCGTTACACTTTCCTATTCCCCGTAACTATGTAACTTAAAACAGCAGCTATATTTGCTTACAGTGATGCAGTTTGGGTCAGGCTTATGAGCAATAGCACATAATGGCTCTACAAGAGTGAGTTTGGTCAGCTTCACTGGAAGGCCCACAGGGACCATTTCCAAGATAGAGCAGTCACACAGTGGGAATGTGGCTTCTGAGAACAGAGTTAGGGCTATTGTTAAGAGGGTGTCACCTCAGTTCCTTACCAAATAGGATCTCCTCACATCATGGTGGCTGGTTTATAAAATGCCTTTCTTCCAATGAACAAGAAGTAGAAGAGTGAACTGTTAAATCTGGGCCTAAATACCGATGGTTGGGAAAGGAATCTTGGTCTCTCAAATGTACCATAACTTTAACTACCGACACATAGAATGTCACTGGATTTGGAAATGGGATCTTTGTAAAGGAAGTCAAGTTAAGATCCAGCTACAGGGTGGGCCCAAGGCCAGTAGGATGGGCTTGCTGCAAAAACACGCAGGAGACACAAACAGAGACGTGCAGACTGTGAGGAAACTGCTACATGGGAAAACACGATATGAGGACAAAGGTAAGATTCGAGTGGCACCAAAATTTGCTGTGAAGGCCCTGGGGAGACACTGAAAGGAAGATCATCCAGGGGTCTCATAAGGAAGTAGTAGTCAGTGTGTATCTCAGACGAGGAGCCTCAGATCTATGCTGTACTCCATTCTCATTGCTTAAGTGTCCCGGTCTATGGGATTTTGTCACTAAAGGCACAGAAGACTATCATCAGTCTTAATCAAATTGTCTCAGCGCCATCTCAGACTGTGGTGGAATCTCAAAAGGAAGACCAAAAGAGGTTCCTGGCCACCATTAAGCCACCCCTGACATGGAAACGGTCTGTGGCTGATTTGCTGTTTACTACTATGCCCATGCCCGAAGCATGATGGGTGCACAAGAAATATTTATCAAAAGAAAATAAACAAAGGTCCCTCAATAGTTTAATTTTCTGTGTCTGCTTGGTTTAAAGTGATCCTTCTTGTGTTTCTTCCTGAAAAATCCTATTTAGGAAACGCAGACAAAAGGCTCCCACTGGGATGAGTAGCACATGCTTCTTTTCTGCTTTCTGAATCACAGTGTTGTCAAGGAGAAACTGGCTGGCTGACCCCTGAGTCCTCACCCACGTCATGGAAGGAGACTGAGCACGGTTGGGTGTGACTCTGAGGATTGAGAAATGATCAAAGAATTAGCCACTGCTGTGCAGCTGGCTTCTCTTCCTCCTGATGATACCCTTAAAGCTCGGTCGTCCACTTAAGAAGTCCTCAGTGGAAACCCTGTGCTGGGTCACGTTGGGTTGGGCCTTTTTTTTTTCTTTTTTTTCTTTCTTCTTGAGACAGGGTTTCTCTATAGCTTTGGAGCCTGTCCTGTAGGCTGGCCTCGAACTCACAGAGTTTCTCCTGCCTCTGCCTTCTGAGTGCTGGGAATAAAGGCGTGTGCCACCACCACCTGGCTAAGGGCTGGTCCTTCTTCACGGTAAGATTTAGAAATGGACTCATTCTCCATAGTTCCTAGACTTACCTAAATTCAAGGAAGATTAAGGAGAGAAGGAGGAAGAGGAGAAGGAGGAGATGGAGTTAATAGAAGAAAATCAGAGAAGCAGCTGATACTAATAAAAATCCTGCTATACTATGTACTTACTATTACACATAGATATGTTTTCATTTGTGTGTGTGTGTGTGTGTGTGTATGTGTGCATGTGATGCATTTGTGGATGTGTGTGCACAGGTTTGTGGATGGGAGGGCACCTGAATGCCAACAGAGAGGATGTGGAGGTTAAAGAACACCAGAAGTTGGTCATTGCCTTCCATCTACTTTGAGGGTCTCCTGATTGTCACTGTGAGTGACCTGGGTCCTACATGAGGGTCCCTTCTCTAATCAGCACAAAATTCTTGTTATTATCTTCCCTATGGTATGCTGGAGGAAAATGAGCCCTGGTGTAAAACCACCAGTGAATATCGAGATTACGTTTCATGTTCAAGTTCATAGAAAGCCAAAGTCCATATTATTTGGGACCCCATTGAGCTGTCCAATCAAACCAGAACATCTGAGCAACATCAAATAGTGCTGTGCTCATGTGTGAGGCCCTGGTGATGCAGCAGACGTGATGGGAAGCCTGCCACTCTTGAATCTTTATCTCTATTTGGGAACAATCTGTCTAGTTCATTCTCCTAATTCAAAGGATAAATTTCTCCCAAAGTGAACAAAACCCCACTGTACAGTTTCATACCAATTCACACACACACATACACTTTTCCGCTCTGTGCTAGTCCAGTTAAATATACTATTGGCACTTTCTTAATAACTGTGGTCTCCAGAGGGAACCATGTGAAATATATCAGTTTCTATCTACAACTGACAAAGGCAGGAGGAGAAAAGAGGTGGGGGCGGACCGTTATCCCCATGGCCTGCCACAAGCCCTTTCCTTGCCAGCGTTTCTTTCCGGGATAGTTCCGGCTTCAGAAATGTTATTCACTCTGGTTCTTTTTTTTTCCCCCCATCTCAGCTTGATACTTGAAGCCTCAAAGTCTAAAGGAAGAAGGAAGAGGAGAGGGAGGGATGGGGACAGGAGGGCATCACTGATAAGAACAAAGGCACAGTGAACTCCGGAAGCTTGTGGAGAAAGCTGGCCAGAGGCAAGGGCTTCCAGCAACATGAAAGATGAGTGAGGAGGAGGATTCCGGGAACTTCCTCTCCTTGTGGTATGGCCAGGTCATAATGGTGCTGTGATTACGCAGCCAAAGCTCATTAAAACAATAAACAAACCACAAAGGCAGTTACTAAGAGCCCCACTCTGCTACGTACTTTACTGAAAGGCAAGAGGAACGGAGCCCTGTCTGCTGCTGCCATTTACCATCCACACCCCTGGCATTTGGTAATACAGAGGCTGTTTTTTTTTTGTTTTTTTTTTTTTTTTTAAAAAGGAGGAGAAACCCCATGCATCCTGCTATCTTGTGCAGGAGGAGGGTGAAAAGAAGAGAGCAGGTATTTAGGTATTCACGAGAAAGCATCGTAAGTGCATCTTTCTGGATAATAGGAAGAGCTTGATTGGAGCTTAAATTCCGCATTCAGAGTACAATTTTCTCTGGGCTCCGTAGAAAAGTCCTCACTCATGCTATCATAGAGGAATGGCTGGCACTATTTCCCGAACGCTTCTCCGGGTAGTACGTGCATGTGAATTAATGACAGAGGAGATGGAGCAAAGCAACCAAAGGCAACCAATTGGCGGGTTAAAATCCCTCATTTCTCTGGCTCCTTTCTTCTTCATTCTTCTAAGCTTCCCAACAGCCTCTTTTAAGATAGATCTAAATAACCCTACAATTTCAACAATGGGACATGATAGGAGGATTTGATCCTAAATTGTCCATTTCTTCAATATTATCTGACTAAACTATGGGTCATTCAGGGTCTTTTTTCAATTATCATTTAGGTTTATCTGGCAAAAAAAAATGCAATTGCTCCCCATTCAGAATCATCCCACATCTCAACTTTCTTACTTGTCCTTAAAGACACGCCAGACATCATGTTCTGTCCATGCCAATGTTCAGGACCCAATGGATTTCCCACTGTGCTCTGAACAGGAGTCTAGAGAGAGACAAATGAGCCATCTTCTGTTTCTTGTGTTCTAGCTGATGCTCCAGCTCAAGAGTTATGAATACAGATGTGGGGTAAGCTGCTCTGATCTAGAAGAGCTCCTATTCTGCCACTTGCTAACAATAAAATAGAAATAAATAAATTACCTTTAAAAATTTTAGACACAGGGTAAAGTAAATGTGGTAAGAACACTAATTCATAGGCTTCTGGCAGGGATTAAGAAAAATGAAATATGAAGAACTCGGCAGAACAGGTAAAACAGAAAGATGTAGCAATTATAAGCACGGCCTCCAGTTGCTGCAATCCTCCAGTCCCACGAGGACCCGGCTCTCTGGAATCGACAGCGAGCTCCTACCCTCTGAGCTCTTACTTTGCTAATCTGCACCTGCAGAGGGGCTTTCCCACATAAAGCTTTTCTGCATCGATTATTTCAATACAGCCCTGAAGATGTCTTCCACCCGCCCATGTGGTGCTGCTGAGGACGCCAGGCCTTTCAGAGATGCTGCTTCCTGCAGTAACTCTGGGGACCTCTCACTTTTGTTGTCTCTATCTCCCTGCCAGAGAAACTGGGATGCAGGAGGATGAGGCAGGTGTCAAATGGCCAGATAGTTATTTTAGCTTAACATTGGGTTTCGGAGACAGAAAGATGGGTTCTGCTTGTAAGTGATACATGCTGCCCCTGCCCATTCCGTCTTGTATCTTATCAAGGTGAGAGTGCATGGGTCCTTTTTATATCTGCAGCTTCGCTTGTCTAATGCTGACCCTGGCTCATAGCAATAGAAATGAAATGGGGCTTAATCTCCAAACCCAATCTGTGGTAGGTACCTAAGTGGTGCATAATTTTTTTTTTACTTTTGAAGACTGAAGGTAGCAGACATCAAATTCTATTATACACACACACACACACACACACACACACACACACTTGTGCATACATGTATATATTGTCTTGGTGCCTTGTAACTGAATATTAGGAAAAATTCCTGATGCTTCTTTGCATAAAGCAACAGCATAAAATATGTTGTGGTCTGAATAAGCAGACATTTAAATAATGCCCATGGAATACAAATAACTCGTTCTAAAAGAACATGGAAAAAAAGTCTATTTGTTGTCCTTGTACCTGGCAACTTTAGAAGTACAACACTTGCCCTTTGACACTGCAGTGACCTTTAAAGTCTCCCTTGGTATAATAGCGACCTCTCCAACCCCGAGGCTGCCGACTTCAAGGCCAGGGTAAGGTCTGGAGTTGACTGGAAGGTAAACAGCACCACCTATTGAGCTGGGATTTTCCACCTTCTGGAAAGAGGCCAAATGCAAGTCCTGTCAAGGCCAAGCCACGGCACTCATGTCCAAGTTTAAACAGATCCTAAGTGAAAGGGACAGGATCCTGCACAACACAATGTCTCCAGGAAGGGAAGGGTTCCCTTTGCTTATTGTGCCTTTTTTCATCGTACATGAGCCATTGTTGGCATGTCCCCCAGAGGGAGGCAGTTCAGTGACTCTCCAAGTAGCTTCATTTAGGAACAAAACTGGAATTTCCGAGGGTTCGTTTTCCACACAACTCAGCTGCACTTCTCAGAAAAGTCACTTTCCTCCAAACTCTGGTGGAGGTCAAAGATTTCTTCAAAGTGTAGAAGTATTTAATCAAGTCAGTCAGTATTAGGATGACCTCAAAAGAGGGGGGAGGCCATCAGAGCCTGGGCTTGTTTTCTCATCCAGCCAAGAGCAAACGAATCTGGGATTTGGCTCAGTTTACCTATCTCCCTCTTCAGCATCTGGATGTCAGTTGAATGGAAGGGTGGAAGAATACAGTTTCTACTTGTGCAGTACTTGGTACCACTGATAGTTGAAATGTGACGTAGGCCATGGTATACTGTGCCTGCTTTGTAAACATTTAAGATGGTAATGATGCAAGGCATGGGGCCAACTGGCCGGCAAGTGGAGGATGGATCAGTTCTTAACCCAGTGCCCAACACTGTTAATATCACATGAATCCCCTTCCTTGACCACCCTGAAATCTTGACTTTAATAAACCAATCTATGTACTTTCCTTTCCACCCCCACCATCCATCACTTATAACTCTGCTGATGATGTGTGAGGCTCAGAACCCCAGACAGCACAGCTTTAAATTAAGGAAAGGCACCA
This sequence comes from Ondatra zibethicus, assembly GCA_004026605.1. Lineage (NCBI taxonomy): Eukaryota > Metazoa > Chordata > Mammalia > Rodentia > Cricetidae > Ondatra > Ondatra zibethicus. The sequence continues at coordinate 325,721 of PVIU01000313.1, forward strand.
ACTTGCCCTGTCTATAAAGGCTTAGCATACAGCAGTGGTTTCAAAAAAAAAAAAAAAAACAAAGTGTGGTGCAATGTTTCCACCTACTATTGTTTACTTTATTTATAAAAAAGTGATATCAATTTAATAGAGAGCACTCATTGAATTTTAATCTTTTTCTTGGTTGGCAACCCTCTCTCTAATAATGTGGGGCCAACAGAGTTCTCAAACAGCAAGGCAATCACGAAGGATAACAATGTCCCGCATCATGCTGTGATGGCAAACTCTCTTGGTTGGGAGTTCACCTGCATCAAAGACAGTTTCAGTTCTGGCAGTGTCAACTTTTAAGAGGTTTACTGGGAAAGAACCATGGTGTAAGTCAAGGGGTGTGTAGAATTGTAGAGCCAGTTAAAGAAGCAGAGCAGTGTTCACAGGACAGTTGAGGGGAAGACGACTGTGGGTGAAGGGGGCAGCTCAGAAGAGAAAGATGGAGAGGACGAACTTCTGAAGGCTTTGGCTCAACAAAGAAGTCACAGATACTGACACACACACACACACACACACACACACACACACACACACACACACGCATCCCACCTTCCCAGCTAGCACTTGTTACTTCTACCAAGGCTCTTTGAGAAGCCCAATCATTAGATGAGACCGTAGAAGAGCGTGGGGGAGGGGTCAGGCCACGGCCTTTCCTTCCATCAACCATTGACCTCAGTTGTTAAGCCTGTGTGAGCCCCTGCTTCCAAGCAGTGTCTCCCCAATAGGCTCTGCATCCAGGTGCATAGTATGTGATACTTGGTCTTCCAGTCTCCTTTGAGCTAACAGTTTGCCATCTTGTTCTTTGTTTTCTTTCTCTCTGCATTTCTGAGCGCCTCTCTCTCTCTCTCTCTCTCTCTCTCTCTCTCTCTCTCTCTCATCTTTGTGTCTCAGTTGGTCTGTACTTCTTGCTCTTTGTCTGTATTAATCTAGCTCCATCTAGATCTGAGTATCTCTCTGTGTCTGTCTTGCTCTGTGACTACCATTGCTTCCATCCTTGTCCCTGCATTTTGTCTTCCTGAAGCTCGGTCACATTTCCTGTCCTGCTCCCTCTGAGTCCCATTTGTTCTTACTTGCTCTGGCCTCTTTACGTATACTCCAGTGGCATTTGGCAGATGAAATGGCTGTGTCTTTCCTCCCTATCTCTTCAACTCACCCCAGATTGAGACCCCTTGCAGAAACTTTGTGCCTTAAACCCTAAATTACATACTTGTTCCCAGAGAGAGCTGTAGTCTGAGGGAAGCTTTACCCAATCCTCTCAGGTCTGAAAACTGTATGACGATCCCAAAGACGGCACTCCATAAATAAATGGCCTCCTTCAGTCTCACTATGGGTTCCTGGAGATGGAGAACTCCGCACATTGTACATGTTGGAGTGCCCAGAGCAGCCACTGGAGGGGGACCCGGAAGTTCAGCTCAACACCAGCATCTCCTCTGTCTTCCTGGCATTAAGACCACGGTGTGCTGAGAAATAACTGGCAGCTCTCCCTGCCTGGAACACAGCTTCCCAGACTGAGTCGTGCAGACAGCAGTTTAGCCCACAGGTCAGAGGACAGGCAGGCGTTATCTACCAATTGGCTGCTTTCCGTCTACCTCACTGACTCCCACCTTCCTTACAGACTCTGACAGAAGGGGCCGAGCCACAAGGCACACCCCGAGGAATTAGAGAAGCAAAAAGCCTTCCAATACTTGCCTTACTTTTCAATGACTAAAACTCATAAAGATCCCTATTAATAACTGATACCAGAGGGCATGTTCTGATATTCAAGAGATGAGGGTGAGAGCTCATCAGTTGGTGGTACACGCACTCATGCGCGCATGCTCTCACACACACACCAGTTTGCTTTTCCAAGTCATCTTGTGAATCTTCAGTTGATTAAAGATGAAGATTGAAGCGCATCATAATAACCAGAAAATAACTTTTACATCCTAGCATCTTGATTGTGCTAGAATCAAAGGGCAACACGGCGTGTTGCAATGCAGATAGCTAATCTCCAGCAGAATTAACAGATTTGCAGAGGTTCTGCTTGAGAACATTATGTGTTGCTGCAACACAGCATAATCAAATTCCCATTTAATTTTATTAATGCTAAAATTCAGACTACTTGCGCATTTCCATTCTTCCTAATATTAATTTTGGGGTTATTGAGAAAGCACATTTTAAAGTGGTTTCTTTCCCACAGATATTTTTAAACCAAATTCATACGCATTAATATTGTATGATTTGATTAAAAAGGAACATGCCTACCCCCTTTCTTGATTAATCTTGATTCCAACAAGCAAGCCCCTCTTTATAAATGGAGCTGAGCAATTAGCAATGCTAAGGTTCCCCATCCAGGCAACGGAGATGTACCTCCATTTGCTTTCCCTCTGCCCCTGCTTCCACGCCAATGCCATATTCTGTCATCAGTGATGCTCATTGTCCTTCTTGATCTGTCTGAGACCTTCACAGTTTTACTTCATTTCTCCAACTACCCAAACCATGAGTCTCAGAAAGCATGGATTCCAACATATTTCATCCCATTCCCCTAAGAGACTCGCGGGCCAAAGCAATGTGCCGCCAGCCCACAGCTCTATTCATGAGCATGATTCTTGCAATCTTCACTTGTTTTCATTTTCTAAAATCTTATACTATAAAAATCCTCAGATTGCCCCCCATAATGCCCACACAAAGCTTCGTTTTTATTCAAACACCTGACGTCTGGTGTAAAGTCTAAGTGTAGAACTACCTTTGGGTCCCAAAGAATGACTGCAGTTCTAGGAACGTACCAGAGATGTGGGCACTCTCATAGGCCTGAACTCCCAGCCCAGGTCAGCCAGTTCAGAGCTACGGGATCTGGGCCATTTCACTTAAACTTTCTGGGTAGCTTTGTGTCCAGAGGGGAAGGGAGAGGATGCTGCCCTGCTATTTGGAGTTTTTTACATAACATAAGCAAAACCAGAAAAAAATAAAACCAAAAGCACAACTTTCCATACCAACCAAGTATGTTCAGGTGTAAGCATCTAAAACCAACTTCAAGCTGAACTAGGATATGAGCTCTGGTAATAATGTTTTTCTTGGATACATTAACTTTCACACATTCATTCTCATGTATATATATATCGATATTGATTGATAGGTGCCAGATGAAAGATAAACGGATGCTATAATACAAGGGTAGATTCTATAGTCTCTGTATCCCTGAGTAAGTGAAGAGAGAGGAGTGTGCTCTATATATTGGATGTTAAGCTCGTCATTTTGATCACGAAATCTGTGGTATGACTGAAGTTGCCGTTGACTTGTACAGATGGTGTGGAAATATTGGTTCTTCTGAAAAGTCACACGATCCACTACATTTCAGGCCAAGGCATCACTGTGCCATCCATTTAACCATATTATTCTTCTTTTAAAGAGTTTTCCTGCCTGAAAAGTCTTACAGGAACCAACCTATTCCCTTCCAAAGTCAGAGCATACAAAGGCATATCTAGATGCTCCATGTTGTTTAAAGTCCATGCTTTGAGCTGTGCTTTTCCTTGTTAGTTCCAGGCAGAGATACAGGATCGCTACACACAACTTGTGTCAGAAGAAAGGATCCATCACTCAACTCATAGAAGCATAGCACAGCCCCATGGAGAGAGCATCCCGGGCTGCACCAAGTCTCTCCCTCAGTCACCAGGCAATTGTTTATAACAGAAGGATTGGGTTATATAAAAAGGCACAACTACAAGTCCCTCGCTGCTGGACTTGAATTTTTTCTGCAAACATGTTGCTTTCATGGGCAGCTGCTCCGCCTCTTTTCTGGTATGTTCTCATAAACAGGGTTAATACAGTGGCTGCATCGCACCTGCTGTCAGGGCTGAAATAAGTTGCACGAACTTGAGCCATAGCCCAACACCTGAGGCCCAGTTGAGCCTTCTCCTCCAGTGCTTGTTCTTCCTGCTGACTCAGAGGAACGTGTGGCACAGTGTGCATCACCAGGGTTTAGGGTCAGCAGCTGTAAGGGCATGGTTCCTGAGGCCTTGCAGCTCTTGTTCATTACCCGCTGCTGCTGCTCTCCGCAGGTGAAACTTCCCAGCAGCTCCTGAAGCCTTGACCCTCCCTGGCGTCTGCACGTAGTTGCTTTCTTCTGGATCATGGATCCTGGCTTCAACGCCTCCTGGTGTCTTACCTACCTCCTCAACTCTACTAAGGGTGCCCCTGGGAGCGCATTTATGTGGGCTGAGGGCCACACTCCACGGGAGGACCTCAGGCTCAAATTAGAAAGCAAAATCACAAGTTTTATGTTCTGATAAGTCATACTGAAAAGCTTGTTGAATTGTTTGCACTTGAAGGAGCTGTCTTTGCACATTTGTCTCTTAGCAACAGCATCTGGTGTTCGGCCTGTTCTGATAGCCTTGGGTGGACCGTCTTCCTCCTTAGCCTGCGTCTCAGAGCTATGCAAAACATCATGTTTATAGGGATTAGGTAGTCTAGTTGCTCTCCCAACCTTTACTCTCTTTTTAACTCTGACATTATAGGCAGGCAATGCACAGCAGCAGATAGAATTTGATAAATATATGATGACCAGCCTTCCTTTGATCTTTTATGTCTTTCTGTGCTGTCCATATAGACAGAACCATATTCCAAGAATTTCAAGACTTGTGGTCTCCCTTTCAGGTAAGATACAGCATGTGTCTCACCAGTGATGCAGAAGGCAGCATCAAAAATAAGATCCCATTTACTCAGAAGATGTGGAGGGCACCTTCACACAATGTTGTCTACCTGATGATTTGCGTTGTTGATGTGAGGTGCAGCTAGTCCTTCCATAGCTTCTCCTTCCCTGTGGATCCTTCAGGAGTTTTTGGAATTCCTGAGCTAAATGTACTTAGCACGATGATGAAGGGTCCAGCTTCACGACAATAGCAGCCACCTGGAGGAAGCAAATACTGATGCAAATTCATGTCCTTCTCCATGAGCTTTTATTTATCTGTCTATAGTCCTTCCCACCTGTCCCGCAGAGCTTACGCGCTGGCACACACAGCCTTTGCATGTCCATATTGTCATGAGGTCAAGACACTGATGAGTAAGCATGCATGACATGCAGAGAAGCGTAGTCATCCATCTTGGTGTTTTGCCTCTTTGAATAAGCCTGACAAATGCTCTCTTGCATTTCGTTGCCTCTGTTTCATCATCTTTAAGTTTGAGAGGAAACGGTGACTTCCAAAGTCGTAGAATGTGCTCAGTGATCTGACCGCATCCAGCCTGTTGCTGCACACAGAAGACTGTGTTTATGACACTGTCTTCACCGGGTTTTGGCCTCCATGGAATCAATCATCCACAACCACAATGTCTAGAGTTTAGGGATGGCAGCCCTTGCTTGATCTCTGGATTTGCCCAGAATTCCTATGGAGTTCTGTTTCTTTATCTATTTCCCTATGACTGCTAGGTTGGAGCCAAATACAAAAATAATCTGGGTGTTCCAAAAGTGATGATTCCCAACAAGTGTAGTAAAATAAAGTTCTCAATTTTACAATTCTTCATGATGGTAACAGTAGGATATGTCCTTTCTCCATCAGGATTCCCTCAGTGAGCAGTTGGTATGCTCGCCTCCATTCCACAACCATAACAGGAAGGTAGACTTTTTGCTGACCAATGAGTGTCCCACACATGAATTACTTGGTATCTATGCTCATGACCACTGGTACTGACTTGATTGGGCTTTTCAGGTGTGTCAGATTCACGCCTGAGACAGGGCATTCAATTGGTCAGTTTGAATATGTTAATGCCACACCAGCTATGCTGTATAATTTCCGTTCATATTCAATGATTACAGTGTTTAGAGTGTGGTGATGATATCAGGTTCAAATTATTACCAAACCATCAAATACAAGAGCATTCTGTAAAAAAGGGAAGAGTAAGCCAGGTGGTGGTGGCACACACCTTTAATCCCAGAACTCGAGACGCAGGCAGATCTCAGAGTTCAAGGTCAGCCTGGTCTACAGAACGAGTTCCAGAAAGGCTACAGAAAGCTATAGAGAAATGCTGTCAAGGAAAAAAATAAAACAAACAAACCAACACACAGACACACACACACACAAGAAAACAAACAGACAAAAATATTGGAAGAGTGGTCACTGACCACAAAAGCTGGCCTAAAACTGAAGAGTAAAGTATGAAGTCAAAAATGCATAAACCTACCACTCTCCTAGGAATCCTACATGATAACCTCATATATTAACCTGATAGAAAGCCCTTTAGCTCAGTGTGTACGGCTGAAATATGTACTTGGAGACAAACTGAGATAACAACCAAAAAGTAAGCTCAGGGTTTATTCAAATAAGAAAAACAAGTATAAAGAATAATAAAAACCTCTTCACTATCAAACACCTTACTTAAGGAAGACAGAAATAGCAAACTTAAAGAGTCTTTCCTCTCCAGAGGTCAGAACTAGTCATGAAGAAATTAAGACCGTGTCTATCCAGATTTTCAATAAATTAGTTTCACCTTTAACATTATTTTTTTTTGAGAAACCTACCTTCTTGGCTATATAGTATGTTCTCATCCTACCTCCTAATAATTTAGCTGTCAAGGTGACCAAAGAGACAAGAACATTGAAAGATTCTGACCGCCCACACCTTTGCAATTCCACTGAAGTTTATAACAAATTATAGTCTTCCTTGTTATTTCAGCAAAGTATATTTTAAAGTTTGCACTTCGAGTGTGAGTCTTGTTGTCTGTTTCTCATGATCAGTTATAGCCAACTTAATGCAACATTATATCCTGTCAACTAAAGTTCTTGGGTCAACCGCCTTTGCCTTGGAGTGGAATTCAGTAGATGGTAAGTGCCCCCTTGGAGATATTAAAGTATTGAGCCATGGCATTAGAAAAGACATGATGAATTTTAAGCAGATACTGAATATAGGGTAGAAAAGCTCTTTTCTTAATATTTAAAACCTTAGGCGGTTCTATATAATAACCTCGATAAAGTTCCCTATAGCCATCCGTGTCTCCAACTGTTTTTCTGGGGAGGGTCATGTCTGTCATCTGAAACTCTCCCAGTACTGCAGGAATGAGAAGGGAGAACGAGGAGAGAACCAGGTAGGTCAATCCACACTTGGTTGGACCTCAGCCTAAAATTAAACTGGATTAAATTAGAGGCTTTTTCCAATGCTGAGAGGGGCTTCTGAACAGTGGGGTGGGGTGTATCTTAGAGCCAGAGTCAAGCAGGTGGGGCTTTAGGGCAGTGCCCAGTACCAGGAGGGCCTGAGTGGCAGGTGTCCATATGGCCAAGAGCAACTGAAGAAGAGATGCTGACCATACAGGGGACTATCGGTTGGTTTTCCAAAACTGGCCAACTAGAGATGAAAAAAATAAATGAAGCAGGAGCCAAGTTACTGACCACCAGTGATGGGTCCTGGGCAGATGTGACTGACAGGTTGCATTAATGAAAGATGTCGCATTTAGTCGTAACAGGTACCTTCACATTCTGCTCCCTCGACTGTCATCCTTCACATGCTCTGTGGGATGAGGTTTTTTTCCTGTGTCTCAGGACATCAAGGGCAGGTCCATGGGTTTGCTATTCTCTCTTAGGAATCAAACAGTCCCCAGACATTTTACTTTTTAAAGCCGTCTGAGTGAAGTGAATGCCATGCCCAGTATAATTACAGTATCTTTTAAGTTATCAGAAGTAAAACTTCTCCCCTTGTCCTCTCTTGTCCCTCCCCCTTCCTTTGCCAAAAGAGGTTTCTGATTCCAACATATGCTTTTTGTTCCATTTTAAAGTAGGGACCAGATTATTGGCAATGGCAGTAATCAAAGAGAAGTGTCTCTTCTACTCAACAGTGACACAAGTTCAATATGACATTTGTTTTGTTTTGTACTTCCCTATACTCTTTAGCTGTTTTTGGAGTCCCTCAAAGTTGAGCCTTAGAAAATAAGATCAAGGAAGGTGCCTCAGCAGGAAAGCATTTGATATGCTGTATAGGACCTGAATTCCATCGCCAAAACCATTTTTAAAAGCAGCATCCATGGCCTTATATTTGTGATCCCAATGTGAGGGAGTGGAGAAAGATTGATATACGTGGGGATCACTGGTCAGCCAGTCTAGACTACGTAACAACAAGCTCTGGGCCAGTGAGACAATGTGTTAGAGAAAAGAAAGAAGAGAGAGAGAGAGAGAGGGAGAGAAGGGAGGAATGAACAGAGGGAGGCAGGGAGGGAGGGAGGGAAGAAGAAAAATGGATGGTCCTGAACAAGTGAGGATGGAATCTTCGATTGATGCTCAGCCTCCACGTATCCTGTTAATGTTTGGCCTCCACATATCATAGGCAGATCCTAGCAAACCCACATACACTTGAAAGATCCCCCATAAAGGCAAGTAAACTCAGCTCTAGCCCCTTGCAAACATCCCCTTGACTCATTTCCACGTACCCTGCCAGTTGATCCTCATTGCTGCTGTTCGTTGAAGGGCTCCAATCTCCCAACCTCAGATCTCCACATTATGACTCCCACTAATAAGGGCAACCCATCCTCCAGAGCCTTCCTGAAACTGAGTCAGACAGCAGCAAAGCTTCCAGGCACAGAGGTCAAACCCTCTTTCTGCAGATTTACCCCACCCAAGACCCACAAGGGCATGAGACTATATAAGCCAACCTTCAGCTCCCACTGGCAAGACCCCTCCAACTTCTCAGAATCTGGCAGAAGGTTTACAGGTGTGGCATTACTTCCTTTAGAACTGTTACCTAGGTTATCTAGAATCTACTTTGAAATGGAGAATAATGTGATACCCATCATCTCTGGGGGAATCAGTAGACAGAGACTCTATTCCACTTTCTCAGCCTGTGGCAGAGCTCATGAGTAACTGGGAAGATACATAGATTGCTCAGATATCATCTGTACATAAAATGAAATTTCATATCCTTTTAATATCCGAAAATGGTTTTATTCCACGACCCCTGTTGAGGAAGCATTTGGTTCAATATAAAGTTCTATCACATTTACTTTTAATGACCTAATTATGGCATTTGGGTGCTCATGGGCCTGACTGCTAAAAATTAATGGCCCTCTGAGTCCCTTGCAGTAATTTCAGGGGCTCACCCTAGCCAGTCTGTATTCTGCAACTCCTACACCACGCTGGGCTTTCTTCCCACCCGGCTCCCACCTGTGCACACCTGCTGCTCTTTACTTCTCATCTGATAATTACTGCTCACCATGGGCTCCCAACATGGCACGCCAGATGCTGTCTGAGTTCCCAGCTCACTCTTTCCCATGTCACGGCTCTGACAAAGGTGGAGGGGACAATTTCCTCTGAATGGACACTGACTATAATTCTCTCTATATTGCATGATTTCTGCCTACCTCTGTTATCCCTAAACAAGTCAATTAGCTTCAAACTACCACTCTTTCTTAACATCTTCTGAAATGTTTAATCAGTTCCTTCAGTTACTGCCCGTGCTCTCCTATAGCCAAGGGAGCTCAACTCTAAATCCCTCTGGATGGAACATCCATGGTGTGACTTAAAATTCTAATGTTGATCCGGCAGAATGAAGCAGCAAACTTGAAAATGGTTATAGGCAATGTGTACCTAAGAAGTGATGACTAATGAGCCCTAGTAAAATGGTCCTCGCCATGTGTAGCACAAATGATTTATGTGGACCTTCACTCTTTCCTTACACTATCATAGAAAGGTAAAGACACAAAAGCCACCCTTTAAGTAGATACTTCACATCTAGGTATGTGAATACAGAGATTCATAAGGAGTTTGTATTAAAAGTGGGAATATGACAGTGTTTATTTCTTCCATGAAATATCTCTGAGAGGGGATGGTGCACACAAAAGACCTCCTTCATGGAGAAGGAACAGAAACATGTTGGTATCCAATCTGAGACCTCATGGAGCTGAGATCTTGTTAAAGAGCTGCCCTGAAGACAAGGTCAAAGGTATCCTTCCTTGGTGTGCAGTTTGCTCAAGTTTAGGGTGACAATCTACATATCAGTGATGCAATGGTCACAAATATAAGCCTGGTGGATCTTTAACTAATATACAATGGGGATGGGTTTTCTTGAGACCCAGAGGTCTCTTGTCTTTCACTTGTCACCATTCTTGTGTTTATTAGGCATCACTTTGTCAGAAGTCCCTCTGTTAGTCACTTAAAGAGTCAAACTCTACATCGGGCTGCTTCAAGCTGAAGCCCAGCTATCCCACTTCAAAGAACTGATTTTTCTCAATTCTAAAATCATTCACCAATCTTTGACATCTGCACAAGAGAGGTGACACTGTTTCTTCTGCCATTAGTAAGTCACCCGTTCCTTAGGGAGAATGCCACAGAAAACACTTTTCTGTACCTACGTAATATATAACTCAATGATATCTATCCTTGGCCTTTTTGAAGCTGGTAGTAACATCGAATGAGGTGTTCACCACCTAGTCAATGAGGCTTTAAATTTTAAAGCACTAGCCCTTTACTTACCACGCAACCTTCAGAGTCTTGAAAGTATTTTTTGATCTCGCTGTCCAAATATTGTCTCTTCTTCATATTGACTTCGCATGAACCTGTTTCTCAAGCAGGAATCCATGGTTTGTATGAGAAGCATGTTGTTTAAAAATACTAGCATCTGGGTCCTGGCTATGACTAAATATGAGCAGACTCAGCCTGAGAGTGATTGGGCACACCTCTGGTCTTCTTGGTGGAAGGGGGGCCTCTGTCCAGGACATGGCCCCTGCAGGCCTGTACTGTTGTCCATCTCCCCTCCCCAGCTTTTTTCCTCATTCACATAAGCATCTCTTCCAATCTAGGCAGAGCAAACAACATGGTCTAGGCCAGCCATGAAGGGTGAAGGCTCTCTCCATAAATGGGGATCAAAGTTCTATGCAAGGTGGGGAATAAGAAAACCGGATAACTGGACCTTGGTTGGACATTTTGGGGACAAAAAGGAAGCACTGGTGATTGCAGAATATCCTTGATGTGGTCATTTCTTTTGATTGCATCAAAATGGTAAGACATTGTCTCCGCCTTATACAAGAATAATAGAGCCGTTTGTACCCAAGATTCTTGTCTAACTTCCAACTGCAGCAAATGGAGTTATAACCACAAATATGTTTATGCAAAGGTCAGTTTAATGAGCTGCACTAGACTAGAGTCCAAGTTCTCTAATGACGCATTCCTGGATTTGACCATGTGCATAACATTTTAGCTTTAGTTTTCTAGGTGGGTTCCATCCAGGAATTTGAAAACCTCTATTCAGAGAACTTCTTAAAGGAAAAGAATGTCTGACTATGAACCATATATTGGCTCCTTCTCTCCCTTCTTCCTCTCTCCTCCTTTCTACTCTCTGCCTCTTCCTTTTCTTATCCTTTCCCCTCCTTCACATCTCCTTCCCACCACTGTCCATTTTGTCATTTTTATTTCTGTGTGTTTGCAGATGTATGTGCATGCCTGTGCTTGTTAATGTAGTTTTGGGTGCATTTAATGTGTGTGTGTGTGTGTGTGTGTGTGTGTGTGCGCGCGCGCGCGCGTGTGCATGCACATTCTTGTGCTCATGAGTGTGAATGTTAGCGGTCAGCCTCAGGTATCATGTCATTACTCAGTAGATATTCACCTTTGTGCTTTATTTTGTTTTAACAGGAACTCTCACTGCCCCGAACTCACTCATTAGGCAACCTGGTTGGTCAGCATAGGGGATCCTCCTGTTTCTGTCTGCCTAGACTGAAACTACTGAAGTCTCACTACCGTGCTCGACTTCATTAAGAGACTCCTAGGGGTTGAAATCTGGTCCTTCATGCTTGCACAGTGAGCACTTTGCCAAAGGAGCTAACTCATCAACCTTCATCTCTGTTACTGACCGTGTAGAAAAATGAACCCCGAGTGAGAAGATCTGGACAGATTCCTTTCTGTTGCCAAAGAAAGTTCCTCATTGCCAAAGAAGGAACAGCCTAGAACATTCATTATACTACCTCTACTATAGCTCATACCATGGACAGGTCTTTGGCAGCCTATGGCTTGATATGATAATAAATTATAATTCACCTGCTCCCATATTCAACGCAGATCCAGACTTTCCTTTGCTAAATTATTGGGGTAGGCAATGTGTTATGAAAATTGGAAAAGGATAGGTTCTCAGGGAGGCCGCCAGAAACTTTGAAACACTAACCTTCATCAAGCAGTTCGAGTGCTCTTCACTGGTTAGTTAAAGATAAAAGGAAAGAGTAGCTCAGGGTCAAATATTCACACATGGTAGGGTTTTAAACTGACCGCAAACCTAGAGGGGAAGCTGATGACAATAAATATCACTATCTCTTCCTTCCTGGTCCAAAGCTAACAAGAGCTGAAAGGTAGAAAGTGTAGGAATAAATTCGATTAGCTGTCTCTTATCTCAGTACCCATCCTAACTTCTGGACAAAACAGAGCAGCCATACCTGACTTCAAAGTTAAACTGCTAGCAATAGAATACAATTAATTATTCCTCAGTTGGTCTGAGAAAGGTGGAGTACAGTGGTTACATGCAAGGCTTTTTTTAATCACCTTGGGACAATGGTCTTCAGGTTCATCTCGGTAGTCAAAGACTCGAGGTCGCTAACCTCTGTTCCTACTTTGCTGGCTTTGCCCCTTCTTGCAAGGCCATCCTTTCCCCCATACTCTGTGATTACTTAATTCTCCTTTAACCTTTCCTTCTGCTACTTTGCTTCTTCCTCCGCTAGGAAAATGCCCTAGAGGAAGCATTCCTCAGCTTATGTAACTTTACCTGGAGACCAGGGCATCTCTCAAAACAGCGGAACAGGAGGCTCCTCCCTTCTAGGAGACTAGCCACAGTGAGTGGATTTGACTCCCTAGTGATCACCCTAGACTATGAACCCTTTCCCTGAGCTACCAGTTCAGGCTGCAACTCCGTGGCAACTGGGCTCACCGATCTTAAGTGGACACCGGCTTGGTGATTCAGCTGGGTCCAGAGAGTTAGCACCTGGGGATTAGGGCCTTGGAACTTGGAGCTTTGCAGCTGAGCTCATTCCCTAATAGACCTTACTCTGTACAGGAGCCTAACCCTCAGCTCTGATTTCTCCTCAGCCAGTTTTGCAAGAGTTAAGATGCGCATTTTGTCAGCCATGATCTGCTGCTTCTACAGTTCCAAAACCATACTTCAACAAGGCTGAATCGTCATGCAATAGCTTGAGTATTTTTCATATTTGATTTTATATCTTGCAGGTTTTGATTTTTCTTTATCTACTTTTTTCCCTCCAAATCCAGACGTGTTTTAAACCACCCCCCCCCTTTTCAGAACAACTCTTACCAAAGGGTCTCATTTATATTCTAGAATGTCTCAGAATTAACAGTTCAGCAGAGGAGAAGCACACTTCACGACGAAAGTCCCAGGGTTCCAGGCCACACAACCCACTCTATTTCTCCCATGCACATTCCGTATTTCTTCTATTGCCAGCTTAGCTCCTGATGCTGGTTTAGACAGTCATGACTCAGCAGGGACAGAGTGACCATGCGGCTTACTGTCCAACCTAGATATTCCGAAAGTAAAAAAACTAGAAAGGAATCAATAAAATAGGAAACCTATACATCCTTAGGACACAACAGTATGTGGATGTCAGGACGACGCGTGGTACACATGGATGCAAGTATTCACCCTAAACATCGGCCACATTGTGTAGACAAAAACTTTCCTCTTGGGAACCTCATCATCATACAACCCATAGCTCAGATATACCTTGTCTGGTATTAGACACTAATCTTTAATCCAAAAATGCCCTCTAAGATGTTGTGGCCATGCAGTAAACTGCAGAGTTGTTGCCTAAAGAAAGATGCAAAGCAGTATTAAGGGGTCATTATTGAGTGTCAGAGGACTTCAAGTGTGATGCCTCATTAGGATTGCATAACTTCACCTTGGGAAAGTGTAAACAATTTGTGCAAGTGTGTTCAGCTGCGAGGCAAGAAACTGATGAGGTAACAGCAACTGCAGTCAACTTCCTGAGACCTGCTGGTAAATTCAGCAATTCCTTCCATTACCATGGAGATCCTCTTCGGTCCTAAGTCTGCTATTGCAGATAAGACAGAAGTAGTGAGAGGGTTCAAAATGTGCTGGAGATGAGGGCACTGCTCAGGCGAATGAATGCCTCCAGCTACAATAAATGTAAACAATTATCACAGACTTCTTCAAATGTGGAGCAAAGGTCAGCAGGTTGTGTCTATAGAAAGCCATTAAATAGTCAGGTGGTGGTGGCGCACGCCTTTAATCCCAGCACTCGGGAGGCAGAGGCAGGCGAATCTCTGTGAGTTCGAGACTAGCCTGGTCTACAAGAGCTAGTTCCAGGATAGGCTCCAAAGCCACAGAGAAACCCTGTTTCGAAAAACCAAAAAAAAAAAAAAAAAAAATTAGCTTCTCAAGGACACATGGTCTCTAGGGTAACCACTTGATTCTGCTGTTGTTAGCTTGGATGCTCCCCAGGGAGAGGCTGAATGCCAATAAAACTTTATCCACCAACATTCATACCACCTAATTAACTGGGGGAATCAAACCAGACAGTTGGCCATCCAGGACCTAGTCTCTTCCAATTGGTTCTGTAGGACACAATTGACTCTGAAAATTCTGAGAAGTGCTTGTACGGCAGACAGCTACCCTGCTACCAACGTGATAACCTGCAGGGAGGCCAGGCTTCTGAGCCCTGGGATAAAGAAGTAGACTCTTCCTGCACTGAGAGGATGGCTCAGTGGGTAAAGTGCTTGTTTCACATGCGTGAGGACCTGAGTTCGAATCCCCCAGAGGCTGCCTAAAGCCAAGCATGTTACCACATGACTGTAATCCCAGTGCATGGTGGGAGGGGAGGTGCAGCTAGGACAACTACAGAAGCTCACAGCCCAGGCTATTCTGTGCAGTGGTTTACAACAAATAGATTCTGCCTCACACAAGACGGTGCTAAGTTGGTTCTCTGCTGGTCCCCACACATATGCCACAGCATGCATGTACCCACACTCACATCATACAAACACTATCCAAAAACATACAGTCCCTTCTTTAATAGTCTCCCCATTTCCATTTTCTTCCTTTGACCTTGAGGTAGAAATTCAAATGCCAAGATAAAGCTGGCTTTTGTGCATAAGTAAACTTATTAATTTATTACCAGCAAACTATCGAAGTTCCAGGAATTTTCTCTGGGACTTCCCTTGTTAATTTCAAACATATCAGCTACCATGTTAGGAAGTCTACCCCACGAAAACAGCAGTCGTGTAAGCTTAGCAATTAAGCATAAAAAATTCAGCCCTGTTGATGTTATTTTTCCTCACCGAGACACAGAGTTTTGTTTTGAGTGAATTTAGAGGTGGAGAATGGAGAAAAAGTTGCCAGATTCTCCTCATAAGTGAAAACCACATGAGTATTCTAAATTCATAAGTTTTCAGTTCTAAGGTTGAGGGTAGAGTTTTGCAGAAAACTGGAGGTTAAAGAAAGATCAGTTGCTCCCATCTTCATATTAGGCTGTTGAGAAAGCTTAAGAGCTGAAACACAGAACCCCACTCCAGGGTACCCCCCAACAAAAGCAGGTCTTTCCTGAGCGAAGGAGAAAAGCTCCATTACAGGGGGCATCCACAAGGAAGGGAGGTTAGAAGATCCACACCCATCGTCTAAAAGCTGTTGGGAAACCTGGTGACACTGGTCACCGCGGGAGGCATTCAATAATTCTCCCTGGACAGCCACGGCTGGAAAGGAGGAACAATGGAGAGAAAAGGGGTTCTCTTCAAACCTTTGTGACCTTGTTAACTGAGTAAGAAGGAAATTTCTTGCTCATCGAAATGTTCCTTAGGCACATCCAGGTGTCAGTTAATTACAAGGGGCATTCTGAGAATGGCGTTAATTAGTGTCATCTTGGTTTGAACATCACACTCCCTCCACTCAACCCCAGAGGCTGCCAAGAAACAGAGAAAACATAAACAGGACAGGTCTCAGTCGGCGTATGGTTGTTTTATTTTTTTTTCAGATACCCTTTTTAATAAATGGGAGAATATTTCAAAAGCATCGTCAGGTCACATGCAAGCTAGCAACAGAGTCAGTCAAGTTTTGTCCACTGTCTGTGACTTCATAGGATACTTCAGCACACCTCAAAGAGCGGATGGATTTACAACAGCACTTCTGAGTGTGCTTGGTCATGCTTCTTTAGGAGGATGCTCCACCTGGGCACACCCTGTCTCTCTCTCCAAACCATGGCTCCTTCCAAAAAGGCTCGCCAAGGGGTGGCTCTTCTTCCGGAGCTGCTCAAGACCAAGCCGACTGGGTATTTAAACTGCTCTCTAGAGAGCTGCCACGTGGTTTTACCCGCTCTCCTCTCCCTGTCTCATCTGCGGGGCGGGGGGGAGGGGGGGGAAAAGGACGAAAATCACCCAGGAGCATTTTACTCGTTAAAACTGGACTTTTAGTACTTAATTCGGTTTCATTTGGATCACTGTGTCGGTGGAGAGGGTTAACATCGGGTATGGAAAACTTTCGCCGCTGTCTGTGACTTCTCAGTGGCTACCTTACAGGAAAAATGGGAAATCCTCCTCTGTGCTTTGATTTAGTGCTTGTCCCACCATACAATGTTCTGTTATTGCTCAAATGCTCTTAGGTAGCAGTATCTGAATTATTTCAGGACTAAAGCATGGAACAGAAGATCTGTCACCCTGCTCATTGTCCACTACTTCTCACCAAATGTAACTACTTCTGCTGGTTGGTGTTTACATGTCTTATTTGTCTCTGAATATATCTCTGCAGCTTTATGTTTCTTAAAACAGAAACAATAGCATTTTCTAAACAAGCATTTTTCTACTCTTTTTTTGAATTTAATTATATTGCTTGGCTGTCTTTCATAGAGTTTATGGAGAATGATCCTTTTCTTTTTTCCCTTTTCTTTCATAGTATTCAATTGTAAAACAGTATTATCATTTATCTTCCCCTGATCGTAGACATTTTGGAATTTAATAAACCTTTACTATCAAATTATTGTTTCATGAATATCTTTGTGTGCACATAATTTCCCATGTGACTTTGTCAGCAGTATGAATTTCATAGAAGTAAAATTGCCAAGTCAAGAGAATGTCCAGTTTCAAAATTTAATAGTAATTTCCCCACATTTTCATAGACATATGCCAGTTTAGATCCCTAATGTTGAAGTAGGAGAGGATATCATTTCCTTCCAGCTGCAAACTGACCTTTCCCAACACGTAACGAATGCTGCAACCCAGTTTAGTTTACATCTCTCTTACGTTACAACTTTTCTCAGTAGCGCCTTCACATCTCAACACTAAGAACATCCAATGCCCTCTTAGTAGCCTGAATGACCATTAATCTAGACTGTTGCATGAGTTCTAATTGGTTTTAATAATAAAAAATACAGAGATCTGAAAGATCAGAGAATGAAAGGAGCAAGTCACAGCCAACTCTTACCTTGTTAACTCTTCAGCCAAAAAAGGACCGAACTACTGTCTCCTCCTGCCGTAAATTCTTCTCTCGGACCAGCCATATCACGTCCTGTCTGTACAGACCTCCAGACCTCTGTGGTTAACTAGTGGCTAGCTCTACCCTCTGACCTTCAGGCAAGCTTTATTTGTTAGAGTACAAACAAGATCTCACCACACTTGGCTTTCCAGAGCTCTTTACCTAAAAATGTACTATGGCGAGGGCAAGAAAAGTCATTTGGTACAAGCTTTACAGCTTTGCGTATTTCCAAACTTTTCATTTGTATTTTCAGTGTCTGATCTTTCACACTCTGCAGTGAACTAATTGCTAGCTCTTATCTACTTGAGTTTACCCATTCTCCTGAATTCATGAGGAATTTTCCCCCCTTCTGAAAATATATCCCCACATAATGTCTGTTTAATGTTTTCAATATTTGTGTTTGAAATACTTTATGAAGTTAGCATGCATTTTGATAAGTAACAGAAAACAGATTCAACTTTTTTCTTTTAGTCAAATTAGGAATCTATTTTCAGTTCACAAGTTAATATTCTCACATATATGTATTTTAACTATATCTCCTAAATGCATTTTGTTATTGCCAGATTTTGTATTTTTGACATCTTCTGTTGTTGTTTTTAGTTTTCAGTAAGTAAGAAGTCTATTTTATTATTTTTGTTTTAGACAATATTCTTCTGTGGACTGTCTGGCCTGGAATTGACTATGCAACCCAGCAGGTCTCACACTCCAGATCTACCTGCCTTTGCCTCCCTAGTCCTGGGATTACAGGATTGTGCCTCTATTCCTGGATTATTTATTATATTTTATCATGGAAATTCTGTTCATTTTTTTCTTGTATTAAACCTCAATTTTCTTTGGAGAAGGACTCATAGTGACTTATTTTCTTCATTATAGACTTTATGGTTGTCTTTTTATCTTATGTTTTTAATTTAATACCTGCATAAAATATTAGATTCATATTTTTCCCTAACAGTGACTGCCTGCATCCAAATCTCTTGAGCCATTGGAATCTGTTTTGTTTTGTATTGTTTTGTTTTTTGAGACAGGGTCTCTCTGTAGCTTTGGAGCCTGTCCTGTAACTAGCTCTTGTAGACCAGGCTGGCTTCAAACTCACAGAGATCCTCTTGTCTCTGCTTCCCAAGTGCTGGGGTTAAAGGTGTGCACCACAGCCACCTGGAAAGTCATTGACATCTTAATATCCCCCTCTCCACCCCCTATGTGTGTGTGTGTGTATGTGTGTACTTTTCTATACTTTTATAACATTTATAGTGCACAAGCATGTGTGTATGAGAAGGTTGCTCTTATAAGTTTTCTAGCAACTTCTTGAAATTTCCCTTACTAATTTTAAATATTCCATAAGCAATTTCTGGAGTTCAAGCTCACTTCTAAGAAGACAGGCATGGCTCTGCTGCAGAGTGACTCTGCACTGCCATTGCTCAACCCTGCTATTCCTTGATAGCATTTTAAACAATACCTAATGCCTCCTTCTCTGTCAGCATTAAAATACAAACAAAAACAATACATATATTTAGTTATATGATTACAAGGCAACTATAAAGCACACAAACCCTTCCTCCTATGCTTGAGGGAAGTGCCTTTCTTTAAGTTCTTATTACTAAGATTAAACATTGACTAAAACAAATTTGGGAAGAAAAGGGTTTCATGATCCATCAAAGAGAAGAGTCAAGATAGGAACTCAGGTGGGAACCTGAAGGCAGAAATTGAAGCATAGACCATAGAGCAATGTTGCTTACTGGCTTGCTCTCCATGGTTTGCTCAGCTCACCTGCTTTATATAGCCTTTGCACATCTGCCTAAAAATGGCACTGTCCATAGTGAGCTAGGTCCTCCAACATCAATCATTAATCAAGAAAATGCTCCACAAATGTACCCACATGTCAATCTGATGAAGGCATTTTTCTTTTTCTGTTGAGATTTCCTCTTCCTGAGCATGTCTAGGTTGTGTCATGTTGGAACAAAACAAAACAAATAACTAAACACCACAGGAAGGCAAGACACAAATATATTAGCTCCATCACTTTCCTCCATTCAAAAGGATTAGCTATTTTTATTGTATTTCCAAAGGATAGTTCTGTGTCTTTGAAGTTACTAGGAGATCTCTTATTACTTAACATTGTGTTGTAAGTTTTCCCTGACTCTAAGTGCATCTTAAATCTATAGAATTAAGTTGTTTCACTTCTGAAGTTTTAGGAAATTGCTTCCCAAACAAGATTTGTTTGTGCCTTCTTCTTCTTCTTCTTCTTCTTCTTCTTCTTCTTCTTCTTCTTCTTCTTCTTCTTCTTCTTCTTCTTCTTCTTCTTCTCCTCCTCCTCCTCCTCTTCTTCTTCTTCTTTTTCTTCTTCCCTCTCCCCCTTCCCTTCCCTTCCTTCTCATTCTCCTCCTTCTTTTTTTGGAAATACCAATAATATAAGGCTGGATCTTATTCATGAATCATTTATATCGCTTTTCTCTCTGATGATAGTAACATTTTCAGATTCTCTTTAATTTTGCCTGTTTCTATCTTTCATTATGTCCTTAGGTTTTGAACTAAACATCTTTCCATATATAGAAAAAGATATGATATTGTTTAAACCGATTTTTCCTATTCTTTCATAGCACTATATTTTGTCAAAATATTTGTCTGTTCTGTAGCAACATTTTTCTCGTTCAGAAATAATATGGGCTGGTTAAGGAAAGGGCAAAATGTTTGTCATGCAAACAGAAGGACTGGAGCTCAAAACCCTCCCTAGAAACTACATGACAAGTCAGGTCGCCTGTCTTCCCAGCACTTGAAAGGCATGAAATGGATGCCTGGGGCAAACTGACTAGCTAAACTGCCAAGTCATAGAGCTCCAGGTTCACTGAGAGACATTGCCTCAATAAAATAAGAGGGAGAACAATCAAGGAAAACATCCAACATCAACAAAACATTAGCTTCTTTCATACATAGGCATGCATGTGCAGTAACACACACACAAACACACATAGTCACACACCAAATACAGATACACAAAGAAAAAGGGAAACAGAAAGACAACAGAGTTACTCTGCCATCTTTATTCATCATTGGTATTTCTCTTCATATCTTTGCATGTTTGTTTCCTTGACAAATATCTGAGCACAGTCTTTGTGGTAGACATTGAGTCAATTGTTAAGAAAATTATTATCTATAAAGCCAGGTAAGACCCCTGACCTCATAGACCATATATCCTGCCTCATGTTATTTGTCAATGATTTAAATTAAAAATAAAACTGTTCACTTATGATATATGATCTATAAGTGGTTTTCCAACATGAGGACAAAATCCCTAAGATAGCCATCTAAATAAGGAGAAACAGTTATTTTACCTTTTGGTTTAATCACATGGCTACTTAGCATACTGTCTTTTAGGCTGCTGTAGATTGTTCATTTTAAGTGGCTGAGAAGCAGAGAGGCAGGCAGGGGCCAGGAGCCAGGGGCCAGGGGCCCAATATTCCACTCAAGGACACACCCTAAGCAGCATAACATTCTTTCACTAAGATCCACTTCCCAAGGAGCCTAGCACCATCTGTATCAGAGACAAGTGACAACACAGGACCCTGTAGGAGCTGCCTCCCCCAATCACAGCAAGCTTTATTAAAATCTCTGATGACTTCTCTCCTTTTCCTAGGTCGCTGTTCGCCATAGTCAATTCCTACTTTCCAGGGATAACCATTACCAAATTAGCATTATTTGTCAACTGTAGAAGAAAATGTGAGTAACTTATGACTTGTATGATCTCAGGCCAGCAAGGGTGTCCAGGACACACTGAGTCCCTGTTCGTATCTTCCGTTTGCCTCCTTATCGAGCATACACTGCCATTCAACTTCATCCGCAATAAATTACATTTTCGTGTATCACAATGAGAGTTATCCTGGAAAATATCTGTAAAATCCCCACTGTGCTTGTTGTATTGATTGCACACTGTATACAACAACAACAACAAAACCTTTCTGCCATTCTTTGACCCCCCCCCCTTCCAACAGAACCGTTTTAGTTTGAGATTTATTCCCAGACTTTGGATAACAAAGGCAGTGCTTCACTGTGTTCCACAGAAATAAGCTATGGCACCATTACCACAAAGTACGGAGGCCGACTTTGAGCAGAAAGGACTTGCCCTATTAAATGTATGCAACTAGCCGGACACACTGGCA
This sequence comes from Ondatra zibethicus, assembly GCA_004026605.1. NCBI lineage: Eukaryota > Metazoa > Chordata > Mammalia > Rodentia > Cricetidae > Ondatra > Ondatra zibethicus. Next base: position 347,319 of record PVIU01000313.1, read on the forward strand.
ATTTATCGAAAAAATTAATAGGCCCTCTATGTGACATTAAATAGCCTTTTAACAGCAGTGCACTTAGATCCCACACCAACTTACACAAAATAAATAGCACTGAATTGCCTAACAATCAAATAAGGATTTGTCTTCCATTTCAATTTAAATTACTCTGAAAGATAAGCAAACCTAAAAAGCTAATGGAAGAATAAATTCCTATCTGTTATGTGCTATTTGACACATATGTAACCCCAGTTGTCTTTGGGAAAATAAAGTTACATAATTTATTTTGTGTTTTCCATACACCAGTCATTAGGGCATCTTCAGTAAGTAGCATTAAATGGAGTACAATAAGGTTGTGATATTGTCAGTGAGCACAAAGAGAGAAAAATAGGATGTGAGAGAGAGAGAAAGAGAGAGGGAGAGAGAGAGAGAGAGTTTTCAACCAACTTGCTTTGTGCTGTGAAGAACGAAGGAGAATACAAGCATGAGTATGGCAATTCAGACTCGTACAATATTTGGAGAGAGCAAAGAAGAAAATTAATGGAACTCAAATATGAAACATGTCCTATAACTCAAGACCCATTTATTCCCTGAAATTAATGTGCTCACAGTGGGAGTTCTACAAAGAGGGAAGGCTATTAAAATGCTTCCATAAGACATACCCCATGAAGTTGAGGTCCTAACTAATTTATAAGCCCACACTGGACTCAACATGTTTTCTATTCCCCTTTATTTATCAGCTCACGGCCTTAGGATAAAGAGAGAAAGGCAATTTAGAGGAGGAGCATTTGCATATAGCAATGACAGATAATCCACTGGGTGAGAATTGGCAAGTGCTGTGTTTGAACGTGTTGACCAGAAGGCCAGGTAGACCCAGTGGTGAGACTAGTCTGCATCATAGAATAGGAACATCAGGGGGTCCCAGTTAGGGCAGCTAGTGTGGCTGCCAGTCCCACCTCTTTGTCTATATTTTCTCTGTAATAATTGTTCTTTACCTGTTGCTTTATCCTTTCTCATGGACCTTTGCTCCTCACCTGCTACAAGTACAGACCCAGCCTCCTGACACAGGCCTGACAATGGGCCCAGATGACATGAGCGAGTTTAATGCACAACCAATAGGAACCATAAGAATCTCCCCTCATTTAGCTCTCAAATATTCCTCTCTGCCACAATAAAGGAACGTTTCAGGGCATAATCCAAATATATATTGCTTACTACCTGCATTCTAGAATGAAATATGTGGAAGAGAGCCACAGCCATCCACAGCCAGCAGAAAAAAGAGGAATGAAAATTATCCAAAGACAGGATCATGAGAATGGCCTTCTGTTTTAGGATAGACCCTGGATTAGAGGTACTTAAGATGCATCTGTAGCCCATGTAAAATGAGCTCCAGCCAATGCAAGAGGAGAACCAACGCATCCCATTAGTATCTGGGAGTTGATTGTCCCAGTGGCTTTAGTCACAACAGCTTGAGTGTAGGGAGTCAGGTAACAAGGACACAGAAGCACACAGCATGGTGGGTGGTACTAGGAAGGCGCCATGCCTAACACTTCTTGAGAAGTTGGCCCATGAAAATGTGACTCACGGAATATTAGTCGCTAAAGTTGATTCTGGATTCGGGGAAGGCTTCCATATGCCATGCCTATTATTTCACCTGTACCCCATATCCTCTTCCCCGAGAATGTAAATGTTGAGCACGTTTGAATGCTGATGCTAATGGTGAGAGAGCAAGACAGGTGGTTAAGATGCTAGCTAAATGGGAATGGGGTACAGACTGGGAGATGGTGCCCAGATAGATAGAATTTCCTTGGGGAGGGCAAGAGTGAGGATGGATCGCAGCTGTAATGACCAGAGACTTTAGAGAGAAAGAGGGAGAGCTCTGGTGTGGAAGTATAATAGAGTACAATTACGTCTCATACCACGTATCTTCAGACTGTCAGAGACTGCCTACTAGTTTCCTTAATCACTAGTTCCCCTGCTGTAGCCTGCATTGCCAAGAAGTTCCAAGAGTCTGCTCTTCCACTCTCTCCAACTGAAGCAGATGTGACCGATGGATCTGGTCTCTCACCATAAACAACCTCCGCTGTGTTCTCAGTCCAGAATTGTATAAAACGTATGGGACCCATCGCCACCATTCCTTCCGGCCCCTTAGATCTGCTTCCCAGATTAGTACCTGAGTATGCAGTGGCTTGAATAGAAGGAGTTTCTCCATGGTCAATGTGCTGAAGAAGCAACTTAGTTTTGATTAAAGTCACCACTTCCAGGCTTCAAATCCAGATACTGAGATTCAGAAAGGTTAACTGCTAAAAGAGAATCAGTATCTTTCACCAGCTCCACAGATGCACGGATCACTCTTCGATAAAGACAAAAGCAAATGATCGATTCGAGTTTCGACTGACCACTAATGCAGTCTGACGCTAGCTGAGCCCCATCATCTCAAATCCAAGACTCCTCGTTCATTCGCCTGCTATGCAGTGGTTAGACACTGATGTTCTTTTGTTATCAGGAACTCCAGAAGCAACTGTTCTTAGAGCTTTATTTCTCTTTCACAGCATAGCATTGGAATAAAAGTAGGGTTGCTAATGTTTGAATCTGAAATGTCCCTCGTAGACTCATCATTGAAATTTGATCCTGGTGGCACTACATGCAGAAGTTCTAGCAACATTAGGAGGTCTTTAAATAGCTGGAACCTGAGGGTTTGTCTTTGAAGGCTACCAGGTCCCTGACTGCTGTCATGATTCCTTACTATCATAAGTTAAATGGCTCTTAGCAAGCTTAGAATGATGTTCTGCCTCATCTCAGACCCAGAAACAACAGCATTAACTGATCACAGACAAGAACCTCTGAAGCACTGTGCAAAACAATCCTTCCCTCCCTGTAAATTGGTTCTCTTGAGTGGTTTTACAAGTCCAAAATTCGAGGATAGTGATAGGTCCAAGAGTGGCAAGGTTCCTGGACACATCTCTTCACCATGAGTATCAGTACAGCTAGTGGCTTCTAGGGCTTCATTGTAGATAAATTGAATCTCAGAAGAATAAAAGTGCACATGGAGCTAAACTAATATTTCCTGGGGAGATGTAACATATGTATCTAGTCACTCTAGAGAGGCAATGCCTGACCGACCAAAGTAAGCATTACATCCAAATCCAGTCAATGAGTTATTAGGGTTACTAGCAGGAACGTATGAGAGGGGTTACTTACAGAAGCAGGAATAGCACCATGTCACCAAAAAACCAACCCCCATATGGGTGATGACTCATGAAAGCTATAATTTTGGATCTCTCTGAATAACTTGCAGGCAGATCAACAGGTCCAAGAATTACCTCTCACTGCTGGTCTGGTAAGTTGGTCAGTCTCCTCCAGAAGTTGGCCTACAACCATCTATTAAGCTGAGGAGGTACCTTCAAGAACCTTTCAAGCTTTTGCTTTTCCAGGCATATCAATTTTTTTAACTACCGGAGACTCATGAGCCTCTTCTTGCCTCCAGGAAGGAATGTTTCAGCTAAGAGGAACATAAGAAATACGGATGCAGAGCAGCTAAGACTGTGACAAAGGTAAGCATGTTTTCAAGAAGCTGAGTAGTTGGTCAACCGTTTAAATTCTTCTACTAAAGATGAATAGAAATTGTGAGTCTAGTCACTTCTGCATCTGGGCAATAACAGCTGTGTTACTTTGTTGGAACTACCATTACAGCAGATAATGGAGTTTGTGATTTCGTTGAGAAATGTAACTTTTTGCAGTTCTAAAAGATATAAGAGACAGAGGTGCCAGTATGTTTCATTTATTCAGAGGCATCGGTTGTGTAATTTTAGTTTAAAATGTGTTACATTTTGTTTATGCTGTGGAGCATTTGGTTAATGATGCAAAGACGTGTTACATTCTTTTATGTTGCATTTGTTTAACTCTGTGAAGCTGTGTTACTTTGCTTGTCTAAAGCACCTGATTGGCTTAATAAAGAGCTAAACAGCCAATAGCTAGATAGGAGGGAGAAATAGGTGGGGATGTCAGGCAGAAAGAATAAATAGGAGGAGAAATCTGAAGATAAGGAGTGAGAAAAAGAGAAAAAGGAAAAAAAGGAGGATGTTAGAGGCCAACCAAACAACAACACAGCCAGCCACAGAATAAAAAGGAAAGAGGGATATATAGAATAAAGAAAAGTAAAAAGCACCAGAGGCAAAACATAGTTAAAGAGAAATGGATAATTTAAACTCAAAAAGCTAATTAGAAACAAGCCTGCTAAAACTGGGCATTAATAAGTAAGAATAAGTCTCCATATATTTATTTGAGAGCTGTGTGGTGGGCCCCTAAAGAGTAAAAGAAAAGACAAACAAGCCAACAAAACACACACACACACACAAAAAAAAAAACTATAGTATCTGTTCCCTGACTTTCTGAGCTCGTGCAATTTTTCTAATCATTTCTGTTGTTTCCATGGTTATAGATTCACCACCTTCCTCTTTGCCTGGATAGTGTTGTCTTGTGTGTCAATCTCTGTGACTGAGCTTCCTCATGTTTTTGTTTTACATATATGCAATATACTGTGATCATCTGCACCCCCCAATTGTCCTTCCTACTCCTGATGACCCCATTCTTCTTCCCTACTGGTCCCCTCCTGTCTATCTATTTATACATCTATAAACCTATTTTAAAACTTAATTAGAGTTACTTGTATGAGTACAGGTGTAAGGTTATTAACTGGATCATAGGGAACTTTCTAATAGCTAAATCACTGAAGAATGTGAATCCCTCTTCCCTTACTGGCCAATAGCTCTTTTGGGAGGGGTGACGACTCATGAGCCCTACTCTCTCTCTCTCTATATATATATACAGACACCACCAAGCCTAGTGGATTTGGGATAGTCATAATGGCTTCATCTTAACTTGAATATCTGTCAGACTCTAAGCCCCCCAAAGATTGCATTCATAAGTATGTTGGGGTCCCACATTGAGGCGCTATCTGCTGGGGTCCAGCCTTGATGTGGTTTACCCATTCCAGGTGAGGGATATGAGGATTAGAAGTATTGATAGAAGGAACAGAGATGTAAAAGTAACAAAGACATAGGCTAGAACTGGAAGGGCAATCCAGGGAACACTGACATTACCTGCGTTTGCTCTCCATCTGCTTGCAGACTCCAATCCAAAAGTGGGGAAGAAGGCAAAAGATTGCTTGAACATCCTACAAAGAACAAACAGAGAAATTACCTACTTCAATACTTGAAACATAAAACTACTATATCCTGCGTTAAGCGTTCTGTTGTTTAGGAAGGAAATGCAATGACTGCACCTTAGACCAAGCATCCTATAGGTAGCCACTCCCTGGGTCAAAACTCCTGTCACATCCTTGAAGGAACAGGAATAAGCTTGAATTCTCTGACCTTTGGCCAAGGTGGAACAGATCTACCTCTGTGGGCCATCTCAATACCTAAAGCACCAAGAAACCACACCCTAGGTCAAGATATCTTGTTTGTAGCCACACCTTAATTCAAACCTCTTGTCAATTACCTTGAAAGAGCAAGAGTAGGCTTAAACTCTTTACCCTTCAGTCAAGGTGGAGCAGATCCACTCCTGTGGGCCCTTACACAAGTGCCCTATAAGGACTTCATGGCCTTCAGATTTGGAACAGAAATAAATCAGTTAATTACCACTTTGTAATATTTATGAAAAACCATTGCAAAAGTCAACCCCTGTCTTCTACATGGTCAGCTCTGTACTCTCAGTCCCATCCTTTATCCTTCATCCCTGCTGGCTCCCATCTCTAAATCCTGGCTCTTAATACAGGAGGCTGGTGTCCTCCTTCTCTGCTCCCTCCGTGTTCACTGCACTGGGTTCAGCGTGGCTTCTGTTTGTACCCAGCTCTCCACCTGCTTCAATACACTACTGAGTCCTAGAACATACCAGCCATCTGAACTTTCTAGCTCTCCACCTCCACCTTTGCCTCACCTGGCCATGACATTAATTGGTTCAAATGTGCAACTGGAATTTTAGTCTAATGATGCTAGTAGCTGAAAGTCCGTTCATCCGGCTCCTACCCAGAGCATCTCAGAACATTGTAAGTCAAGGTTGCACGAGACTCTCATTATTAGGCAGGGATTTTAAATGTTTAGCTTGCAACTGATAAAATATCTCCAACTCGAAATTAAAAAAACAACGTGTTGCCTGTGGCTGCTCAAATTGGCTACTGGGGCGGATGATGCGGTTTCAAACAACAGAGGGTAGGACTTCAGGAGCAAGGTACTCCTCAGAAGTCAGCATTCAGTGTAGATTCAAGCTGCTTCAGGAAATGAGGGATTAGAAGGAGAACAGGGGAGCAGTGAGGATATGGGCAGGAAGTCATGACTCTAATGGAAATGTTTCTCAGAAATTTCCAGAAGGCATCAGTAGCTTGTTAAATATTAAGTAGAGGAAACCTCTCACTGACTGTTACAGGCACATAGCAAGGGGAGACAGGGCTGTTTTATAATCTCCGACATGGTGGGATGGGGATAAGGGGCCACAAAGCTGGGCTAATTTGTCAGGGGGGGAAAAAAAAAACAGTGGCTTCCAGCAAAAGGTTCACAGATGCTGCCTTCTAATTAAAATTTTTTAATTTTCGAGCACAATTTTACAGATTTTTATACCTGCAAATGAGTGCCTTGTACCACATGGCATCTCCCAGTGTACTGTGAAGGGAGAAGCCAGGGCAGCCTTCAATGGCTGGTATTCCACTCTCTGTCTCTGGGTCTTCTGCTTTGTGTTGTGAGAAATCAACAAAGGGGAGACTCAAATGATAACAAAACACTAGGTGTCCTCCATTCATCTGAACTTGTCTGGGAAAGGAAAATGTGTGTTTTCATTTTGGTTTTTTGTTCTGTTTTGTTTTGTTTTATTAAGAAGGCAAAAATTTAATCGGCCATGTCTAGTATTTCCGAGAAACCCAGAGTCAGATTTTGGAAAGTCTCCTAGACAGGAGTCTATGAAGCAGTTCAGTCTAACAGCTCCAGTCTCATCGTGGTGAAGGTTGTTTGCAACAGGAACGACGATGGGAAGTGTGAGGAGCTCGCAGCAGCTGGACAAATGCTTTGTCGTTGAGCGCAGACCTAACCTTAGTGATCCCTGACTGCATTCCAGCAATCCCTGCCAGCTGGTGAGCTTGGGTAACCCAAGCCTAATTTAGAGCAGGAGTGTTCCATGCACCTTTATGTTCAGTAGAAGGAAAGATAGGTTTTAATTAATTTGAAATTATATATAATAAAATATATAATATGAATTCATCATATATATGTATAAATACATATATATTCATCCTCTGTCTTCTAAATGGTCAGCTCTATACTGTCTCTGTACTGCTCCCTGGTCCATCCTTTATCCTACATCTCTTTTGGCTCCCATCCCTAAATCCTGGCTCTTAATACAGGAGGCTGGTGTCCTCCTTCTCTGCTCCCTCCGTGTTCACTGCACTGGGTTCACCGTGGCTTCTGTTTGTACCCAGCTCTCCACCTGCTTCAATACACTGCCGAGTTCTGAGTCCTAGAACATATCAGCCATCTGAACTTTCTAGTCCTCCACCTCCTCCATTGCCTCACCTTCCGGCCATGAGACTAACGCGCTGAAAATGTGCAATTACTTTTGGTTCAATGATGCCACTAGCTGGAACTCACTTCATTCAAATCCTGCCCAGTGTGCCTCAAGAAAAGCCGTAAGCGTTCCTAAGCTGTCTCTTTAGGCCCCAAATTGCACAAGGACGTGTATGTGTTTGTGTGTGTGTGCGTGTGCGTGTGTGTGTGTGTGTGTGTGTGCTTTGCATTCTAATTGCTCTTACCTCTCACCTACTCCTCACTTTAAAATTATTTTTATTTATGATCCCTTTCACCCAAGAAATCATTTACATGTCTTAGGGAGTAGAAGTGCTTTGGTTACTTTTCCTAATGCTCTGATACAATAACTTGAGAAAAGCAACTTGAGGCAGAGAGGATTGAGTTGAGCCTGCGTGGTAGTTTGAAGGGATTCGCCTCTTCACAGTCTGGAAGGCAGGGCTTCAGGCAGGGAAGTCATGTTGGCCGCGGCAAAAGGCTGACTGATGACATTCTGTCTGAACCCAGGAAGCAGAATGAACAGATGTGGGTCTGGGCTGTAAAGCTCCAAAGCCCACCCTCAGTGACATATTTCCTTCTGTGAGGCTCTGCTTCCTAAGGATACCACACCCTTCCCAAACTGGCTGCAATAAAGTGTCCACACGTAGCTGCTTATGAGAGATATTGCACACTCAAACCACAGTAGTAGGCACACAAAATAGGTAAGCAAATCAAATGTTTACCAATAATAAATCATAAGGAAACTTAACATACTTCTGGTAGGCATACAAATTTGTTATTTATTATGGTTGAAAGCAAATTTACATACTAATGAGATGAATGTGGATGTGCTTGTTTAGTTTTATTTAAAGACTATTTGATGCTACATAATATAGACAACATATTTTAGAATTGATCAATATTTTGGTTTTATAATCATTAATGCCAAGAACGCAACTTTGCATAAATGCATAATATAAAAATGACAGAAGTAGGTTTAGGACCATTTTAGAAATCATTGGAAATTCTGTCATATTTTCAAGCCAAAATTCATTTAGTATTATTTATAAAACTTGTGTCAACAACTCAAGCAGCAATTTTTAAAACCAAATATTTGAACATGGTACAATCCAAAGACATACTAATTTTAGACTTACATGCTGATGAATGATGTCAGGAAAGTATTAAAATTCTTTGTTTTTCATGATTAGACCAATATGTTTCTATAAGAACAGAAAGGTTCGTATGTACAATTTAAAAAGGCCCTGCAATTCAGGGCCTGGAGGGATGGCTCATCAGATAAAGTGCTGAGTGCCTTTCCAGAGGACACTTTCCCGGCACCCACATCAGGCAGCTTACAAGCACCCCTAACTCCAGGGAATTCAACACCAACTTCTAACCCTAGCAGCCACACACACATGTGGTATATCTTCATATGAATTCCCACATGCGCATACATTTTTCCCAGTTGCCAATTGTAACATACATTAGGTCTCAAGCCTGAGCTGAGGTGTTTCAGGCAGCAGCTGCCTGCCTGCAGCTGCGGCAACGACGGCATACAGAGCGCAAAGTGGGCATGCCCTGTGTTCAGAACCAAGAGGTCAGTGATGCTGTTGGGACAACACGGGCAGGAACTCTCGCAAACACCTTCAGTTCATTAAGCATTTGCTTTGGAAATCACGTGTTGTTGGTCATTCACAAGCCTTCTTGGTCCCAGGAAACTCTGCCAGCGAGTTCATCTCAGAGAGTGTTTGCCTACCTACTCCCTTGCCGTTTCTTTCTCGGGATGAAGCAGAAACCCAACTTGGTTCGCATAATGTCTTCAACCTCGCCAGTTTCTATTTCAGGTTCTTCAAGAACCTCTTCACGCTTTGCTTCAAGGCTGCACAAAAGGGCCTGTCACTTTTCACTACACAGCCAGCATCGTTCTGGGGTGGGGAATAAAATGCCCTCTTATGGACCCACGAGCTGAGGGAGTAGCCTCCAACAAAGACTCTTAAATAACAGAGAAAACTCTTTCTACCTCCTGCTTGATACTGTCGGATATTTACCTTAAGGATTTCATTTGATAAACCAAAGCCTTAGTTTTGAAAGTCAGTTTAACGTTTTGATTTGTCTCTGGTTATCCTTGAATATAACCTCAAAAGCTGAATAGCAGTTGTTAAATATTTAATAAACTCTCTTCCTCCAAATATCCCAACCATCACCAAGTTGCAGAAAAGATTAATAACCTGGCATCTGTACTCATGATACTAGAAATTTCTAGGCTACCAGATTTCCTCGGTGACAGTGTCTTATGGGAGGCTGATATTCACAAAACAGACTTGTAAGGGAAACCCCAAGTGTAAACAATGAAGACCTTGAGGTGAGTAAATCACTTGACTTTAGAAAAAAATATGTCCTATAAATTAATAAACATTAAACGTTCCATATCTAACAGATGATTTTTTCCATACATTGTTTTGTTTTATTTTTTCCGTTCAAAAACATAAAGAAATAAAATTTTTACCTTTCTTCCCCTTCTCCCGGTCCCCTCCCACTACCTCCCCACCCCTCCTCCCTCCCCCTTCTTCCTTGAAAGAGGGCATGGTGCCCTGCCCTGTTGGAAGTCCAAGGCCCGCCCCCATCCCTCCCGGCCTAGGAAGGAGTGCATTCAAAAAGACTCGGTTCTCAAAAAGATAATACATG